>CM056720.1:99715795-100116505 GCA_029844215.1 Przewalskia tangutica
GCCTCTAGTTGAGTTTGCGTATAATAATAGCTACCCTTTCAGTGTTCGAGATGGCGCCTTATGAGGCCTTGTATGGGAGGAATGCGGATCGCCTATAGGTTGGTTCGATGTGGCGGAGTGCGGCTAGTGGGACCAGATTTGGTGCGGCGAAGCGATGGATAAGGTGAAGCTTATCAGAGCGGCTATTAACGGCTTCGAAGTCGGCAAGTCGTATCACGAGATCATCGTCGTCGGCATCTTGAGTTCGAGAGTTCATGATTGGGTTTTCCTAAGGTGTCACCCATGAAGGGTGTGATGGTCGGGAAGAAGAAGCTTCGGCCAGTACGTTGGCGATTCAGTTGTCGCGAGATAGGCAAGGTTGCTATGAGTTGAATCTGCCGTCCGTCCCGGGCGGTCATCCGGTTTTTCACGTATCTATCTTTGAGGAGATGTATCGAGGATCCATCTAAGGGTACACCCGATTGGCGATGTCGGTGTGGGGTTATCGTATGAGGAGATTCCCATAGCGATAGTCGATCGTCGGGTTGGCGTCTGCGGACGGGGCGTGGCTTCCGTCAAAGTCTTGTGGCGGAGCAGGCTCGGGAGGAGATGGCGTGGGAGGCGGGAGGACATGAGGCGGTATCCTCACTATTCCCGCACCTCGGGTAATTCACTTTCCTACTTGTAAATTTTCGTTATCATTTATGCCTAAGTGTTATTTTTGTGGCCATGTGTGGCACTTACAAATGTTTAAGCAACCGATATTCGTCTTGAGAAGGAACATTCGGGGCGAATGTTTCTAAGGAAGGGAGAATGTTATACCGTATTTCAGTATGTGCGTGGGGAATACGTCAAAAAGTTTGGCCTTAAAGTTAGCCTTGGGCGTTTTTGTACCTGACTCACTAAAAGAATCGTTTTCCGGTAAGCGTTTCCACGACTTCGTAAGGAAAATTCGGCTATGCCATTGCTATTTTGCGGATTTTCCGAGAGGCGAAACATTTTGGACCAGCGGGAGGCGACACTTGGCACCCTCCCGTTGGTGAACAGATAAATCGTCCATTTGGGCCAATTGAAAAACCATGGCACGTTTTTGTGCCTTGTGCACAAGTCAAGGAGTTGGTAGGATATTTGTGTATAGTTAATCCTCACTTTACACTTGCCTTGCACTTGTCTTCATCTTGGCCATTGGTTGGAAGGCTTGGCTATAAATACCGCCCAGAGATGAAGAGTTCTTCATCCACAAAGTTATCTTCAAGTCTTGAAAAAATCCTCTCCTCTCCCAGCCTTTCGTCCAACACCTCTCCCCCCCCGAGTGAGTTTGGCGAGGGCTACCCACTGCTATAGCCTAGCGAAATCTACCACACTAAGCGGTAGAAAAGTTGTCTTCAGTATCGTTATAATGCCCAAAATACCACAGCCCAAATCCATAGTACTTAGTAGAAGTTGTGAAGAACTTAGGGTTTCTTAGACTCTGGAGCGTCTGACTTAGGAGCTAAACCTTGCTCAGTGCGACTTTATCTAGGATATTTTTGGGCTACAGGGTAACTAATCCTAACCACTCTTTTGAATTAGAGAATACATCTTTGTAGTAGTATTGAATAAGTATTAAATACTTAGAAGGATATCCTGAGAATAGAATTGTATTTACCACGGTAGAAGGGTTTAAAGAAGAATAATCAAAGCGTACTTACATAGAATTTGTTTTCTGATGAACTTATATAGCTCACTTAGGGTAGGAGAGTCTTGCGGACTTTCAGTAGAATTGTGAACCTCTGTTTAGAATGACCTTGAGTAGTCTTTGATAGATGTCAGTGACTATTATAGGTGACTCTCTGGCGACATATTGACTTAGCGGTGGTTTTATTGAGAAGGTATGTGATTCTTCCTAAAGCATGATATTTTACAATATATAGTGCGGTGAGCGTACGTGTGTTAGCGAATAATAACTACGGCAATGTCTTTGACTTAAGCTGAATAATACTTACAGCAATGCCTGCGGCTTAAGCTGAATAACAAGAAGCGGAAGCATTTCAAAGAATCTTGAATCATTTTTAACAGAAGATAAATATTTGGTTTTTAAAACAAAAGCTTAAGAGTTATACTAGCTTTATGGGACGTTAGGTATATGACTTAAGAAAGATAAAAATAGCATTTACTTGTTTGTTTATAAAAGCCTTGTATTGATTTACATTAAGTGTAGTAAGATTTGTGTGATAAGTAGACATATTATGATGCTACAGGTTAGTGTCTTGAAATCATGTGTAAGGGTCATTCTTCGTGCTTACGTTGCTAGCAGGTGAAGTCCGTTGTCTTGTTATTGTATCACCTACCTCGTTTGTTATCACAGGGCTTGCTTGATCTTGGTCTATCACGGCTATGCGGTCTGTGAGACTATGCGGAGCGGCGATATGCTCAGGATTGATCATTCGGGTGTTTAGCTTTGATGCGGGATTCTATCGCGGTCTGTTGAGACTATCACGGTCTTTTGAGGCTATGCGGGTGCGGGAGCCTAGGCGGATCTGGGGTTAGCTGCCCCGTCGCGAGGAATACCTAAATGCGGGTGCATGTGTGACTATGCGAGCTGCGGAAGTCGGAGACTAGGCACTGGAATGATACTATGGGCGATTGGCCTTGCCGATCATTCGCGGCCTAGAATAGACTATTCTGATTTTTCTATTCTGTTGTTGTTTGTGATGTGGCACTATGTGCAATTGAAGCTGATTGTATTTGTGAAAAGGTTTTAAATACTTTGATTTCATTTCGGTTCTTTATAGTTTCACATACTTGGTACTGTTGTCTTGACCTCGCTTGGCTGCGTTCATCTGCGGTAAGGGCAGGTGCTAGATCCGCGTCCTTGGGATCTACGTTGGTGTCGGAGCTCCATCTCCAGGAGGCTCTACTCTTTGGTATGATCTCCACTGTTGTAGATAGTTTTGTCTGATCGAGGGGTATGGCGGGGCCTGTCGCCATAGTTGTATTTTTCCTTAGAGTGCTGTAGTCATGTTATGCGAGTGCCGGATGTAGCGCTAAACCTTGTTTATATATATATCAGAAAAGCGACGTTTGTTCACATAAAGCGTATGCTTATTTTATAAAGCTGTTTCATGTCTTGTTTTATATTTCCGTGATTACTCGATGTATGACTACTTGGGTGCCGGTAAGGCACGATTCACGGGCCGAATGGAGTCGTGACAAAGTGGTATCACGATGACACCGAGCACGCGGCGGGCGGGTTATATCACGTGATTCATCGATTGCAAGTGTCGCAAATGAGTCGGGTTACTATCGCGACCGACCGCCCGCGACTAGTGCCTACAGGCACCCACCGGTATCATCGAGAATAGCGGCGGAACATACACAACTCATAAAATAAAAATCATGCTTAGGCGAGACGTCAGCAGACTAGCCGATAAGGCCACCTTTAACATATACATAGTACAAAATTAAGCAGTACATCTCTGTTCTTACAAACCCAATCCACAAATGTGACTCTGGACCTCTAAGAATAACAACTTTGGCGGGACGGGGCCGCCATACCTGAGCGTCTGACAACCGACAATACCGAGGATAAGCCTCGAAATAAAGGAGCTTCTCAGCGGTGAGCGATGATCGTAGAGTGAGGATCAACAACACAATACTCTACTGCGGCATGAGCGCGGCCGAAGGTCGATCTGACATGTATCAAATATGTGGCGAAGAAATCGTAGTGAAATCATAAGTCTAAAATAAAAATGGAGACATGTATGATAACTTCGTATAACGATTAACATTGTGCCTTACTAACAATGAGAGTAAACAAGAGTATACTTTCTGCGTAAAATAGGAGGCTCGTGATCAGCGGGGCCGCCTTGCGATATCATTAAGCGATCCTACAGGACTATTTCACCCGAAGTCGTATGAACCCGCGTGAGGTATTCCTCGCATGGTATCCGCGCGTAGGTCGTGTAGACCGCGTGAGGTATTCCTCGCATAGGTGTCAGCCCACGTGGGACTATTTCACTGCATAAGCACTTCGGACGCGTGAGGTATTCCTCGCATCATGGGTAGCAAATCCACGGAATATGCAAATACCACAAGCAGGGAATGACCGTGTGCATAATATATCACTAACACAACGGTTATCATACATAACATAAGCACTACTGCTTATCATACATAACATAAGCACTACTGCTTATCATACATTCGTAAGCAAGTTAAGAAATCACAACTTCTTATTAGTCTTATTCATATACAGCTCTCATTTTAGTTTACTTAAGGCACTAACATGTCATTACAAAATCCGAATTTAACGAAGTACTACGTCTTCTATTCTTTTAAAATGACTCTTTTTCATATAAAACTTCCAAGATACTAATAACAGTATTATCAAGTCATAACTGCTTTTCAAGACAAGTCACAATACTTTTTAGAAATACATTTAGGCTTTTAAATCAAGTGACTTCTTTCTTTTAAAATTTTAAACAATTGATGCCTTTAAAATCAATTTGCCTTTCATTATTTCAAGTCATTTTTCATACTTAAATTTCTTAGAGTAAATCACTCTTTAACTTTCCATAAAGCTATTATAACCAACTTTCCATAAAGTAGTTATACTAGCTTTATACTTCAGAAACTTACATTCTTCTTTATAGCAGAGACTTAAACTTTCCAAACAAAACAAGTGTCGTATACCTTGAAAATACTTTAAGTCTCTTAACATTTAGAAAGTAAGATATCCTTAATATTTTAAACAAGTGAGTTAATTTCCTAACTCAACCAACATGGACATTTCTTATAATAAGCCAAGGATATCAAAGGAACTAAATTAGTCAAAACCTAAATGCGTCACCGTACTATATACTTACAACTATTCATGCTCGAGATAGGAAAGTTCCACATACCTCTTGGTTCGATCCACGCTAAGTCGATATGCCGTGCGTGGTATGTCAACTATAATGACCATGTCGTCTATTAACTTCTAGTTTCAAGCGTAGAATATTCCAAGTGCAAAGCTACTAAATTCTACGGAAAATCGGACAACACTTCCTTTGTTTACATACTTTGCCACCTTTTTCAAGGCGAATTCAATAACCAAACACGTCATATTTAAGGCTCGATAAATATAGTTATCAATAGGGGATTACCGTCTACAAGGCGTGTAAATTCCACCACAATTATATCAAACTAGTCCAAAAATACAATGTCAATTCGTCCAAAGGTGTATCAAAATATCAACCTTTCCGATTTCCTTTTTCAATTAAAGTTGTTTAGTATATCATGTTATCAAGCGCGATTGAGTATAACTACTACAATCTTGAAGTAGGTAATATCGGCGATTCTAATTAACGACCAAAATGTAATTCAATTTCAAATGACTCAGCGTATGTCATTTTGGATTGAGCTTCTAAACTTCCATAACCGCAATCTTCATAACACATATCACGTACTCACTTATAAATTATCATAACATATAATCTTCAATTACAAAAGTAAGATTAAGATTATTAGCCAAATTATGATCCAAGATTACAAGTCGATCCTTAGCAACTTTAGCTCCTCTTTTTGACATTCCAATCCACTCCAAGCAACCCTTAGAAGCTTATGAAGAACTCATCTTCAAGTTCCAACTTCAAAGTTGAAGAACTCCTTAGGTTTTCTCCTTGCGACTAATACAGCATAACTTTTGGGATATTTCTATTGAGATACCCTTACAATACCCTTATGAACCTTGGTTTAAAGTGTGGAGCTTATTGGACAAAAATTGAAATTTTTTGTCTTGAAGGAACCCTCAAACCCGAGAGCTTCCAATAAGTGTTCTTGATTCTTGAAATTTTTCTAAGTGTAGAGCCTTTGTCTTGCTACTAGTACATATATATAACACAATGGAGGTCGGGATTAGCACGTATGGATAGCTTGGATGCATTTCGCTAGGATCGAGCCCACGTGGCCGCTTTGAAGTCAACAATGTCAAGCTCTTTGTCTTAGCAAGACTTGGTCATTTAAATTATGGTCAAATGACCATCTTATCCATGCCATTTCGTCCAAGACCACTAAGGGGGTGACACGTGTCGCCTCGTTAAATCATACTATTTAGATCTTAAACAATACCATAATTCCGATAAATTTTACTCGTCTCGAATCTTAACATTTTTGAGTTCTTACGTGCGTTCTTATAAACATATCACGGAATTCCGGGTGTAACATTCTTCCCAGAAACATTCATCCCGAATGTTCTTTTGGGAGTCAAACTTAAAGATAGCGACATAGTTTCCTTACAACCCCTACGTACCAATAATGCCACAGTGGCCACATAATACTCGTACGAAAATGTCAACTGAACCCGGTATCAGCGTCGGTTATCTGCGTAAAGCCTGTGACTACGAGCTTACTAATAATCTTTCTGGATAAGCGCCTTACCGGCCGTTGAATCAAGTCGGCCCAAATAAGCGAACCTCGCCTCGTCGAACCAACGGCCAAGCGATCTACACTTTCTTACATCTGAGGCCTCATACGGGGCCATCGAAAGCTGGAAGGGTATATGTTATTATGCGTAACTCAACAAGAGGCAAATAACCTCCCAACTATCTACGAAATCAAGAGCACGTGCGCCACCTATCACCGAGTGCGGATGATGCGCTCTGCTGTCAGTTAGTGCGAGGTGTAATGCAACACTGAGACCCACTGTGTCCTAATCCGCCGAAAAACCTCCGAGTTAGCGTAAAGCGAGCTCATCATGCGACATCATAATGTAGGAACCCGTGCGATCTCACCATCTCCGCTATATAAGCTAGCATAATCCTCGGTAGGAGTAAGTGGTCTAGCAGGAAGAACACGGCTGGTTTCGCGACCTGTTTACCGGGACCCTGAGTCGCGCTTCCTCGAGTGCGATGCCACCTGTAACAAGATCCATTTTAATTACCTCCATATCTAAGTCGGGATCTAAATGCTTTGTAATAGCCAGCTGGGCTTACGGTGCTCAATCTTGACACATTACTAATTCGGACATTATGCAACAACTGCGCTCGTCCTCTTGAGGCCATCTTGCAATACATACATGCGAGGTCACGACACAACTTAGTCGACCAGAACAATTGAAGCAATAAGCCTTTGCGTGCCTCGGCCAAAACCTGGCGACAAGTCTTGCGGCCGCGGGTACACAATCTATCCTTATGTCATAGCACCTATGAGGCTACTCGAAGCGGCTCTTCTCTTCTCGGAGAGTCGTATCTCGATAGTATCATATTGGATCCTCATCTGCCGCCTCTTTACTTCCTCAGCGACGGAAGGCTCGGCAACCTCTCGGATATAAACCATTAACCTTGAAACAAATAATCGGACCCTCGGCCATTGGTGATGAATCTTACGGACCACGTCCGTCTATCGGCTTCCGCCGACGGACTACCCATAGATCCACGACTAAGAGTATCTGTAATTGTCTCGGCTTTCCCTGGGTGGTATAGGATATCGATATCACAATTCTTGAATAACTCTAACCGCGTCGGCCGCGGTTTCTCGCCTGCAATGCGAAGATATACCGGAGGCTTTGTGGTCAGCACAAATATCCATATGGAGTTTATATAAGGAATGCCTCCAAATCGTCAAGTCTGATTAAGCGTGACTCGAAATCGTGAGTAGCGTAATCCCTTTCATGCTTCCCTAACCGCTGGGAAACATAGACTCTAACGCTATCGTGTTGCGTCTGCACACAACCTAGCCCAACACCCAAAGGGTTACAATAATAACCGAACCCTTTAGTCTCTCAGGAGGGATTAGAACTGTAGTCGTGGTCAACTTGTCTTCCAATAACTGGAAGCCTTCCTCAAACCTGCAAAGAATTCAGGCACTCTTAATCTCAATTATGGTTCCTGTTTCCCTTTCTCTGTTGCAACAAAACTTGGTCACTAAACTTAGATTTGATTCCTTTGCTTGCCTCATGGCTAAGACTTCCTGTCAATCACAATTTAGGGGGAGACTTCCTTGATCTCGTCAAGTAGCAATCCTATTATCCTCTCCCAGATCGTAGAGATAATAGCCAGGTGCTCAACCTCAATTCATGGTATTACATAATCCAATGACTTGTCAAAATTTCTTATCATTCAGTGTCTACTCGTCCTTCCTTTATAAGTTATTTCAAGTTGTCACGGGTCCCTTACCTCAGTATTTTCTTCTTATCTTTCTCGTCGGACACGTATGCTACCACCTTTCCTCGAGGTGTTCTTACGCCCATTATTTACTAATGGTCTTACACTAGTCAGGTAATCATATCTCGTGCAACTTACATAACCGTAGTCGTATTCTCGCTTTATCATTCTAGTCATAACCTTACCATATGCTTATTATTAGCAAAGTATTTCTCTCTTGATCCATGTCGTGCGATTTCATACATGTGTACTACTGCGTTTTTATCCTTACGACATGTCACGACCGAACCGGGCGTGGTGGTGCCTACCGGGCACCCTAGTGATACAACATCGAGAAAATCGTGGAAATAAAAACATGAACATGAATTAAGAGACAAGATAAATAAGCGAGCGACCAAGCGATTTGCCCATCGTATATACATAAATACGACAGCTTATCTTTTTTTACAAACCACACTTACAGCAGTGCTCTGGACCTCTAAGATTTTTACAGACATTATGGCCAGACGGGGCCCGCCATACCCCAGATGTATAAGAATCTCTGGACTCGAGTAACATGCCAAAGATAAGCCTCAGAAGAAATGGGGCTTCCCGGCACGAAGCTTGTGATCATGGCGAGGATCCACAACGATGTACTTCCACTGCGGCGTGAGCGCGGCCCAAGGAGGTCGATAACAGTACCAAGTATGTGGCGTAAAGAGCGTAAATGAAATCATAATAGTCTATATAAAGCGGGAGACATGTATGATAACCGGATGAAATCGTGTCGGCCCGTCAGTGGGACTCGGTGTATGTCGGATGAAATCGTGTCACCGCCCGTCGTGGGACTCGGTGTATAATCGGATGGAATACGTGTCCTGCCCATCTCGTGGGACTCGGTGTATAATCGGATGGAATACGTGTCCTGCCCGTCGTGGGACTCGGTGTATAATCGGATGGAATCGTGTCACCGCCCGTCTCGTGGGACTCGGTGTATAATCGGATGGAATACGTGTCTCGCCCGTCTCGTGGGACTCGGTGTATGTCGGATGGAATACGTGTCACGCCCGTCTCGTGGGACTCGGTGTATAATCGGATGGAATCGTGTCCGCCCGTCTCGTGGGACTCGGTGTAGAATCGTTCATAACAAATCAGCGGCCTCCATCGAGAGGCGAGAGTGCAATACAACAAAGGCTATCACAACAAGCATAGACAAGTTTCACAACAACAAGCATAGGCAAGCTTCACAACAACAAGAATAGGCAAGCTTAGCAACAAGCATAGGCAAGTTACACAACTCAAAGTACTTTCATTTTATGCCAAAGTCCGGGTTTTAACCCTAAAGTACTACGTACATTAAATTCCTTTTAAAAGATCCATTTCTTTTACAAAGGTCACCCGATACCCGTAGTATAAAAAAATGAGTGACTAACATTGTTAAGTAAACCAAAATGCTTTCCTTTGTAAAATCAAGTAACAACCTTGTTTTCCAAGCGTTCAAGTTGCCAAATTTCAAATGCTCAAGTTTCTCATTTTAGAAAAGGTTTAGTAGTTCATAGTTTTAATCCTTTAAAACATAATTCTCCTTTAAGCGTTTTGAGAAACATATGTCTTATATGTGAGTAGGTTATTCTTGTTTATAATCAATCTTATTAAGCGATCATGATCTAGGAAATGTAATATCATTTTGTCTCGTCTTAGCTTATGCGGATGGAGGTTTCTACTTGGTTTTAATACCATACTTCATTATTCAATACATTTTCCTTTATTAACAGCTGCGGTGGTTTGTCGATACTCGTTCTGATTTCGAAATCGGTAAAACATTATTCCTTTTAAAACCAAGTACTCATTACTCACGAATGAGGTTTCACACTTTTAACAAAATTCATATCAATACCATTAAGTCAAGTCTCTTATCTTGAAAAATCGATGAACCATTCTTTTTATCACTCTTAAGGCGTTATACCTAACTTCCCATAAAGCTAGTACAACTCTTATGTTTTCAAAGCCAAGTATTACTCTTCTTTCAAAAGGTCTTTTGAAACACTTCAAGTTCTTTATTACTATACATCAAATCCGTTATAAGTCAAATCGATTTACCACTTTGAAACCTGGCGTTTTCTTACTACGTAGCTGTTATAACCAACTTCCCGTAAAGCGGTTATAACACTTTATGTTTCAAATAATCAAATACATTAAACACGTATCGTCTACCGTACTGCATAGTTATACACATATCATGCTAGAACGGATAGGAAGAGGTTCACATACCTCGCGGCGATTATCGACTAATAGCAGCGCTCCAGTGCTAACCGTCGTCTACTCCTTAAGCCACGTAGCTTGCACCTGCGTAGTACTTGACCTATAGAGGCCTGGCGCCTATTAACGTCCTAGATCTCAATGTAGAATATTCTGCGAAAATTCGACACGCTTCCCACACGGCGTAAATCTCCTCCTCTATCGGGCCGGCTACCAAGCCAACCGGGGTTTGCCGTCTAACGGACGCGTACAATTCTACTCGCGTAATACTACACAAGTCCATGTCTGATCCTATGTAATTACGATTGATTCCTTCTTAAAATTGAGCTTAAGTCGCAAGACATTCTGTAAGTATTGTCGAGCTTAAGTCAAAGACATTGCCGCACAACTATGTTGATTCTATATATAGTATACTTAACTATATACTCCTACAACATGTAATTTCCAATTCTGATCGAAGGTCGTGAGTGTTTACCTCGATAAGCCCAAAATTATCCAAGTTATATGTCGATCACGAGCAAGGTTTAGCTCACTCCGTGCGCTCCAACCGGCTCCAAACAACCCTAGAAGTTCTAACCAACTTCTACTTATAACTTCAACTACGGGTGAAGATTTACTTAGGGTTTTCGTTTTTGTAGTGAGGAAGTATAATAGTATTTTACGGGCTTTTGTATAAGTGTAACTTTGGGAATACTACAAGGTATTTGGGCGAGTATTTGGGCATTATAACAATACTTGGAGAGTATTTCAATACCACAAAAAGGGGGTATTTATACGAGACAACAAGGCTAGGGGTGTACCTGGCTAGGGCCTTCTGAGGGGAGGGTGGCTCGGCCAAGCTCGCTCAGCGGGGGTGTGGTGGGCGAAAACTTCACAAGGAGAGGGAGGGATTTTTAACACTTAGAAAATATTTGGATGAAGAATTTCATCAACAAAGGGTGGTATTTATAGGTCAAGCCATGGCCAACCAAGGGCGAATTCTTCCAAGTGTATAGCAAGTGTAGGTCAAGATTTAGCCATGTGCACCTTATCCATCTACCACGCCAACTACACAAAATATCTACCTAACCATGAGCTCCAAATCGTCCTCTTTGCGTCATGATGCTTCCAATGTGAGGTGACACATGTCACCCTCGTTGATCCAAAATGTTACGTCTCTGGAAAAATCATAAAAATTATTATTGACATAGCGAATTTTCCCTACGAAAGCTGTCAAGCGTTTAGTCGAAAAATGACTCATTTGGTAGTTATGTACAATTCGAACCTTGCCTAACTTTAAGGCTCAAATTTCTACGTCGTCCTCACGTACATACCTGAAATACGGTATAACATTCTCCCCTCGCCCGAAACATTCGTCCGAATGTTCCTTCTAAGCCTCAAAACAAACATGCGCGATATAGTCTTTACTACTATATTTACGAGAACAAATCCTGCCACGCTGGCGAAACACCGCGCCAAATACTTTCATCCAAGTCGAGAAACACCTCTAACATCACAAACTTTTGTCACTTTGCGCGAGGTTCTAGTGTCACTCGGCGACCAACAAATGGTGCCGAATTGCGTGCGATCCGAGGTCTAAAATATACATCCTTCGCACCTTCTCTCTTCGAAATGATCGTATCTATGCCGCAATACATGCCGCCTCTGCCCTTACTCGTCGTACTCTTCTCGAACACTTGAATTCTTCTAGTATCGTACCATACTTGATTTCCAACACTTTGAGTCACTACCTCCAAACTTGGTCATCTTACTAGCCTCGATCTTCCTTAAGGCCATTCCGGCTTTCACGATCCGCACGGTCGAACATATCCACGAACTCATACGATGGTCATCTAAACTTGGGCCTAGCACCCGCGTGACCCTACCATCTGGCGGGACCACGAGCGACCCTACCTTGTCAGGCTACGAGTTGATCCGCAACACGTCCTCAACCCGACCACAATCGTGCAAACCCTTGTTCCCCGATACAGAACAATTCTTACTAACTCACATCATGAAAGCTACCACTTCCATTTCACACTACCCATGGACTTATCACACAATGCACCCTAGGTATATAATGTACTTCGACAAGGATCATTTGCAAAGTCTTGTACTCAAGCGGCCTCACATCTAAGGTCTCATTGTAATATTCTAAGGTTCACACTTTCCATGCCCCCATACATATCCTTTCAACTAACCATGCTTTCTAACTCATAACCAACATAACGCTATGTAGCACACAATAAGAAGGTCATTATATCATGCATACAAATCTCTAGAGGGTTAAGGATATACAGAATCTGCCGCTCGCTCTAATCATAAGCACCTTACTGCGGTGTATAGTAGGCGATGAACACGCCGTCCGGTAGGCTGAGTCATGTTGCCTGCATCCTTCCTACTAGGACAGTTCCTCGTCATATGGACCTGACGGCCGCAGGAAAAACAAGCACCAGTAAAAAGACGACATTCCCCGGGATGACGTCTGCCACATCGTCTGCGAGAAAACACGAACGTGGCTAGAACCCGTGTATATCGTGAACCGAAGCCCGGAGCTCGACCAGCTCGAATACCACGAGCGTCGGCGGCGTGGGGACCACTGTCTTGGTGGAGGTACATAACTAGGCTGGCTGCTGAGGCGGTCGCCTCGAGATTACCAAGGACCTGCGTTACGGCACTCTTACTGATCTCGGTCATTCAGTCGACCTCTCGTGCCTCGCATCCTAGTGCATGAGCTTGCATGCGGGCAATGTCCATGCGGTGAAAGCTACACCGTACAAGCCTACGCCAAGTAATCATCCAGCCCGGTGATGTAGCGGTGTACTACGTCCTCCATATCGGCTACCACATGGGAACATACCAAGCTAATGAGTCGAACTCGCATTGTACTCCACTAACCGTCGCGATCCCCGCTCGGCGTCAAAAATCGCCGGCCGAGCCTCGCCGTTTGTGGGAAAGAAATGTGCAAGAAAAGCCCTGAGAACTTCGTCCCATACGGTGGAAGTGCATACTCTTCGGGACAACTCGCGAATCAAACGATCAAGCTGCGGTATCACGCGGTGATGCGAACCAATACCACCGACTCGCCTCGAGACTACGATCACTCTCATGATCGTGTGGTGTCGGATAAACTCTGAGGGTCATCCTCGGCTCGATCCATAGAACAATTGGCGGGCTCTGACTCGAGAAAGTCAGTAGCCTCAATGCTGCTCGGGGGTGAACTACGGGTGCTCGGGAAGTGGCAGGCTGCGTCGACCTATCCTCATATCTACGACCACGGCGATGGCGAACCATCTCTCCTTGTACCCGTCTCTCATACGCGGTGTGGGGCCGGAGGCTCGGTATTGTAGTCTCGGCCCGCTGCTGCGACTCTAAACTCTGGTCTTTGGCGTTCGCGAAACTTCGCCGTCGGAGCTTGCATCTCGAGCTTGGCCGGGCTGCGCCCTCGTACTCCTCAGTATCTCACTGCGACTCCTCGACGCCTTGCCCATACGGACACAGGTTGCCCTTACGCGAGGCATAGCGGTAAAGGAAAGGAATCGTCGGAGGTCCAACTTATCACACGGCTCTGAGGCACGATCTCGGAATGAGAAGAATGGAAACCAATCCTAAATGTCCTATAGCCTCACGATTATAGATGTGGTGCACTGACACCGATAATCAAGACTCTACTAGACACGATGCAGACACTTTCAGAGACTAAGCGCTCTGATACCACTTTTGTCACGACCAACCGGGCAGCGTGGTAGTGCCTACCGGGCACCTAGTGATCTGACATCGAGAGAAAATCGCGGAAATAAAAACATGAACATGAATTAAGAGACAAGATAAATAAGCGAGCCAACCAAAGCGATTTGCCTTCATCATATATACATAAATACCGACGATTTATCTTTTTTTTACAAACCACACTTGCCACAGTCTACAGACCTCTAAGATTTTTACTGGCTATGACGGGACGGGGCCGCCATACCACGAATGTATAAGAATCTACAAACTCGAGTAACATACCAAAAGATAAGCCTCAGAAGAAATGGGGCTTCCCGACATTTGCGTGATCCTATGAGCGAGGATCCACAACCGATGTACTTCCGCTGCGGCATGAGCGCGGCCCAGGAGGTCGACACAGTACCAAGTATGTGAAAGCTGTAAAGGCGTAAATGAAATCATAATAGTCTATATAAGCGGGAGACATGTATGATAACGGATGAAATCGTGTCGGCCCGTCGTGGGACTCGGTGTATAATCGGATGAAATCGTGTCCTGCCCGTCTCGTGGGACTCGGTGTATAATCGGATGGAATACGTGTCCTGCCCGTCTCGTGGGACTCGGTGTATAATCGGATGAAATCGTGTCCACGCCCGTCTCGTGGGACTCGGTGTATGTCGGATGGAATACGTGTCCCGCCCGTCTCGTGGGACTCGGTGTATAATCGGATGGAATACGTGTCCTGCCCGTCTCGTGGGACTCGGTGTATGTCGGATGGAATCGTGTCTGCCCATCTCGTGGGACTCGATTGTATAATCGGATGGAATCGTGTCCTGCCCATCTCGTGGGACTCGGTGTAGAATCGTTCATAACAAATCAACGGCCCTCAGTGAGAGGCGGGTACATAAATACAACAAAGGCTATCACAACAAGCATAGGCAAGTTTCACAACAACAAGCATAGGCAAGCTTCACAACAACAAGCATAGGCAAGCTTCACAACAACAAGCATAGGCAAGTTACACAACTCAAAGTACTTTCATTTTATGCCAAAGTCCGGGTTTTAACCTAAAGTACTACGTGCGTTAAATTCCTTTTAAAGATCCATTTCTTTACAAAGGTCACGGATACCCGTAGTATAAAAAAATGAGTGACTAACATTGTTAAGTAAACCAAAATGCTTTCCTTTGTAAAATCAAGTAACAACCTTGTTTTCCAAACGTTCAAGTTTGCCAAATTTCAAATGCTCAAGTTTCTCATTTTAGAAAAGGTTTCGTAGTTCATAGTTTTAATCCTTTAAAACATAATTCTCCTTTAAACGTTTTGAGAAACATATGTCTTATATGTGAGTAGGTTATTCTTGTTTATAATCAATCTTATTAAGAAGCCATGATCTAGGAAATGTAATATCATTTTGTCTCATCTTAGCTTCTATGCAGATTGTTACACCCCGTAAATTCTAGAGGATAGATAAGTTGGCAAACATGTGTTGGAAGGATTTTGAGTTTACCTTTGAGTATTGGACCCCAGTTGTTAAGGATTGTAAGGTGTTTAAAAGGCCTAGTGTGTAGTCCGTTGAATCTAGGTCCCAACGCAACCAACCGTTCGTCGATTGGACATCGGAGTCAAAAGTTATGGAAGTTTCAAGTTTGGCGTGATCAAAAGCGATGACTTGATTCGGGAGTTGTGGCGCGCTGGAGAAGCGCGCGCGCCGATTATCTTGGTCTGCGGGTGTTAGGCCTTGGCTGAATCTGAGCGCATGGCGCGTGCAGCGTGCAATTATTTTCTGAAGTGTTAGCGCTGGCCGGTGGGAAGCGGCCGAGGCGGATTTTGCGGGTAAGGAGAAAAATCAGGGATATTTTTATAAGGAGCCTATGGGAGGGTGACAAGTGTCCCTCCCGTCCTTTGACCATGATAGAAGCCTATTTTAGGGCCAAGTCTTGGAAGACTTGGCCATTTCATTCAAACCCTCCCGAGAAAACCACTCTCCCTTCTACAGGTTTTTGAGAAACTGCCTTAGGAAGCTGTTGGAGCGGCAAGAAGGAAAAAGTGTTGGTGAACTTGTGGGAAGCGGCGGTGGTTGAGTTGGCGGAAGAAGTGGTAGGAAAGGGCTTTTGTGGGCTTTTCTAAAAGGTAAGAGTTTCCACCTGCAGGTTTTGAGTTAGTACTTGTGATAGTAGTATAGATCTGTGAGCACGAGGTCATTATATTTAGAGTTTGAATAGATTTGTGAGCTGAAATTTGTTATAGTTAAGTTTGTATAGATTTGTGAGCCTGAGGCTGTTATAGTTAAGTTGGCTTAGATTTGGATCTTGTAGCCTTGTTGATTTCGACCTTGTGAAGGTGGCAAGTTAATAGAAACAAAGGAAGTTCTGTCGATTCCAAGTAGAATGTAGGGGCCTTGTACTTAGTTTACTCTACGTTGAAACCAGAGTTTGATAGCGTTTTATGGCCCTTATAGGATTGAAGTACTACGTGTAGCATATTCTTCTTAAGGAGATAGTCTTGAGAGCATTTTGCTTAGTGTGACAATCGTCGCGAGGTATGTGATTCTTCCTATCCTCTTCAGCATGACTATTTGTGAAATATATAGTGCGGTTGGCCTTGCGTGTGTTAAAGGAAATTGATTTTCCAAATTGTGTCTTGACTTGTTATGAAGTGTAAAGAGGCTTCGTTAGGTGTAAGAGTAGTAAGTCTTATCCGTTAGTAATGGGCACTCGGTGCTTAAAGAATGAGCCTCTTGGTCTCATAAATGTTTATGTAGTAATTGGTTGGTTTAAAACATAAAGGGGTTATAACGGCTTTATGGGAAGTCGATTATAACAACTTTATGTGAGTAAAAGAGCGGTTGTTGATTGGTAGAAGTTAAGAGACTTGATCTTGTAAGATAAGAGACTTAACTTAGAATTGTGAAAGTTTTGTAATGTATTCAAAAGTTGTAAAACCTCATTCGTGAGTAATGAGTAATACTTGGTTTTTGAAAACTTAAGAGTTATACTAGCTTTATGGGAAGTTAGGTATAACGGCATAAGAATGTGAAATGGATTTCGAAAGTGGGAACAAGTATCGAACACACCACTGCAGCGCTAATAAAGGAAATGGTTTCGACTAATTGATTATATTAAAACCAGTAGAAACCTCCATCTGCATAGAAACTAAGATAAGACAAAATGATATTACATTTCCTAGATCATGGCTGCTTAAATGAGAATCATTGATAACAAGTTCGACTTTTCTTAAAATTCCCAAGAATGAACTTAATGGATTGCAAAGGATAATGTACTGGATTTTGGAAAAGAGAAGTAACTTGAGTTTGAAAGTATAAATCACTTGTTTTCAAATATCGAACTTTTCTTAAGGGAAAAGTAAATGACTTGGTTTTAAAAGGTAGGAATACTTGACCTTTAAGGAGTTAATTACTTGGACTTTTAAAAGGTATACTTGACGTTATGTTAATTGTGTTTGAAGTACGTGTTTTAAACATGAATGTGTGTGATACTACGTGTGATAGTATCGTATGGTTTCTACGTAAAGAGAGGTCTTTGAAGGTAGGAAAGAATGTAGTATTTTGGGGTTGGAACCGGTTTGTCGACTTAAGCGAAGGTACTTTGAGTTGTGTGTAACTTGCACTGTGCTTGTGGTGATAGTTTTGTTGTTGTGCAAGTGTTTGACCTTGTGCTTTGAGGAGTCTCGGCGGAGGCGGATATCGGGTGGTATGATGGACATATCGACCGTTGGGTAGCCCACGAGTATCGTCCTGTGAGTACTATCTTGTTATTGGGTTGGACATACCGACACGTTGGGTACGCCGAGTATCGTCCACTTTGAGTAATGATCTTTCGGCGTGAGTCCGACTTGATGTGATTTGATTTGTTGAGCGTATATACGTGGTGTCTTTGTAGTTTGGTTATCATACGTGTCTCCTGTTTTCATATAGATCATTATGATTTCATTTACGTATTTTTTTGTTCGCATACTAAATTTTTGTTATGCGACGGGCCCGTTGCGTCGAGATCGTCGCTTGTTGATCGCGACATCGCTTGATCGGATCATTCGGTTCCGAAGCTCCGTTCCGCCGGAGACTTTGTCACTTGATGCAGTTCACGAAGTTGTAGAACTTTTGTACATTCGGGTATGGCGAGGATGTGTCCGTCGAGAGATGTTATAAAAATTCTTAAGTGCAGTGCCGGATGTGGCGGGATTGTAGCTGCTCGGTGTTAGTTATTTTTGAGAAAAGGTAACGGCAGTTGCTTTGTTTTCTCTTTTCATTGGTTATCATATGCGAGTTTTAATTTCATTGATTTTCTGCGATGTTGTTTGACTACTTGGGTGCGGGTAAGGCACGATGAACCGGTTGGTCGTGAAGTGTGGTATCGAGCGATTAGTCCTCGGAAAGTGTCTCTGACCGTGTCTAAGTAGAGTCTTGATTATCGATGTGTTGTGCACCACGTCTATGTCGAGAGGCTGCGAGACATTTAAGATTGTTTATTCTTCTCATTACGAGATCGTGCCTTAGAGTGTGTTGTAAGTTGGACCCTCTACAGCGTGTTTCGTTTTACGATTATGCCTGCGAAAGCAACCGGCGAGAAGCAAGGCGGCGAGGAGGCTGCAGTAGAGCGGCGGCAGTCTCTCTGAGACCGCGATTACGAGCCTCAGTCGCGATGCGGAAGCGAGAGAAGATGGTTCAAGGAGTTAGCGATTATTGGCTTGAGGTTGGCGGACACGAGATAAGTGGGCGAGTAGCCTTGATTCGATGCACTGATGGATTCACGAGATCGGATAGTTTGAGGCTTGCGGGACTTTCGAGTTGTGGCCGCCAGAGTTACTGGTCGAGGCACGAGGATGATCGCGGGGAGTTCATCAAGCGATTCTGACGGATCGTAAAGTGATCAAGGCATCGGAGGCAGTCGGTGGTCCTAGTTCGCATCGGTGCGTGATACTGATCGGTAGTTTGGTCGTGGAGGCTGTCGGGAGGGCATGCACTTGAGACGAGATGGGAGCAGTTCGGAGCATTTGCACATTTCTTGCCTCGCGAATGAGGAGGACTCGGTAACAGATTTTTGATGTTGGCGAAGCAGGCGTGCAGTTGAGGAGTACAGCGTGGAGTTTAACTCACTAGCTCGATACGTCCGCGTTAGTAGCCGACATGGAGGGCGAGTGCACCGCTATGTCACGAGGCTTGATGACTATTTGGCGAGAGTTGCTCGGGAGTAGCTCTTCATGGGCATGGACATTGCCGCGTGCGAGCTCATGCACTTGGATGTGAGGCACGTAAGTCGTGGAATGACCAAGATCGTGAGTAGGGCCAAAGCGGGGTCGCTGGTGACCGGGCGGCGGCCTCGGCGAGGTTAGTTATGCGCCTCGCCCGATGCAGTGCTCCACCTCGATCGTCGGGGCGTTCGAAAAATTCGGGAGCGGTCGGGGCTCGAGGTTTGAGTTTTGGGGATCGGGGATGTTAGTCGGTTGGGACCACCCTTACCTCGTTGTGACCATTGTGGTAGGCTCGCGATGGGAGTGTCGTGCTAATAGGGAATCTGTTTTACATGCGGCCCGGTAGACCATTTTGCAAGGAATTGTCCCGCGGAGATAGCGCGGAGGTTGAGATTCAGCCGGGATCAGTGGACGATTCACCTCCTCCTTTGTGCGTCGTCTGGGAAGAACATGAGTAGAGCGACAAGAAGGGAAGTGAAGCAATAGTTCTGGTATGTTCTTAACCTACAGAGTATTGTATGCTTTGATGTTGTGGTGATGTGTTGAGTGCTATGTTCGGGTAGCTTTGTGTATATAATGTGATTTGGAAGCATGGTTAATAAAGAGGGTAAGTTGGGGATGAGAAAAATTTTGAACCTTAGAATTTATATGATTGAGACCTTAGATGTAAGTAGTCTTGGGTAGAAGCCTTCATGTTAATCCTTGTCGGAGTGTATGGTATACATGGAGTTTTGTGTGATGATTCCATGGGTAGTTTGCGATGGAAGTGGTAGCTTCCATGGCGTGGATTAGTAAGATGGACGAGTTGGAGTAGTGACTCCAAGGTGGTAGAAGCAGCGATGGTGAATTGTGGGCGTGTACTAGAGAGGGTGTGAGTGTACACACCAAGGAAGGTGCAGAGTAGGGAGAGTATCATTTAGACGAGGGAGGAGAAAATAGTGATGTTTGCACGTTAGAGGTGATTTCCCGTTATTGGAATTTGGAGATGCGTGATTTCTATATTATGGCCATGAGAGGCATAAATGAGTTTTGGTAGGTATAGTAGTGAAGACTATCTGCATGTGTTCGAAGACTTAGAAGGAACATTCGGGACGAATGTTTTGAGAGGAAGAATGTTACACCGTAAATTCTAGAGGATAGATAAGTTGGCAAACGTGTGTTGGAAGGATTTTGAGTTTACCTTTGAGTATTGGACCCCAGTTGTTAAGGATTGTAAGGTGTTTAAAGGCCTAGTGTGTAGTCCGTTGAATCTAGGTCCCAACGCAACCAGTTAAATCGATTGGACATCGAGTCAAAAGTTATGGAAGTTTCAAGTTTGGCGCGATCAGTAAGCGATGACTTGATTCAGGAGTTGTACGCGGCGCCGGAGAGCGAGGGCATGGCGCTGATTATCTTGAGTTGGGCGGGTGTTGGCGCCGGCCTGAGAATGCGAGGCGGCGCCACGCGTCTGCGTGCAATTATTTTCTGAGTGTTAAGCGCGCGATGCCGTGGCGGGCTGCCGGCGCCGGCGGATTTTCACATGTAAAGGAGAAAAATCGGGGATATTTTTATAAGGAGCCTATGGGAGGGTGACAAGTGTCCTCCCATCCTTTGACCAGCGATAGAAGCCTATTTTAGGGCCAAGTCTTGGAAGACTTGGCCATTTCATTCAAACCCTCCCAAGAGAAAACCCTCTCCCTTCTCTCTAGGTTTTTGAGAAACTCGCCTTAGGGAGGCTGTTGGAGGCGGCAAGAAGGAAAAAGTGTTGGTGAACTTGTGGGAAGCGGTGGTTGAGTTGGCGGAAGAAGTGGTAGGAAAGGGCTTTGTGGGCTTTTCTAAAAGGTAAGAGTTTCCTTCTGCAGGTTTGAGTTAGTACTTGTGATAGTAGTATAGATCTGTGAGCACGAGGTACATTATATTTAGAGTTTGAATAGATTTGTGAGCCTGAGGCTGTTATAGTTAAGTTTGTATAGATTTGTGAGCCTGAGGCTGTTATAGTTAAGTTGGCTTAGATTTGGATCTTGTAGCCTTGTTGATTTCGGCCTTGTGAAAGGTGGCAAGTTAATAGAAACAAAGGAAGTTACATCCAATTTCCGTAGAATGTAGGGGCCTTGTACTTAGTTTACTCTACGTTGAAACGAGTTTGATAGGCGTTTATGGCCCTTATAGGATTGAAGTACTACGTGTAGCATATTCTTCTTAAGGAGATAGTCTGAGGAGCATTTTGCTTAGTGTCGACAATCGTCGCGGTATGTGATTCTTCCTATCCTCTTGGCATGACTATTTGTGAAATATATAGTGCGGTTGGCGACGCGTGTGTTAAAGGAAATTGATTTTCCAAATTGTGTCTTGACTTGTTATGAAGTGTAAAGGGCTTCATTAGGTGTAAGAGTAGTAAGTCTTATCCGTTAGTAATGGGCACTCGGTGCTTAAAGAATGAGCCCTCTTGGTCTCATAAATGTTTATGTGGTAATTGGTTGGTTTAAAACATAAAGGGGTTATAACGGCTTTATGGGAAGTCGATTATAACAACTTTATGTGAGTAAAGAACAGTTGTTGATTGGTAGAAGTTAAGAGACTTGATCTTGTAAGATAAGAGACTTAACTTAGAATTGTGAAAGTTTTGTAATGTATTCAAAAGTTGTAAAACCTCATTCGTGAGTAATGAGTAATACTTAGTTTTGAAAACTTAAGAGTTATACTAGCTTTATGGGAAGTTAGGTATAACGGCATAAGAATGTGAAATGGATTTGAAAGTGGGAACAAGTATCGAACACACCATGCAAAGGCTAATAAAGGAAATGGTTTGACTAATTGATTATATTAAAACCGATGAAACCTCCATCTGCATAGAAACTAAGATAAGACAAAATGATATTACATTTCCTAGATCATGGTGCTTAAATGAGAATCATTGATAACAAGTTACGACTTTTCTTAAAATTCCAAAGAATGAACTTAATGGATTGCAAAGGATAATGTCTTTGGATTTTGGAAAAGAGAAGTAACTTGAGTTTGAAAGTATAAATCACTTGTTTTCAAATATCGAACTTTTCTTAAGGGAAAAGTAAATGACTTAGTTTTAAAAGGTAGGAATACTTGACCTTTAGGAGTTAATTACTTGGACTTTTAAAAGGTATACTTGACGTTATGTTAATTGTGTTTGAAGTGCGTGTTTTAAACATGAATGTGTGTGATACTACGTGTGATAGTATCGTATGGTTTCTACGTAAAGAGAGGTCTTTGAAGGTAGGAAAGAATGTAGTATTTTGGGGTTGGAACCGGTTTGTCGACTTAAACGAAGGTACTTTGAGTTGTGTGTAACTTGCGTGCTTGTGGTGATAGTTTTGTTGTTGTGCAAGTGTTTGACCTTGTACTACCGAAGTCTCTCGACGGAGGGCGGATATCGGGTGGTATGATGGACATATCGACACGTTGGGTAGCCAGCGGGTATGCTTCCACTATATTGATCCTTTGGGACATATCGACACGTTGGGTAGCCCACGGGTATGCTTCTATTAGGAGTGTTATCTTGTAAAGCTGGTTTGGACATACCGACACGTTGGGTAGCCGCAGTATCGTCCACGGTGAGTATTATTCGGTATTTGTTTGGACATACCGACACGTTGGGTAGCCGCAGTATGCGTCCTGATGAGTATTATCCGGGTATTTGTTTGGACATACCGACAGTTGGGTAGCCAGTATCGTCCTGGTGAGTATTATCTTGTTATTGGTTGGGACATCGACACGCGTTGGGTAGCCGCGTATCGTCGCTGTGAGTACTATCTTGTTATTGGGTTGGACATACCGACCGTTGGGTAGCCAGTATCGTCGCCCACTTTGAGTAATGATCTTTCGCGTGAGTCCACGACTTGATGTGATTTGATTTGGTAGGCGTATATCGTGGTGTCGCGTAGTTTGGTTATCATACATGTCTCTGTTTTCCTTATAGACTATTATGATTTCATTTACGATATTTTTACGTTTCGCATACTAAATACTGTTGTCTTGACCCCTTCGGGCTGCGTTCATCCGCGAGTTGAGATACATCGCTTGTTGATCCGCACTTTGGATGCTCGATTCTCGAAAGCTCCATTCCCGGAGACTTTGTCACTTGGTACAGTTCCTGAAGTTGTAGAACTTTTGTACATTGAGGTATGGCGAGCCTGTCCGTCGAGAGATGTTATAAAAATTCTTAGAGTGCAGTAATGCGGTGTGGCGGGGATTATGGCGTTCGGTGTTAGTTATTTTTCGGAAAAGGTAAGCTTGGTTGCTTTGTTTTCTCTTTTCATTGGTTATCATATCGAGTTTTAATTTCACTGATTTTCTCGATGTTGTTTGACTACTTGGGTGCGGGTAAGGCACGATCGCGAGCCGATTTGGTCGTGACACGATGGAGGTTTCTACGGTTTTAATACCATACTTCATTATTCAATACATTTTCCTTTATTAACATTTGCGATGGTTTGTCGATACTCATTCTGATTTCCGAAATCAGTAAAACATTATTCCTTTTAAAACCAAGTACTCATTACTCACGAATGAGGTTTCACACTTTTAACAAAATTCATATCAATACCATTAAGTCAAGTCTCTTATCTTCAAAAAATCAGTAAACCATTCTTTTTATCACTCTTAAGACGTTATACCTAACTTCCCATAAAGCTAGTACAACTCTTATGTTTTCAAAGCCAAGTATTACTCTTCTTTCAAAAAGGTCTTTTTGAAACACTTGGTTCTTTATTACTATACATCAAATCCGTTATAAGTCAAATCGATTACCCTTTGAAACCACAAAGCGTTTTCTTACCTACATAAAGTGTTATAACCAACTTCCCATAAAACCGTTATAACACTTTATGTTTCAAATAATCACATTAAACACATGTACGCGTACTACCGTACTACGTAGTTATACACGTATCATGCTAGAACGAGATAGGAAGAGGTTCACATACCTCGCGACGATTATCGACTAATAGCAAAACGCTCCAAGTACTTCAAACGTCGGCTACTCTTAAGCCACGTAGCTTGCACCGTAGTACTTGAACCTATAGAGGCCACTGGCGCTATTAACATCCTAGATCTCAATGTAGAATATTACAGAAATTGGCACCTCCCCGCAATGGCGTAAATCTCTCCTACATCGAGGCCGCTACCAAGCCAACCAGTGGGGTTTGCACGCCTAACGGGCGCGTGCAATTCTACTCACGGTAATACTACACAAGTCTCATGTAATACGGTCTATGTATTTCTGATTCGGTTCACTTCTTAAAATTCGGGCTTAAGTCGCAAGACATTGCCGTAAGTATTATTCGAGCTTAAGTCAAAAGACATTGCCGCACAACTATGTTCAGTTCTATATATAGTATACTTAACTATATACTCCTACAACATGTAATTTCCAATTACAATCAGAAGGTCATGAGTGTTTACCTCGATAAGCCCAAAATTATCCAAGTTATATGTCGATCCTGAGCAAGGTTTAGCTCCTACTCCGTGCGCTCCAACCCGCTCCAAACAACCCTTAGAAGTTCTAACCAACTTCTACTTATAACTTCAACTACGGTGAAGATTTACTTAGGGTTTCGTTTTTGTAGTGAGGAAGTATAATAGTATTTTCTGGGCTTTTGTATAAGTGTAACTTTGGGAATACTACCAGGTATTTGGGCTAAGGTATTTGGGCATTATAACAATACTTGGAGAGTATTTCAATACCACAAAAAGGGGGGTATTTATACGAGACAACAAGGCTAGGGGGTGTACCACGGCTGAGGCCTTCCTGAAAGGGGAGGGTGGCTCCGGCCAAGCTCACTCAAAGGGGGTGTGGTGGGCGAAAACTTCACGGGGAGAGGAGGGATTTTAACACTTAGAAAATATTTGGATGAAGAATTTCATCAACAAAGGGTGGTATTTATAGGTCAAGCCATGGCCAAGGGGCGAATTCTTCCAAGTGTATAGCAAGTGTAAGGTCAAGATTTAGCCATGTGCACCTTATCCATCTACCACACCAACTACAAAATATCCTACCTAACCACAAGCTCCAAATCGTCCTCTTTGCGTCCATGATGCTTCGAATGTGAGGGTGACACATGTCACCCTCGTTGGTCCAAAATGTTCGTCTCTCGGAAAAATCCGCCAAAAATTATTATTGACATAGCGGAATTTTCCTACGAAAGCGTGGAAGCGTTTAGTAAACGACTCCTTTTGGTAGTTATGTACAATTTCGAACCTTGCCTAACTTTAAGGCTCAAATTTCTACGTACGTCCTCACGTACATACCCTGGAAATACGGGGTATAACACGACACTTCCTTGCCCATTTCGTAACGTTGTTCTTAATTACTGACCACAATACTTTTCCCACGGTTATCTTAAAGCGTAACTTTATGGCATGGCGACACCGATGACCTTACGGTCTCATATCCTTCGTCTAACAACATGAGTACACGACCCATAATACGTAAAACTATCCTTTATGCGGGGAGAACTTATCTCCGTAAATAAACTTTCCTAGGAGTCACAACCCTAATCACGGGGTCCTCTCGATCGTGCAAATATCTAATCATCAAGCGCCGCCTTAAAATCGTGTAGATTTTCAAACCTACTAAAAATGTCTTCTTTTCCCAGCAACACTCGTACTTATCTTAATCTTGCTTGCGCTATCCCGAACTTATCCAGGAAGCCGTGGCCCCGACCGCCACACCAAACCAACTCCAAGTACCACAGTGCATAACATGAAATTTCTTCAAATTCGGTATTAATTACCTTTGCATCAACTTACCTCAAATGAACAAGTCCTGCACTTATTAAAACAACGATGCCAAAGAAGGAAGGATAATTCACTGGTTACCACCACTTCTCTTCCTTTCCACTCGATAACTGGCTTACCGGGAAACTGGTACCGAATCAATCTCTCCCTGTAGCCCACGTTGGAATAACAAGATGCCAACTAGCCCGTACTCATAATGACCTCAATGTATGTCATAACGGCTCTGCTAGGTCTGCTAGGGTCCAACGACTGTATCGTTACTGGTAATTATTATCTACCCGCTCAGCTACCACCCAACACTCACGGGTGTAGTCACATCGAAAGGTCCTCATGGATTCAGGCTCCATTTCTTTACACTTGGTTGCTCTCTTTCTTACTGGTCGTACTCTTCCCGTACTTCCAAACTTATTCTAGCGTACGTACATAACCTTCATACTGATTCGGGCCACCAATAGTTGGAGTTACTATTCTGAACAACATAAGGCCATTTCCGGCTCTCACAACCTGGTTTCGGTGGAATGCGTCCACGAACCCGTAAAATGATTAACTAGACTTGGGCCTTGCACGCCGTGACCACTGCCACATGGCGGAGTACTATCAAGTGATCCGTTCCATTACAGACTATGGGGAGAACCTTAATAGGCCCTCAACCCGACTCAGCGTCGCACTTAACTCTTATCATTGGTCTGACTTAACTTTTTACTACCCGAGAAAACCTTATACACCTAAGGTCTCGGCGGTTATCAACATTATTAGGCTCGCAATTTCCATGCTCCACGCCTACCTTATCAGTCCCCCCGTGAACGGGTACAAAAACTTCTCGTAATACCATAATCGTGTTATCTTGATCACAACAACCATACTTACTCCATACGGATCTCATCCATACCATTTTCTTAATCATACCACATAGCTTAATATGTTAACATAGTCTTCCATTAAGTCCCTTAATTAAACTTCTTAAGGGTCCATTTCCTTCTCGCATGACTCATGCGTCTCTAATTATCTCAAATTAGTACGTAAAACCTTGATGAGAGTTCATTAAACTATTTCATACCTTCACGGTATTTATTTAGTCTTACCAATCTGGTAACCTAAAATCATTCTAGGCAACACGCGTCCGACCCTTATACATAAATCCGTATAGTTGTATGTCACCATACCAACTATACTACAACCATGACCAACCTGGATACGCAATCCACATAAGCTTTCCTGGGTCACTGTTGCCTTTCGTAGGCTGCAAACAACATAACTTGTTAGGGAGAGCGACCACAACCACACGCCTCATCGCACGATCTCGAGTAGAAGAATGAAACCAATCCTAAATGTCATGACCTCTCCGGTTATAGATGTGGTGCCTGACACACCGATAACCAAGACTCTACTAGACACGATGCATAGACACTTTCCGAGGACTAACTACTCACGATACCACTTTTGTCACGACCGGGCCGGGCGCGACTAGTGCCTACTACAGGCACCCTTCGTATACATGAGAGAATAACGGAACATACACCACTCGTAAAATAAAAATCATACTTAGACGATAGACATCATAGGCTGGCCGATAAGGCCACCTTCGTAACATATACATAATACAAAATTAAGCGATGCATCTCTGTTCTTACAAACCCGATCCACAAATGTGACTACTGGACCTCTAAGAATAACAACTTTGGCGGGGCGGGGCCGCCATAACCTGACGTCTGACAACCGACAATACCAGGGATAATCCTCCGAAATAAAGGAGTTTCTCAACAGATGAACAATGATCCTAAGAGTGAGGATCAACAACACATACTCTACTGCGGCGTGAACGCATTCGAAGGAAGTCGATCTGACATGTACCAAATATGTGGCCCGAAATCGTAATGAAATCATAAGTCTAAAATAAGCGAAGACATGTATGATAACTCGATTAACGATGCTGTGCCTTACTAACAATGAGAGTAAATAGGAGTATACTACAATATAAAGTAGGAAAGCTCACGATCAAAGCGCGACCACTGCGCGCAGATCATTAAGCAATCCTACTCCTGGGACTATTTCACCCCCATGGGTCGTGTGGACCCGCATGAGGTATTCCTCGCATAGACTGTATCCGCCCGCATGGGTCGTGTAGACCCGCATGGGGTATTCCTCGCATAGGCTGGTCGCCCGCGTGGGACTATTTCACCACATAAGCCCTTTCGGACCCGCGTGGTATTCCTCGCATCATGGGTAGCAAATCCACGGAATATGCAAATGCCACAAACGGGAATGACCGTAATGCCTGATAAATCACTAGCACAAGGCTATCATACATAACATAAGCACTACCGCTTATCATACATTACATAAGCAAGTTAAGAAATCCCACAACTTATTAGTCTTATTCATATACACTCTCATTTTAGTTTACTTAAGGCACTAACATGTCATTACAAAATCCGGGAATTTAACCCAAAGTACTACGTACTTCTATTCTTTTAAAATGACTCTTTTTCATATAAAACTTTCAAGATACTAATAACCGTAGTATCAAGTCATAACTTATTTTCAAGACAAGTCACAATACCTTTTAGAAATACATTTAGGCTTCTAAATCAAGTGACTTCTTTCTTTTAAAACTTTAAGCAATTGATGCCTTTAAAATCAATTTACCTTTCATTATTTCAAGTCATTTTTCATACTTAAATTTCTTAGAGTAAACCACTCGTTAACTTTCCATAAAGCTATTATAAACAACTTTCCATAAAGCCGTTATACTAGCTTTATAATTTAGAAACTTACATTCTTCTTTATAACCGAGAGACTTAAACTTTCCAAACAAAACAAGTGTCATATACCTTCAAAAATACTTAAGTCTCTTAACATTTAGAAAGTAAGATATCCTTAATATTTTAAACAAGTGAGTTAATTCCATAACTCAACCAACTTGGACATTTCTTATAATAAGCCAAGGATATCAAAGGAACTAAATTCGTCAAAACCTCGTACGTCTACCGTACTATATACTTACAACTATTCATGATCAAGAGATAGGAAAGTTCCATATACCTCTTCGGTTCAATCCACTTGCTAAGTCCAATATGCCATATGTAGTATGTCAACCTATAATGACCATAATACGTGTATTAACTTCTAGTTTCAAACGTAGAATATTCCAAGTGCAAAGCTAATAAATTCTACGGAAAATCGGATAACACTTCCTTTGTTTCTACATACTTTGCCACCTTTTTCAAGGCCGAATTCAATAACCAAACACACCACATTTAAGGCTCAATAAATATAGTTATCAATAGGGGATTACACGCCTACAAGACGTGTAAAATTCCTCCCCACAATTATATCAAACTAGTCCAAAAATACAATGTCAATTCGGCCAAAGGTGTATCAACATATCAACCTTTCCAATTTCTTTTTTCAATTCAAGTTGTTTAGTATAACATGTTATCAAGCCGCAATTGAGTATAACTACTACTGTTATACCCCGTAGTTCCAGAGTATGTATGAGAGGACATACGTAAGAATGTATAGCCCTAATTTGGTTAAGGATGAAAATTTTGAATTTCCAACGGAAAATATTCCGAACCTGGTGAAGAAAATTTTACGTTTTGCGGGGCCCACAAGGGTTTCAATATTTTAACTAATTATGGTTTTTCCGAGAGGTGAAATATTTTGGACCAATAGGAGGGCGACATGTGTCACCCCTAGGTGGGCCATGTTGGACGATTTTAAGAGGACAAGTGGCCAAGGCTTGCAAGATATTTGTTGGGCAAGTGGACAAGAGGGACCCACACACACACATGTCCCCAATCTATACCATACACATGCTTCAATCCTAGCCCTTGGTTGTCTTATATATACACCTCTAGTTGATGAAATCTTCCACACTAGAATTATTTCAAGACTTGAAAAATATCCTCCTCTCCATTATTGCTCTCGTCTGCCATGATTTCTTGAGCAAGTGTTGTCGATAATTCTTAAACTTCTAATTGTTCTTCCTTGATGTGTTAGGAAGATTAGTAACCAAGAGTTAGACAAGATTTCTGTCACGACCCGACCTCGGGCCGCGGTAGTGCCTACTGGCACCGCTTTGTATACATCGAGAATAGCGGTAAACATACACAACTGATAAAAATGCTCAAACATAAAATAACAACGAAAGCCGATAAGGCCACCATCCGTAAACTATACAAATAAACGGTACACTTTTTTTTTACAACCCAAACCACAATGTGACTACAGACCTCAGGAATAACAACTGGCGGGGCGGGGCCGCCATACCTGAATGTACAACAAGACAATACCGAGGATAAGCCTCGGAATAAAGGAGCTTCTCAACAGCTTGAGCAGTGATCTTAAGGCGAGGATCAGCAACTGTACTACTGCGGCATGAACGGCCCGAAGTCGATGCAACATGTACTAAATATGTGGCCCGAAATCACGTAATGAAATCATAAGTCTATAACAAAACTGGAGACAGGTATGGTAACTCAATTAACAGTACACAGTGCCTTACTAACAATGAGAGTAAATAAGAGTATACTTACAACATAAAAATAGGAGACTCACGATCAAATCATGGGTAGCAAATCCATGAAACGGGTGGTATAACGTCTTGGGGTTTACCTCATTTATACTTTTACCACAGCGGGTGGTATAACGTCTTGGGGTTTACCTCATTTATACTCTTACCTGGAGAAGGTGGTAAAGCGGTGGTATAATGTCTTGGGGTTTACCTCATTTATACTCTTACCGAGAAGGTGGTATAACGTCTTGGGGTTTACCCTCATTTATACTCTTACCTATCTCAACCGTCATTACATAACATAAGCCCTCTGGCTTATCATATATAACATAAGCACTCTGAACATCATACGATAAATAAGCAAGTTAAGAAATTCCCTAACTTCTTATTAGTCTTATTCATATACACTCTCATTTTAGTTTACTTAAGGCACTAACATGTTATTATAAATCAGGAGTTTAACCCAAAGTACTACGTACTTCTATTCTTTAAAATGACTCATTTTTATATAAAACTTCCAAGATACTAATAACCGTAGTATCAAGTCATAACTACATTTTAAGACAAGTCACAATACCTTTTTTGAAAATACATTTTCGGGCTTCTAAATCAAGTGACTTCTTTCTTTTAAAACCCTAAGCAATTGATGCCTTTAAATCAATTTGCCTTTCGTTATTCCAAGTCATTTAACATACTTAAATTACTTAGAGTAAACCACTCTTTTTAACTTTCCATAAAGCTATTATAACCAACTTCCCATAAAGCCGTTATACTAGCTTTATACATTAGCAACTTACATACTTCTTTATAACCAAGAGACTTAAACTTTCCAACAAAACAAGTATCAATAATACGTTCAACATACTTAAAGTCTCTTAACTTTTGAAAACCAAGATATCCTTATATTTAAACAAGTGAGTTAATTCCCTAACTCAATCAACTTGGAAATTCTAAAAATAAGCCAAGGATATCAAATGGACCTAGATTGTCAAAATCTTGTACGTCTACCGTACTATACATTTACAACTTATTCATACTCAAGAGATAAGAAAGTTCCACATACCTCTTCGGTTTAATCCACTTGCTAAGTCCATTAAGCGTGCGTAGTATGTCAACCTATAATGACCATAAGTCGTCTATTAACTTCTAGTTTCAAACGTAGAATATTCCAAGTGCAAAGCTACTAAATTCTACGGAAAATCGGACATCACTTCCTTTGTTTCTACATACTTTGCCACCTTTTTCAAGGCCGAATTCAATAACCAAACACGCCACATTTAAGGCTCAACAAAGTAGTTAACAATAGGGGATTACACGCTAAATCAAGACGTGTAAAATTCCGCCCACAATTGACATTAAACTAGTCCAAAAATACAATGTCCATTCGGCAATTAGGACAACAATACCAATTCTTTTCCATTTCCTATTCAATCCAAGTTGTTTAGTATAACATGTTATCGTCGCAATTGAGTATAACTACTACAATCTTCAAGTAGGTAATATGAGACGATTCTAATTATCGACCAAATTGTATTTCAATTTCAAATGGCTTAACATGTCATTTTCGGATTTTGAGCTTCCAAATTTCCATAACACTTATCAATATTCATAACACATATCACATGATCATATCTAACTTATAATAACACGGAATCTTCAATTACAAAAGTAAGACGAAGATTATACCTCATTTAGCCCAATTCATCCAAGATTACAAGTCGATCCTTAGCAACTTTAGCGCCTATTTTTGACATTCCAATCCACTCCAAGATACCCTTAGAAGCTTATGATGAACTTATCTTCAAGTTCCAACTTCAAAGTTGAAGAACTCCTTTAGTTTCCGCCTTGCGACTAACACGAAAACACCATTTTTCCGGGATCTTTCTATTGAGATACACTTACAATACCCTTAGGTACCTTGGTTTAAAGTGGGAAGATTATTGGACAACAATTGAAATTTTTTTCTTTGAAACCCTAGCTTGGCCGAGAGCTTCTCTATGAGTTCATCATGTTTTTCTTGAAAATTTGCTAAGTGTAGAGCCTTGTCTTGCACTATTAAGCTTATATAAATATATGGAGGGTCAAGATTAGAAAAAATGGGTGGTTAGGATGCTTTTCACAAGGATCAAGCCAAGTGGCATTTGACTTAGTCAACAATGTCAAGCTCTTGCCTTTGCAAGACTTGGTCTTTTAAATTATGGTCAAATTACCATTTCATCCATGCTATTTTCATCCAAGACCACCAAGGGGGGTGACACGTGTCGCCCTCCCGTTCGTCGCAATATTTCGTTTTCCGACAATATCCAAAATTCCGATAAATTTTTACTCGTCTCAAATCTTAACATTTTTGAGTTCTTACGTACGTTCATATAAACATCTCCTGAAATTCCGGGGTGTAACATTATTCCCCCCTTAGAAACATTCGTCCCCGAATGTTCTTTTGGGAGTCAAACTTAAAGATAGCGACATAGTCTTCTTTTACAACCCCTACATACCAATAATACCACACGAGGCCACAACAATACTCATACTAAAATGTCAAGTGAACCCGTGTGTCAATGCGGTTATCTGCATAAAGCCTGGCGACTCTAAGCTTACTAATAATCTTTCGGATAAGCCGCTTATCCGGCCCGTGAATCAGTGCGGACCATATAACTGAACCTCGCCTATGTCGAACCATCCAACCGGCGATCTACACTTTCTTACATACAAGGTGTTACACTCCGTAAGTCCAGGACATGTATAAGAGAATGTACGTAAGGAATCAAGACTTGGAAATTGGTACGAAAGGAAGAATTGTTTTTCCGACGGAAAATCTTCCGAACGTCGGAAAGGAAAAATGTTCGTTGTTGAGAATTGGATCGTCAAAATGCATTATTTGAAGAGTATGGAACTTTTTAACATTATGGAAATTTATTTTGACGGATTTGGTCATGTGGGGCCCACCCGAAGAATTTTACGTTTTGTGGGGCCCACGAGGGTTACAGAAATTTTATGGACGAATGGGAGGGCGACACGTGGCACCCCCATATTTGGTCTTGGACGATTTTGGTAAGGGGTAAAATGGTCATTGCCCATCTTGGAAGATAAGTCTTGCAAGCTTGATATTATTGACCAAAGTCAACTTGCCATTTGGGCTTAATCCTAGTGAAACTCATCCTAGCCACTCAAGTGTTGCAATATAAACCCTCCATTGTGTTTTATATACCCAACTAGTAGCAAGACTTGGCATTTTACACTTAGAAAATTTGAGAAAACATTGAGCTTAGCCAAGAAAGCTCTCGGGTTCACTAGCTTTGCCCACACAAAAAATTTTAGTTTGTGATCCTTTATTCACAAGACTTAAACCCAATGTCCCTAAGGGTATTGTAAGGATATCTCAATAGAAAGATTTCGGAAAACGGGCATTTCGTATTAGTCGCAAGGCGGAAACTTGAGGAGTTCTTCAACTTTGAAGTTGGAACTTGAAGATGGGTTCTTCATAGGCTTCTAAGGAGTGCTTGGAGCGGATTGGAACTTAAGGAAAGGAGCTAAGAATTGCTAAGGCGCGACTTTGAATCTTGGAAACTTTAAGGGCTTTTAAAGGTATAAATTTTGTCGTTTTAGTAGTTAAGACTTACTTATTGTTGTAGCTATGAATATTAGCAAGCATGAGTTATATAGTATGAAGTTTGATAAGTATATTGGCTATTGGAACCCTAATCCGAAAACTAGCATGTTAGCCTTAAGATTACAATTCAAGTCGATTATTAGTTTAAGTCGTCGCATGTTGTAGAAAGAAGGAAATTGTAGTTGTTGAAGTTGTTTGTGACTATATAACATGTTAGACCTTAGAACTTGGAATTGGAAAAAGGATTGGAAAAGACTTTGAATTGTTGGTTATGTAAGTTGGCGAGAATGGCTAGTGAGCATTAAACTCGCCATTATGAATTGTGGGCGGAATTTTACGTGTTGTAAGGCGTGTAATCCCCTGTTTGGTTGTTGTTTTGAGCCTTAAATGTGGCGTGTTGGTTATTGTATTCGGCCTTGAAAAAGGTGGCAAGTGAGTAGAAACAAAGGAGTTGCCGATTTTCCGTAGAATTAGGGCCGTATACTTAGTATTTTACGTTAGAGACTAGAAGTTGATAGTCTTGTTGTGACCATTATAGGTTGACACTTCATAGCGTATTCGGGCAGCTTGTGGATTTAGCGAAAAGGTATGTGAACTATCTCCTCTTCTAGCATGATTCCTTAAGATAAAGAAAGTATGTCCTACTCAAATGATCCATTCCTTAGTTGTAATTGTACTAAAATAGAATTTGTTCTATGTACTTCCTTGATCGTACTTTGATGTTTAAATTGTAAGTTGTATAATCCATTTCCTTAGTGAAGTTTGGATTCTTAAAAGTGAAAGTATTTTACTTAAAGTACAGTAGTCTTGAAAGGAAGTGGTTTCCAAATCTTTGGCTAGTGCCTTAGTTCCAAAACCTAGGGTCATTACAATGACTTTAGAAGTCATGATTTACTTATTTGATTTAAAGGAGAAATGACATGATTTAAGAGAAGAAACTTGTTTTCTATATATTAAGAGACTTGAAGTATTTTGAAAGTTAAGAACTTGATTTGTAAGTATGTGATACTTGGTTTTAATTAGTATAAGTCTCTTGGTTATAAAAGGAATGAATATGTCTAAAACCATAAAGGGTTATAACGGCTTTATGGAAAGTTGGTTATAACGGATTTATGGAAGGTTAAGGAAGTTGTCTATTCTAAAAGTGTAGTAACTTACTTTGAAGAATAGACACGCCTTGATACTACGGGTGTTAGTATCTTGGGATTTTGCATAAAAAGGAGTCTTTCGAAAAGAATGTACGTACGTAGTACTTTGGCTTGTTTAATTGAGAATTATTCTATGTGTGCCTTGATAAGTACTTTGGCTTGTTTAAGTGAGAATTATTCTATGTGTGCCTTGATAAGTACTTTTGCTTGTTTAATTGAGAATTATTCTATGTGTGCCTTGATAAGTACTTTGGCTTGTTTAATGAGAATTATTCTATGTGTGCCTTGATAAGTACTTTGGCTTGTTTAATTGAGAATTATTCTATGTGTGCCTTGATAAGTACTTTGGCTTGTTTAATTGATAATTATTCTATGTGTGCCTTGATAAGTACTTTGGCTTGGTTAATTGAGAATTAGCCTATGTGTGCTGGTGATAGCCTTTGAGTGCAAGTATTATGTTTTATTACGTTGCCGCGACTCTCGGTTGGAAGGCACTGTCTTGTTGTAAATTACTTGGGCCGTAAGCGGTGATGTGGGATTCCACGGGTATGCTTCCGTTATTTGTAGTACTTGGGTTAAATTCCCGGATTTTTTTAATAAAAGACATGGTAGTGATTATGTGTTGTTTGACGGCCGGTTGAGATAGGGTAAGAGTATAAGTGAGGGGTAAATGTTATACCCCGTATTTCCAGAGTATGTTCGTTAGGGAATACGTACAAAATGTTTGGCCTTTAAGTTAGCTTTGGTCGTTTTTATTTGTGCACAACTCACTAAAAGAATCGTTTTAAAAGCGTTTCCACGACTTTCGTAGGAAAATTCGGCTATGCCATTACTAATTTTTGCGGATTTTTCCGAGGCGAAACATTTTGGACCAACGGGAGGGCGACTTGGCACCACCGATTGGTGGACAGATAAATCGCCCATGGGCCAATTGGAATGGGATTGGCACGTTTTGGTGCCTTGCTCAAAGTCAAGGAGTTGGTAGGATATTTGTGTATAGTTAATCCTCACCCTACACTTGCCTTGCACTTGTCTTCATCTTGGCCGTTGGTTGGCCAAGGCTTGAGCTATAAATACCAGCTTTAGATGAAGAGTTCTTCATCCACAAAGTTATCTTCCAGTCTTGAAAAATCCTCTCCTCTCCTTAAGCCTTCGTCCAACACCTCCCCTTTTGAGTGAGTTTGGCGAGGCCTACCCACTAGCCTAGCCAAAATCTACCCCCTCCTTGGTAGAAAAGTTGTCTTCTAGTATTGTTATAATGCCCAAAATACCCTAGCCCAAATCCCTTAGTCCTTTGTAGAAGTTGTGAATAACTTCTAAGGTTTCTTGGTGCTACCGGAGCCTACAACTTAGGAGCTAAACCTTGCTCAGGCGCGACTTTATCTAGGATATTATTGGGCTTACAGGGTAAATAATCCTAACCCTCCTTTGTATTAGAGAATACATCTTGTAGAAGTATAAGAATAAGTATTAAATACTTAGAAGGATATTCTGAGAATAGAATTGATTTGTTATCACAGTAGAAGGGTTTAAAGAAGAATAATTGAGCTGTACTCACATGGGAATTTGTTTTCTGATGAACTTATATAGCTCATGGGTAGGGTTGTGCTTGCCCGACTATCCGTAGAATTGTGAACCCTCTGTTTAGAATGACCTTGAGTAGTCTTTGATAGATGTCTGTGACTATTATGGTGACTCTGCTGCGACATATTGACTTGGCGGTGGTTTTATTTGAGAAGGTATGTGATTCTTCCTAAAGCATGATATTTTACAATATATATAATGCGGTGAAGCGTCATGTGTTAAGCGAATAATAACTACGGCAATGTCTTTGACTTAAGCTGAATAATACTTACAGTGATGCCTGGCTTAAGCTGAATAATACTACGGCAATGCCTCAACCCAGCTTTGAATAACAAGAAGCGAAAGCATTTCAAAGAATCTTGAATCATTTTTCTGGAAGATAAATATTTGGTTTTAAAACAAAAGCTTAAGAGTTATACTAGCTTTATGGGAAGTTAGGTATATGACTTAAGAAAGATAAAAAGGCTATTTACTTGTTTGTTATAAAAGCCTTGTATTGATTTCTGTTAAGTGTAATAAGATTTGTGTGATAAGTAGACATATTATGATGCTACAGGTTAGTGTCTTGAAATGTTGTGTAAGGGGTCATTCTTCTTTGCTTACGTTGCTAACGGTAAGTCAGTTGTCTTGTTATTGTATCACTACCCCATTTGTTATCTGAGGCTTGCCGCATGATCTTAGTCTATCGGCTGTGCGGTCTGTAAGACTATGCGGGCGGCGGTATGCTCGAGATTGATCATTAGGGTGTTTAGCATGATGCGGGGATTCCTATCTGATGCTGTTGAGACTATGCGGTCTTTTGAGGCTATGCGAGTGCGGGAGCCTAGGCGGATCTGGGGTTGGCTGCCCGATCACGAGAATACCTCGTGCGGGTGCATGTGTGACTATGCGGTGCGAAGTCGAGGACTAGGCACGCAGAATGATACTATGGGCGATTGGCCTTGCCCGATCATTCGCGGCCTAGAATAGACACATTCTGATTTCCTATTCTTATTGTTGTTTGTGATGTGGCACTATGTGCAATTGAAGCGATTGTATTTGTGAAAAGGTTTTAAATACTTTGATTTCATTTGATTCTTTATAGTTTCACATACTTGGTACTGTTATGCGACCTCCTTGGAGGCTGCGTTCAATCTGCGAGTAAGAGCAGCGAGTTCTAGATCCACGTCCTTAGGATCTTTGCGTTGGTGTCGGAGCTCCATCATCTCGGAGGCTCTACTTTTGGGTATGATCTCCTGTATTGTAGATAGTTTTGTCTGATCGGTATGGCGGGGCCTGTCCGCCGTAGTTGTTTACTTCCTTAGAAGTGCAGTAGTACTATTATGCAGTTGGGATGTAGCGCAAAACTTGAGTTATTTATATTATGCGTAAAGCAAGCTTTTCATCGAGATAAAGCTGTTTATTTTTACTATGTTTCTGTCTTGTTTTATATTTCCATTGGTTACTCGATGTATGACTACTTGGGTGCCGGTAAGCACGATCACGGGCCAGGCAGTCGTGACAAAAGTAGTATCGAGCGATTAATCCTCGGAAAGTGTCTACAGGCCGTATCTAGTAAGTCTTGATTATCGGTGTGTTGTGCACCACGCGATAATCGAGGAGGCTATAGGATATTTAGGATTGGTTTCCATTCTTCATTACGAGATCGTGCTTTAGAGGCGTGTTATAGGTTGGACCCTCTAACGTATTCCTTTCTATGCTGATTATGCCTCGCGTAAAACGGGCCCGAGAAGGGCAAGGCGGCGAGGAGGCGCTAGCGAGACACCAGTCACGAGGCTCGAGCCCGATCTATACGAGGCGGCGAGTTCTATGGCGCCGGCCCAGCGAGACCACAGTACCAGCACCTCGTCCCACGGCTGGGGCGGAGAGTTAGGAGCTCAAGAGATGTGACTATTGGCTAGTTGTGGCCCGTCTGAGAGAAATGAATCTGGCGATTCGATTCGGCTCGGCTCGATCGCGCCGTGGTGCACGAAGCGAATAGTTTGAGGCTACGAGATTTCTTGAGTTGTAGCCGCGAGTTTCTGGTCGAGGCGGAGGATGATCGCGGGAGTTCATCCGTCGACTCTGAAGGATCGTCGCGGGTGATCAAGGCCTCGAGAGTGCAGTTTGTGACTTCGGTTCGCATCGGTGCGTGATACATGATCGATTGGTTTGTTTCATGGGAGCTGTCCCGGGGAGAGCATGCACCTTCAGCAGTATGGGTTTTGTTTTCAGTGGCTTTTCTCACACACTTCTTGCCTCCGAGATGAGGAGGGCAGGTGATAGATTCTTGTTCTTGAGGCAGGGAGGGCCTTGGTGAGGAGTCTGATGTCGAGTTTGATTCTTTGACTCGATATGTCCACTGCCGTGCGAGAGATGGAGGGCCGGGTGCATCGCTATGTCGGCTGGGCTAGATGATTACATGGTCGAGTCTTGTGCGGGTGTGTCCGCTTGACCGGCATGGACATAACCCGTATGCGAGCTCATGCACTAGGATGCGAGGCGTAGAGACCGCGGGTAAGCGATATCGGCGAGAAGAAGAAGGCGAGCGGCGGTTCTTTTAGTGGTTCTCGGGGTGGCGGCATCGTGAAGTCGGTTGCACCACGGCCAGCGCGAGCGCTCTACCTCATTCGGTACGGCCCGGGCGATCGGTGGCGGTCGGGGCCCGGGACTTGATTTCGAGTAGCGAAGTGCTAACCGTTCGAAGTCTGCTCGGTGTGCCCGTTGTGGTAGATACCATTACGGGGCGTACTCAGGGAACTGCTATACTTGTGGCATGAGGTCATTCGCGAGTTTGTCCGGCCGGCGCGGTAGTGGGCGATCTACGAGTGCATTGCCGCCTTCATCCCCAAGCGATTACTCGCCACGGAGGGCAAGGTACTCGTGGACCAGCGGGTGGCGAGTCGTGGCGCGGGTCGATTCGCGGTCCTCGAGAACGCATTTATGCTGTCGGTAAGCGGGATCGGGAGCCTCGCTTTGATGTCGTCCACGGTACCTTATCGGTTCTGGGTTTGATGTGTATGCTTTGATAGATCCGGGTTCTACTGCATCTATATATCTCCCTTGTTGCTAGTAGGATAGGGATAGAGCACGAGTCCATAGACCACTTCGAGTAGCTACGCGAGTGGTGATTCGGTGGTAGCTCGGCGGGTATATAGAGCTTGTCTGTGACCGTTCTGATCGTCGGACCTAGCGACTTGATAGAGTTGGAGATGATTGACCGGCGTGATCATGGGGATGGATTGGCTAGCTTCTTGCTACGCCAATGTAGGCTGCGAGAGAAAGTAATGCGGTTCAGTTTCACGAGGCCGGTTGTTGAGTGGGAGGAGCACGGTATCGTAGGGTAGGTTTATTTCCTACCTCAAGGCTAGGAAGATGGTGCGAGAAGGGTATATCTACCATCTCGTTGGTGTTTGATCTTGAAGGCTGCGGTACTAGATTTTGATCGATTCGGTGATGAAGAATTCCGGGCGTGTTTCAGACGACCTCGGGTATCCCTCACGAGAGAGATCGAGTTTTGTATAGATGTGTTGCGGACACTCGGCTATTCCATTCGCCATAAAGAATGAATGCTTTGCGAGTTGAGAGAGTTGAAGGACCGGTGAGAGATTTCTTTGGAGAAAGGGCTTCATCGGGCCTAGTGTTTCTCCACAGGGAAGCGCGGTATTGTTCGTGAAGAAGAAGGGCGGGATCTGCGCATGTGTTGACTTCTGACGAGGTGAACAAGGTGACCATTAAACGAATACCCTTCCGAGATTGATGATTTGTTCGACGATTGCGAGGCGCGAGATGTTTCTCAAGATTGATATGCGTTCGGGCTATCATCGGATCACGAGTCGAGAGGTGGATGTCCACAGATTGCATTCGGACGATGCGGGCATTATGAGTTGAGTCATGTCTTTTGGGTTGACGATGCTCGTGGTATTCATGGATTTGATGAACAGTGTTCAAACCATTTTTGGACACGTTTGTGATAGTGTTCATTGATGATATCTTGGTTTATTCTCTCGGAGCGAGGAGCATGCGGGCATTTGAGGCTGTCTTGTGAGTTCTCGGGACGGCGGTATGCGCCAAGTTTTCCAAATGTGAGTTTTGGTTAACCCGGTGGCTTTTCTTGGGCACATTATGGGGCGATGGTATTGGTAGATACGGCGAGATCGGCGGTCGGAGTTGGCCTGAACCTACTACTCAGACAGAGGTTCGCGATTTTACGGGCCTTGCGAGGATATTATCGGTTCGTAGAAGTTTGCTTCTATCTGCACCTTTGACTAGGTGACTCGGAAGGCGGCCAAGTTTGATGGTGATGCTTGTGGCGGGGTTTCGATTCTTGAAAGAAGTAGCGGCGCCCCGTTCTTACTCTTCCGGAGGTCGGACGGTTATGTTGTGTATTGTGATCGTCGGGCATCGGGTGGGATGTGTGTTGATGCGGCATGGTAGAGTTATAGCGTCGCATCCGCGACTTAAGAAACACGAGAGGAACTACCCGCTGTGATTTGGAATTGGCGGCGGTGATTCACGCTTTGAAGATGCGGAGGCACTATTTGTATGGGGTTCACGTGGATATTTATACGAGACCACAAGAGCCTCGGTATATCTTGACCAGAGGAGGCTGAACTTACGGCGAAGGCGGTGGTTAGAGTTGATTAAGGATTACGATGTTGATATCTGTACCACGGGGAAGGCCAATGTTGTGGCGGTGCTCTTAGTCGTAGGTCGATGGGAGCCTATCGGATGTGCAGCTAGAGAGGAGGACATGGTTCGTGATTTGCATCGATTAGCAAGCCTTGGTGTCCGTTTGATTGATTACGATAGCGGTGGGGTTAGAGTTCGTGAGGTTGCGAGTCTTCCATCGTCGAGAGGTGAAGAGCAGCGATTCGAGATCGATTTTGACACGTTATCGTGATCTGACTCTTCGTGAGGCAAGGGTCCTTTTGAGTACTTTGATGGGGTGCTAAGGTTTGGCGAGTTGTGTGTTCGGATGTTTGAGGACTTGGCGGAGTTCTTGGGAAGCACCGGTAGCGGCGTTACTCTATCCGTCGAGTCGACCAAGATGTACCACGACCTTAGATCGTGTATTGGTGGGATGGCTTGAAGAGGGCGTTGCGAGTTCGTAGCTCGGTGCGTGTTGTCGGCGGTGAAGGTAGAGCACGAGGCACGGTGGTTTTATTCTGACGATAGAGATCCCGACACGGAAGTGGGAGGTGATCAACATGGACTTCATCACGGGATTGCCTCGCACTCGGAGGAGACATGATTCTATATGGGTTATCGTCGGCGGTGGCGAAATCAGCCCACTTTCTTCCGTCGGGACGACTTTTTCGGTGAGGATTATGCGGACTTTACATCAGAGATCATCGATGCATGGAGTCCCTATTTCGATCATATCGATGAGAGCCCGGTTCTGGCTAACTTACGGAGGTCTTTCGAGAGGTTTAGGGGCGCGGTGAGCACAGTCGCATTCCATCCGCGAGCGAGCGGACGGGCGAGCGCACTATCGGACCGCGAGGATATCTTTGCGAGCATGTTATTGACTTGATGGTAGTTGGGAGGATCATTTGCCTCTAGTTGAGTTTGCGTATAATAATAGCTACCACTCGATTCGGATGGCGCCTTATGAGGCCTTGTATGGGAGGAAGTGCGGATCGCCTATAGGCTGGTTCGATGTGGGCGAGTGCGATTAGTGGGGCGGATCTGGTGCGTGAGCGATGGATAAGGTAAAGCTTATCCAGGAGAGGTTGCTGACAGCTCAGAGTCGACAGAAATCATATGCAGATCATCGTCGTCGGCATCTTGAGTTCGAGGTAGATGATTGGGTTTTCCTGAAGGTGTCACCCATGAAGGGTGTGATGAGATTCGGGAGGAAAGGGAAACTCAGCCCAAGGTACATTGGGCCGTATCAGATTGTCCGCAGGGTAGGCAAGGTTGCCTACGAGTTGGATCTGCCGTCCGATCTGGAGGCAGTGCATCCGGTGTTTCATGTTTCTATGCTGAGGAGATGTATCGGGGATCCATCTAGAGTGCATCCGATTGACGATGTCCAGGTGACCGAGGGGTTATCGTATGAGGAGATTCCCATAGCGATAATCGATCGTCAGGTTAGGCGTCTGCGGACCAGGGCGTGGCAGTCAAAGTCTTGTGGCGGAGCGAGCTTAGGGAGGAGATGGCGTGGGAAGGCGAGGAGGACATGAGGCAGAGGTACCTCACTTATTCCCACCTCGGGTAATTTACTTTCCTACTTGTAAATTTCCATTATCATATATGCCTAAGTGTTATTTTTTTTTTTGTGGCCATGTGTGGCACTTACAAACTGTTTAAGCTTCATCGATGACTGTCTTGAGAAGGAACATTCGGGACGAATGTTTCTAAGGATTGTAGAATGTTATACCGTATTTCAGTATGTGCGTGGGGAATACGTCAAAAGTTTGGCCTTAAAGTTAGCTTTGGACGTTTTTATTTGTGCACAACTCACTAAAAGAATCGTTTTCCGACGAAACGTTTCCACAGCTTTCGTAGGGAAAATTCCGGCTATGCCATTACTAATTTTTGCGGATTTTTCCGAGAGACGAAACATTTTGGACCAACGGGAGGCGACACAGCACCCTCCAATTGGTGGACTTAGATAAATCCATGGGGCCGAATTGGAATGGGATTGGCACGTTTTGGTGCCTTGCTCAAAGTCAAGGAGTTGGTAGGATATTTGTGTATAGTTAATCCTCACCCTACACTTGCCTTGCACTTGTCTTCATCTTTGCCATTGGTTGGCCAAGGCTTGAGCTATAAATACCCCCCTTTAGATGAAGAGTTCTTCATCCACAAAGTTATCTTCCAAGTCTTGAAAAATCCTCTCCTCTCCGTAAGCCTTTCGTCAACACCTCCCCTTTGAGTGAGTTTGGCGAGGGCTACCCACTAGCCTAGCCGAAATCTACCCCCTCCTTGGTAGAAAAGTTGTCTTCTAGTATTGTTATAATGCCCAAAATACCTAGCCCAAATCCTTAGTCCTTTGTAGAAGTTGTGAAGAACTTCTAAGGTTTCTTGGTGCTCTGGAGCGTACAACTTAGGAGCTAAACCTTGCTCGGTAGCGACTTTATCTAGGATATTATTGGGCTTACAGGGTAAATAATCCTAACCCTCCTTTGTATTAGAGAATACATCTTGTAGAAGTATAAGAATAAGTATTAAATACTTAGAAGGATATTCTGAGAATAGAATTGGTATTATCACGGTAGAAGGGTTTAAAGAAGAATAATTGAGCTGTACTCACATAGAATTTGTTTCTGATGAACTTATATAGCTCATGGGTAGGGTTGTGCTGCCCGACTATCAGTAGAATTGTGAACCCTCTGTTTAGAATGACCTTGAGTAGTCTTTGATAGATGTCTGCGTGACTATTATGGTGACTCTCTGCGACATATTGACTTGGCGGTGGTTTTATTGAGAAGGTATGTGATTCTTCCTAAAGCATGATATTTTACAATATATATAGTGCGGTGAGCGTACATGTGTTAAGCGAATAATAACTACGGCAATGTTTTGACTTAAGCTGAATAATACTTACGGCAATGCCTGGCTTAAGCTGAATAATACTTACGGCAATGCCTCACGCTTAAGCACGAATAATACTGGCAATGCCTCAAGCTGAATAACAAAGAATGAAAGCATTTCAAAGAATCTTGAATCATTTTTTCTGAAGATAAATATTTGGTTTTAAAACAAAAGCTTAAGAGTTATACTAGCTTTATGGGAAGTTAGGTATATGACTTAAGAAAGATAAAAAGGCATTTACTTGTTTGTTATAAAAGCCTTGTATTGATTCTGTTAAGTGTAATAAGATTTGTGTGATAAGTAGACATATTATGATGCTACAGGTTAGTGTCTTGAAATCTTTGTGTAAGGGTCATTCTTCTTTGTGCTTACGTTGCTAACAAGTAAGTCCGTTATCTTTATTGTATCACCTACCCCTTTGTTATCACAGGGCTTGCCCGCTTGATGCGTTTATACGGCCTATGCGGTCTGTAAGACTATGCGGGCAGCGGTATGCTCGAGGATTGATCATTCGGGTGTTTAGCACGATGCGGGGATTCCTATGCGGTCTGTTGAGACTATGCGGTCTTTTGAGGCTATGCGAGTGCGGGAGCCTAGGCGGATCTGGGGTTGCTGCCCCGATCGAGAATACCTCATGCGGGTGCATGTGTGACCTATGCGGTGCGGAAGTCGGGACTAGGCACGTGAGAATGATACTATGGGCGATTGGCCTTGCCCGATCATTCGCGGCCTAGAATAGACTATTCTGATTTTCCTATTCTCATTGTTGTTTGTGATGTGGCACTATGTGCAATTGAGCGATTGTATTTGTGAAAAGGTTTTAAATACTTTGATTTCATTTGATTCTTTATAGTTTCACATACTTGGTACTGTTGTCTTGACCTCCTTGGGCTGCGTTCATCTGCGAGTAAGGAGTAGCAGTGCTAGATCCACATCCTTAGGATCTTTGCGTTGGTGTCGGAGCTCCATCATCTCGGAGGCTCTACTTTTGGGTATGATCTCCTGTATTGTAGATAGTTTTATCTGATCGAGGTATGGCGGGCCTGTCGCCATAGTTGTTTACTTCCAGAAGTGCAGTAGTACTATTATGCAGTTGGGATGTAGCGCAAAACTTGAGTTATTTATATTATCCGTAAGGCAAGCTTTTCATCAGATAAAGCTTTACATTTTACTATGTTTCTGTCTTGTTTTATATTTCCATTGGTTACTCGATGTATGACTACTTGGGTGCCGGTGAGGCACGATCCACGGGCCGGGCAGTCGTGTGATAAACCCAGGCTATACCACCTTCTCGGGGTAAGAGTATAAATGAGGGTAAACCCCAGACATTATACCTGCGTTACCCTTCTCCGGGGTAAGAGTATAAATGAGGTAAACCCCAGACATTATACCTGCGTTACCACCTTCTCGAGGTAAGAGTATAAATGAGGTAAACCCCAGACATTATACCTGCGTTACCACCTACTCGGGGTAAGAGTATAAATGAGGTAAACCCGAGGCGTTATACCACTGCTCGTTTTCCTACTTGGCGTGCAGTTTTAGGACACGGTGGGACTTAGTGTTCATGCATGCCTATTGGTGTTATATTATATCATGGACTGGCGGTGAGGAAGGATTCCACGGGCATGATTGATATTATGGCGTGAGACCCGTGGTTATATTTAGAAATGACTTGAGGCATCGTCACGACTTGTTATGGCTTATGTATTGTGTCTTGTAGGTTGGCTATCATACATGTCTCTATTTTGTTTAGACTATTATGATTTCATTCTGATGCTAACATTTCACATACTTGGTACATTCTTGTCTTGACCTCCTTGAAGCTGCGTTCATCTGCATGAGTTTAGTCTGTTGTTTGGTGATCGGCGGTGTAGGACCTGCTCGAGTTTTGGATAGCTCATACATTGGGAGTTTATCTTTTGGTATAAGTTCTTTGATGAGCTTTTATGCGATTATGGGTGCGGGGCCTTGTCCGTCATAGTTGATATAACTCTTGAAGTGCGCATTCATACGTGGGATTGGACTCGTATGCGGTGTAGTGTCTTTTATTATGTATATTATATGGCGGCCTTATGCCTTTGCCGCTATGCGTATGTTGGTTTTAAAAGAAAAGAAAAAAAAAAAAAGGTGTTATTTAAATTCATGATTTACTTAGTTGTTAAGGTAGAAGGATTGCGGGTAGGGCACGATCCGAGCTTGAGGTTCGGGGCGTGACAGTGGTATCGAGCGATCAGTCCTCGTAATGTCTGACCGTGTCTAGTAGAGTCTTGATTATCGGTGTGTTGCGCGCCACACCCATAAACGAGGCTACATGACATTTAGGAGTTAGTTTCTATTCTTCTCACTCTAAGATCGTGCCATAGAGTTGTGTTAGTAAGATAATTCCTCTCTGGCGTGATTTTGTATTCACGGTTATGCCTCGAGGAGGGCCACGATCGCCAGAAGGGCAAAGAAGTAGCGAGAGCTACTAGTCGGACTCGAGAGTTGATAAGGCTTATGTCGAGGTATCTGGGATAATGTTCGCGATCGGCAAGTTCTTCTGCGCAGTTTTGAGACCCAGCACGAGCCTCGGTTTCTCGATTAGGAGAAGACTATAGGGTCATGAGGAAGCGGTTATGTTATTGACCAAGATAAGCGGTGCTACAATTTCATCGGCAGGAGGTTATTCGGCGATGCAGATAGGTGTCACAGAGGTAGAGGGCAGCGCGGGGATCGGCGTAAGAGGCTAGACGGTTGGTTATCCGGTGAGTTTTTAGGCAGCGGCCTCGGCCGAGTGAGATATTCTTCCCAGCCTACCCAGTACATACCCCCGCAGTTCACAGGTGGGATATTGGACCCCACGAGGTATTTAGGAGCCGGTCCAAGCTCCAGGGGTCGAGGTTCTCAAAGGAGCAGGGGATTTTCTCGGTCGAGGCCACCTATTCCTCAGTGTATCAGATGTGGTAAGCATCATTCGGGGAAATGCCGTTATGGCACAGATGTTTGTTTTTGTTGTGGCCGTCCGGGCCATATTCGGAGGGTATGTCCTTTTAGAAAGAGCACCGGTGAGGTGGCTCAGCCTATGAGGCCGATGGTTGATTCCCTTTCCTCGCGGTATGCGTTCCCGAGGCGGTGTTGGATGTTAGCGACCATGGTAGAGAGTCGAGTGGAGTTTATAGTTCTGGCGGTCCTTCGAACCGCAGAGATAACGTGACTACTAGATAGGATCAGGAGGCGACATCGCATGGGGTTACAAGTATATCTCGATTCTTTTGAATCATACGTGCATTGATAGATTCAGATTTTGCCCTAGCATATATGTTTTCCCTTTGTTGCTAGCAGTTGTAAGTGATAGTACCCCAGAGGTAGGAATACTTTGATTAGTAAAGTGAAAAGTTAAGAATGTTGACAAGAATGATAAGTGAACTAAGACTATAGTTGTGTAGAGTTCACAAGTTGTAATTGCCCCATAACAGTGTAAGACCAATAGGGAAGATTGTACAGTAGAAATACTTCGGCTTATGTGACGAACCTCTAGTGATTAGGGGGATAGGGTGAGAAGTACCTTGAGATAAGAGAAAGATTTATTTCAGACTAAGAATGAGAAGTTAAGTGTGACGATGGGTCGGGTTATGGACTCATTTCGGGTCAACCGATAGTTTGGAATGGGGTGATGTCAATTGGATATGGTTCCGCGATGTGATAGGGTCACGAGGGTGCAAGGCCCAAGTCTAGTTGATCGTTGTACGAGTTCGTGGATGCGTTCCACCGGAACTAGGTCATAAGGACCGAGAAGAGCCTTAACGGGAATGTAAGTAACAATATGGCCAAGTTTGGTTAGCAACTCCAAGAATTGGGGCACAGAAACAATATTTGAGATGTTGTACGGTTACTAGATAAGTTTGAAAGTACGAGAAAGTATGACAAGTAAGGAAAGAAAGGAACCTCTAAGGATCCCGTGTTTGAGAAGACTGTAAACTTCGAGTTTTGTGAGAAGGGACCACGGACGGAAGGTCCATTGTTATGTTTACGTATGTTGTGGTGGCCATATGTGGCATCGTTGGTCTTGTGGAGTATTGATTGATAGGCTTGGTAAAGAGATTGTGCCTGAGTTTGTATAGCTTGACAACCGACTAAGAACATTCGGGGACGAATGTTACTAAGGGGGGAAGAATGTTACACCCCGTAAGTCCAGGACATGTATAAGAGAATGTACGTAAGGAATCAAGACTTGGAAATTGGTACGAAAGGAAGAATTGTTTTTCCGACGGAAAATCTTCCGAACGTCGGAAAGGAAAAATGTTCGTTGTTGAGAATTGGATTCTCAAAATGCATTATTTGAAGAGTATGGAACTTTTTAACATTATGGAAATTTATTTTGACGGATTTGGTCATGTGGGGCCCTTTGAAGAATTTCGTTTGTGGGGCCCACGAGGGTTACATAAATTTTATGGACGAATGGGAGGGCGACACGTGGAACCCCCACATTTGGTCTTGGACGATTTTGGTAAGGGGTAAAATGGTCATTGACCATCTTGGAAGATAAGTCTTGCAAGCTTGATAATATTGACCAAAGTCAACTTGCCACTTGGGCTTAATCCTAGTGAAACTCATCCTAGCCACTTAAGTGTTGCAATCTAAACCCTCCATTGTGTTTTATATACCCAACTAGTAGCAAGACTTGGCATTTTACACTTAGAAAATTTGAGAGAACATTGAGCTTAGCCAAGAAAGCTCTCGGGTTCACTAGCTTTGCCCACACAAAAATTTTAGTTTGTGATCCTTTATTCACAAGACTTAAACCCAATGTCCCTAAGGGTATTGTAAGGATATCTCAATAGAAAGATTTTGGAAAAACGGCGTTTTCGTATTAGTCGCAAGGCGGAAACTTGAGGAGTTCTTCAACTTTGAAGTTGGAACTTGAAGATGGGTTCTTCATAGGCTTCTAAGGAGTGCTTGGAGCGGATTGGAACTTAAGGAAAGGAGCTAAGAATTGCTAAGGCGCGACTTTGAATCTTGGAAACTTCAAGGGCTTTTAAAGGTATAAATTTTGTCGTTTTAGTAGTTAAGACTTACTTATTGTTGTAGCTATGAATATTAGCAAGCACGAGTTATATAGTATGAAGTTTGATAAGTATATTGGCTATTGGAACCCTAATCCGAAAACTAGCATGTTAGCCTTAAGATTACAATTCAAGTCGATTATTAGTTTAAGTCGTCGCATGTTGTAGAAAGAAGGAAATTGTAGTTGTTGAAGTTGTTTGTGACTATATAACATGTTAGAACTTAGAACTTGGAATTGGAAAAATGATTGGAAAAGACTTTGAATTGTTGGTTATGTAAGTTGGCCGAGAATGGCTAGTGAGCATTAAACTACTTCGTATGAATTGTGGGGCGGAATTTTACACGTATTGTAAGGCGTGTAATCCCGCTGTTTGGTTGTTGTTTGAGCCTTAAATGTGGCGTGTTGGTTATTGTATTCGGCCTTGAAAAGGTGGCAAAGTGAGTAGAAACAAAGGAAGTCTGCCCGATTTTCCATAGAATTAGAGGCGTATACTTAGTATTATTTCGTTAGAGACTAGAAGTTGATAGTCTTGTTGTGACCATTATAGGTTGACACTTACGTATGGCGTATTCGGCTTAGCTTGTGGATTTAGCGAAAGGTATGTGAACTATCTCTCTTCTAGCATGATTCCTTAAGATAAAGAAAGTATGTCCTACTCCTTAAATGATCCATTCCTTGGTTGTAATTGGATTGCCCAAAATAGAATTTGTTCTATGTACTTCCTTGATCGTACTTTGATGTTTAAATTGTAAGTTGTATAATCCATTTCCTTAGTGAAGTTTGGATTCTTAAAAGTGAAAGTATTTTACTTAAAGTACATAGAGTCTTGAAAAGGAAGTGGTTTCCAAATCTTTTGTCTAGTGCCTTAGTTCCAAAACCTAAGGGTCATTACAATGACTTTAGGGGAGTCAAAGGAGTGATTTACTTATTTGATTTAAAAGAGGAGAAATGACATGATTTAAGAGAAGAAACTTGTTTTCTATATATTAAGAGACTTGAAGTATTTTGAAAGTTAAGAACTTGATTTGTAAGTATGTGATACTTGGTTTTAATTAGTATAAGTCTCTTGGTTATAAAAGGAATGAATATGTCTAAAACCATAAAGGGTTATAACGGCTTTATGGGAAGTTGGTTATAACGGCTTTATGGAAGGTTAAGAAAGTTGTCTATTTTGATTAATGGGCATAAGTTGCCTAGATTGTGAAAATTTGAGGTTACTTGGTTTCAAGATTTGAAATGAGTTTTTAAAAGTGTAGTAACTTACTTTGAAGAATAGACACTCCTTGATACTACGGGTGTTAGTATCTTGGGATTTTGCATAAAAAGGAGTCTTTTGAAAAGAATGTACGTACGTAGTACTTTGGCTTGTTTAATTGAGAATTATTCTATGTGTGCCTTGATAAGTACTTTGGCTTGTTTAATTGAGAATTATTCTATGTGTGCCTTGATAAGTACTTTGGCTTGTTTAATTGAGAATTATTCTATGTGTGCCTTGATAAGTACTTTGGCTTGTTTAATTGAGAATTATTCTATGTGTGCCTTGATAAATACTTTGGCTTGTTTAATTGAGAATTATTCTATGTGTGCCTTGATAAGTACTTTGGCTTGTTTAATTGAGAATTATTCTATGTGTGCCTTGATAAGTACTTTGGCTTGTTTAATTTAGAATTATTCTATGTGTGCCTTGATAAGTACTTTGGCTTGGTTAATTGAGAATTAGCCTATGTGTGCTGGTGATAGCCTTTGAGTGCAAGTATTATATTTTATTACGTTGCCGCGACTCTCGGTTGGAGGACCAGCTGTCTTGTTGTAAGTTACTTGGACGTACCGACAGTGATGTGGGATTCCACGGGTATGCTTCTGTTATTTGTAGTACTTGGGTTAAATTCCCGGATTTTTTTAATAAAAGACATGGTAGTGCTAATGTGTTGTTTGACAGTCGGTTGAGATAGGGTAAGAGTATAAGTGAGGGGTAAACCCCCAAGACGCTATACCACCTTCTCCAGGGTAAGAGTATAAATGAGGGGTAAACCCCCAAGACATTATACCCCCTGCGTTACTACCTTCTCCAGGGTAAGAGTATAAATGAGGGGTAAACCCCAAGACATTATACCCCTGCGTTACCACTTCTCCGGGGTAAGAGTATAAATGAGGTAAACCCCAGACATTATACCCATGTTACCACCTTCTCTAGGGTAAGAGTATAAATGAGGTAAACCCAGGCGTTATACCACTGCTCGTTTTCTACTTGGCCGTCTGATTTTAGGACACAGGTGAGACTTGGTGTTCATGTATGCCTATTGGTGTTATATTATATCATGGACTGCCGGCAGTGAGGAAGGATTCCACGGGCGTGATTGATATTATGGCGTGAGACCCGTGGTTATATTTTAGAAATGACTTGAGGCATGCGTCACGACTTGTTATGGCTTATGTATTGTGTCTGTAGGTTGGCTATCATACATGTCTCTATTTTGTTTAGAATTTGTTATGATTTCATTCTGATACTTCATTTCACATACTTGGTACATTCGTCTTGACCTCGCCGGAAGTGCGTTCATCTGCATGAGTTTAGGTCTGTTGTTTGTGATCGGCGGTGTAGGACCACCTTTCGAGTTTTGGATAGCTCCTTACATTGGGAGTTTATCTTTTTGGTATAAGTTCTTTACATGCAGGCTTTTGTATAGTTATGGGTGCGGCGGGGCCTTGTCGTCATAGTTGATATAACTCTTAGAGTGCGCATTCATACGTGGGATTTGACTCATGTGCAGTGTAGTGTCTTTTATTATGTATATTATATGACAGCCTTGTCGGCTTTGCCCTTGTACGTATGTTGGTTTTAAAATGAAAAAGAAAAAAAAAGAGGTGTTATTTAATTTCCGCAGTTTACTTAGTTGTTAAGGTAGAAAGGTGCCCAGGTAGGGCACGATCATGAAACGGGGTTGGGGCGTGACCTGAGCCTCATCTGAGGCCATCGAATCTGGAAGGGTATCATTGTATCGTGCGTAACACAACAAGAGGCAATTAATCCTCGGCTATTTACGAAATCAAGAACACGGGCCCATGACCTATCCTCGAGTGCTCGGATAGTGCGCTCTGCACTGTCTGCCGATCCGAGGGTGTAATGCAACACTAAGACTCACTGTGTCCCTAAAACCCTTGGAAAAACCTCGGAAGTTATCATGTCGAGCTCATCTGCGACATCATAAGCGTAGGAACCGTGCGGTCTCACAATCCACGCTATAAAAGCTAGCACGAACCTCGGTAGGAGTAAGTGGTCCTAACAGGAAGAACACGGCTGGTTTCGTCGACTGTTACCATGACCCCGAGTCGCACTTCCTCGATGCGATGCCACCCTATAACAAGATCCATTTTAATTACCTCCCATGTCTCAGTCGGGGTCTAAATCGCCTGTAATAGCCCACTGGGCTTCTGGTGTTCAACCATGACCTGCAACTAATTCGGATATTAAGCAACAACTCTGCTACGTCCCTTTTCCGGTCATCTTACCCATACATACATGCGAGGTCACGACACAACTTAGTCGACCGAACAATTTGACCAATAAGCATTGTATGCCTCGCAAAACCTGCGACTAGTCTGCGGCGGGTACCACAATCATCCTCATCTCACGGCCTCATCCGTGCTACTCAAACGAGTTCTTCTCTTCCGGAGGCGTATCTCGATACCGTATCCTAGCGGATCCTCATCATCGCCTCTTTACTTCCTCAGCGATGGAAGACTTCGGCAACCTCTCGGATCTAAACTTCATTAACCTTGGAAACAAATAATCGAACCCCGGCTCATTAGCTAACGAATCTCACGGACCACGTCTGTCTACACAGCTGCCCGTATGACGGACTACCCGTAGACCACGACTAAGAGTATACAGCATCTTGCTTTCCCGGATGGTATAGGATATCACAATCCTTAAATAATTCTAACCACCGTCATTGCCATGCAAATTCTACTACCTGCATGCGAAGGTATACGAGAGGCTTTTGTGGTGCACAAATATCCACATGAATTCTATAATATCGTCATGCCCCAATCTTCAAGGCATGATTTAAGCTGCATGACTCTAAATCATGAGTGGCATAATTCCTCTCATGCTTCACTGCTTACGGAAACATAGGCTCTAACATTATCGTTTTGCATCAGCACAACTGCCCAACACCCAGCGTGTTACAATAATAACCTAACCTCTAGTCTGCGGGAGGGTTAGAAGCTATGGTCGTGGTCAACTTATCTTCCAATAACTGAAAGCCTTTCTCATTCCTGCGAAATATTCGGGTATCCTTAATCTCACTTATGGTTCCTGTTTCCCTTTCTGTTGCAACCAAACTTGGTCACTAAACTTAGACTTAATTCATTTGCTTGCCTCATGGCTAGGACTTACTGTCAATCATAATTTAGGGGGGGGGGGGGATTTCCTTGATCTCGTAAAGTAGTAACCCGATTTTTCCTTTCCCAGTTTGTAGAGCCTATAGCTAGGTTTACCACATTTCCTCGAAATGTTCTTACTTCCCATTATTTACTAATGGTCTTTACACTAGTCTGGGGTAGTCATATCTCGTGCAACTTACATAACCATAGTCGTATTCTCCTTTATCATTCTGGCCATATCCTTACCTTAGGCTTATTATTAGCAAAAGTATTTCTATCTTGATTCATAATGTTATACCCCATATTTCCAGAGTATGTACGTGAGGGCGTACGTACAAAGTTTAAGTCTTAAGTTGGCATTAGGGACGAAAATTTTGTTCACAACTACCGAAAAGAATCGTTTTTTAAATGAAGCGTTTTACAAAACTGCGAAGGGAAAATTACGGCTATGTCATTTCTAATTTTTGCGGATTTTTCGAGAGATGAAATATTTTGGACCAGAGAGGCGACACTTGTCACCCTCAAGTGGGCGGTTGTGGTGGCGATTGGTGCGCGTTTTGTGCCATGTTTGTGGCCTAAAACTTGGGTCAATGTTTGTGAGGATTTGTGGAGTAGGGTTAGGGTGCGGGGAAAATCTTGACCTCCACTTGCCCCCACTTGGCTTGATCTTGGCCGTTGATCTCCTATAAATACCCCACTTGTTGAAGACTTCTTCATCCCAAAACACTTTCCAAGTCTTGAAGCCCTCTTCCCAGTGTAGTGTTCTCGTCCAAAGAGCACCTCCGCTGTGAGGCCCCTTGGCCGAGAGATATCCCCCCCTCCATTGGTGTTGGCCGAGACACACACCCCCCTTTGCCTAGTTGTTCTCATAAAATACCCCCCCCCCCCCTCTTGGTAGAAAATACTCTCAGTATTGTTACTATACCAATATACCTTAGCCTTATACCTTGTAGTATTCCAAAGATACCTCTATCGTAGAGCAGGAAATACTACCTTATGTCCTTTTGTCTCAAAAACGAAACCCTAAGGAAAACCTTCATAGTCGGTTGAAGTGTTAAGTAGAAGTTGCGTAGAACTTCTAAGGGTTGTTTGGAGCGGGTTGGAGCGCCCAGAGTAGGAGCTAAACGTTGCTCAGGATCGACATTAAATCTTGGATAATTTTGGGCTTATCGAGGTAAATACTCTTGACATTCTATTGTAATTAGAGTTTACATACTGTTGAAGTATAAGAATTAAGTATAAGTTATATACAAGGAAGGTATATAAGAAGGGAATTGAACTGTACTTACATAGAATTTGTATTCTGATGAGACTTGTGAAATTTGTGGGTAGGAAGTGCTGCCCAATTTTCCGTAGAATCTTGTATCTAGATTTATTCTACCGAGTAGTCTAGACATTGATAGACTTGTATAACCGTTATAGGTTGAAGTACTGCGAGTAGCGTATTCTACTTGAAGGGTGGAAAAGGCTAGCAAGATTACAGTACTTTGGAGCTATTTGCTAATAGTCGATAAATCGTCGCGAGGTATGTGATTCTTCCTATCCTCTTGAGCATGATATTTTAAAAGGAATATATTTAGTACGGTAGACATACGTGTGTTAACTGAACGTAGTTTTACGGCAATGTCTTTTGACTTAAGCCTGAATAATAAGAATCTTGAAGTATTTCAAAAGAGTTAAGAAACCTTTTTGAAAGAAGAGTAACACTTGGTTTTAAAAGTTTTAAAAGCTTAAGAGTTATACTAGCTTTATGGGAAGTTAGGTATAACGACTTAAGAGAGATAAAAAGAATGGTTTATTGATTTTAGAAGTTAAGAGACTTGATCTTAAAAGATAAGAGACTTGACTTAATCTATTAATATGAATTTTGTTAATAAGTGTGAAACCTCATTCGTGAGTAATGAGTACTTGGTTTTTAAAAGGAATAATGTTTCTTGATTTGAAATCGAGAATAAGTATCGAACAAACCACTGACGTTAATAAAGGAAATGTATTGACTAATTAAGTATTATTAAAACCGATGAAACCTCAATGCATAGAAGCTAAGATGAGAAAAAATGATAGTACATTTCCTAGATCATGGCTGCTTTAATAAGATTGTTATGAACAAGAATAACCTACTCACACATAAGGCATATGTTTCCCAAATTGTTTTAAAAGAGAACTATATTCTTAAGTGATTAAGTCTATGAACCACAAAACCTTTCGAAAATGAGAAACTTGAGCATTTGAAATTAGGCAAACTTGAATGTTTGGAAAATAATGTTGTTACTTGATTTTATAAAGGGAAGTGTTTTGGTTTACTTAAAAAGATAGTCACTCTATTTTTATACTACGGGTATTGTGTGACTTTTGTGAAAGAAACGGATCTTTTAAAGAATTATTGTATGAAGTACTTTGGGGATAAAAATCCGAACTTGCTAACATAAAGTAGAGAGTACCTTGTGTGAATAACTTGATTGTGTTGGTTTGTGATAGCCTTGTAATACTTTCTTGTTGATTTGATAAAGTAAACATGTTAGGATGCTACGTGTGTTAATATCTTGTGATGTTTGTGTAAAGGGGTTTCCCTTGATTGTGCTTATGTTGTTTAACGATAAGTTGTTATGTTAGTATTATATCACTCACCTTGACTTGATCCCGGGGTTTAAGCTGCCCTCCGATGCGGGGTAGACTCAGGCGGTCTGGGACCATGATTCGAGAATACCTCATGCGGGTCCAGGGGACCTATGCGGAGCTACGAGAGTTCCAGGTTAGTGTGCGGCCTTTATGGTCATGCAGTCTATGTGGCCATGCGGACTGCGAGTCCAGGACGTTGTCGGGGAGTAGCTACCCTCGATGCGGGGAATACCTCATGCGGGCCATTGGAGTGGCCTATGCGGAGCTGCGCGATGTTCCAGACTGAAGCGCACATTAGATCTGCGGGCGAGTGGCGGCCGATCATGGCGGTGCAGACAGATTTCATGATCTGATTTATGACCTTGTTGATGCGTGGGTCTTAGTAGTCGGCTATGCCTTCGTACTTACCCCGTACGGTTTTATTATGACACAGGAGGGACCTGGTGTTCATGTGTATTCCTTGGTGCTTTTATATCATAGACTGCCGGCAGTGAGGAAGGTATTCCACGGGTATGATTGATGTTGTGGGCGTGAGACCCATAGTTGTATTTGAGTGACGACTTTGAGGCGTGAGTCACGACTTGACATATTTGCTTATTTATTGTGAGCGTAGTTTGGTTATCATACATGTCTCTGCTTTATATAGACTACTATGATTTCATTTCTGATATTTTGATTTCACATACTTGGTACTGTTATCTTGACCTCCTTGGCTGCGTTCATCCGCAGTAGAGGTACACGGTGTTGATCCTCGCTCTTAGGATCACGATTGAGCGTTTTGGGAAGCTCCGTTTCTCGGAGGCTTATCGATGGTATAGTCCTGTCGTTGTAGGTACTTACATTCGGGTATGGCGAGGCCTGTCCGCCATTGTTGTCATATCATTCTTAAGTGCATGCAATCTTTGTTGTGGCGAGTTTGTAATAGGGATATAGCTGTTGGATTCAAGTTATATATATATGCCGTAAGGCAAGTTTCTCGAATAAAGCTGTTTTACACTTCATATTATTTCATGTCATGTTTCATATTCCGATTACTCGATGTATGTCTACTTGGGTGCCGGGGTAAGGCACGATCCAGGCAGGTTGGGTCGTGACAAAAGTGGTATCGAGCGATTAATCATCGGAAAGTGTCTCTGAACCGTATCTAGTAAGTCTTGATTATCGGTGTGTTGTGCACCACACCAATAATCAGGAGGCTATAGGATATTTAGGATTGGTTTCCATTCTTCTCATTCTGAGATCGTGCCTTAGAGCTGTGTTATAAGTTGGACCCCTCTAACGTATTTCTTTCCATTACCGTTATGCCTCCACGTAAAACCGGCCAGACGAAGGGCAAAGCGGCGTAGGAGGCTGGCAATCTGAGAGGTTACGAGGCACGAGCCCAATCATCACTGAGGGTGGTGCTTCATTCGGGGAGTTACGCTATGTCGACCGCAGAGTTTAGCTTGGCAGCGATTCCTCTGCGGACATGATAGTTGAACCTTGATTCGCGACGATGCGAAAGTATGGATTGCAAAGAGGCGCCCTTGTTACTAGCTAGGAATTTAGCAACCAGAGAGTATTTTATGTACCGATTTATCACGGGTCTTGATGACTATCTAAGAGAGGTTGTGCAAAGTAGCTCTTGATCGAGCATGGCATGGCTGCGTGCGGGCTTATCGCGGCCAGAAAGCGTGAGATCGACGGGTTAACCAAGATCGCGAAGAGGCTAGACCGGCGAGTCGCTTTGGTAACTTTCGAAGCGAATTCAGTAGTTCGGAGAGGAAGGGGTGTTAGCCAGAGGAGGCCACCCCCACCTCGGTGTGGCCGTTGTGGTAAGTGTCATTATGGAGAGTGTCGTACTTCTTCGACAGCTTGTTTTACTTGCGGCCAACAGGGCCATTTTGTGAGAAATGTGTCCAGGCCAGTGGCGCGGATGTAGAGAACTTCGACGCCGAGGATCAGTGGCTAGTTCGTCACCTTCCCTAGCTATGCGCCCAACAGGGCAGGATTAATTAGAACGACAGAGGGGAGTGAAGCAATAGATACAAGTATATCCTTAACCCTATAGAGATTTGTAGGTGTGATGAGATGAGTATATTTTAAGTGTTATGTTCTGATAGCATTGTGCTAATTGTGATTAGAAATCATGGTTAGTTAGAAGGGTAAGTTTGGGGATAAGGAAAGTGTGAGCCTTAGAGTTTTATACGTGGAGACCTTAGAGGTAAGGCCATCTCGAGTAAAAGATTTATTTTATATTGACCTTTATCAGAGTGCATAGTACTCGTGAGATATGTTTGTGTGATAAGTCCCTGAGTAGTGTGGTATGAAAGAGGGTAGTTGAGCTAAGAAGACCACTAGGTTTTCGTAACTTGATTAGTGAGATTGTTCCGGATCGGGGAACAAGAGTTTTTGCGTGATAGCGGGTCGGGTTGCGGACCGATCGCGGGTCAACCCGCGGCTTTGTATTGTGGTGGTGTCAGTTCGAGGTGGTCCGCGGTGGTAGGTCACGAGGGTGTTAGGCCCAGTATAGTTAACCATCGTCGAGTTCGTGGATGCGTTCGACCGATGGTCGGGCGATGAGGTCAACCCTCTTGTCTTTTAGTCGGGGCCAGTGTACTCGCGAGAGGTTATGCGAGATGTTATATCGGGAAGGTTGTAAGGCTGCACGAGGTGCCTACTTTCACCTTATGACGGCAGTGGAGCCAGTTCTGGCTATTTCTTTTGGAAGTTTTACGAGCGGGGTTAGGAACTCGGTGAGTCTCGATGTCGCATTCGCCCTCGGGCGGTGTTTGAATTTGAGGGTATTGTGAGGATTGTTGTCTCTGTTGAGGAAATGTTTTATAGCTACCATTTGGTATTCGGATGTCGCCTTATGAATGCCTTGTAGAAGCGGCGATGTAAGTTCTTGCGTCGATTGGTTCGATGTTGGCAAGGTTCAGATAGTTGGTTCATACTTGTTTCGACAGGATGTGGATAGGGTGAAGCTTATCCAGAAGAGGTTATTGGCAGCTCAGAGTCAACAGAAGTCGTGCGGATAATCGGCGACGACACTTGGAGTTCAGGTTGACGGTGGGTCTTCTTGAAGGTACCACCCCGGAAAGGGTGTGACGAGTTTTGGAAAACAGAGGAAATTTAGCCCGAGTTACTTTGGGCCTTTTCAGGTCATGTGAAGAATAGGCCAGGTTGCCTATAGTTAGCATTGCCGTCCGACGTAGGAGGCAGTACGTCCGGTCTTTCATGTTGTTATATTCGGAAAAGTATCGGAGATCCATCCAGAGTGTTCCCATGATTAATGATGACCAAGTTGGAGATAGTAACCCCGAGATTTGGAAACTGAAGCAGTAACAGAAATGTGGTAAGTTATGAGAAAGAGTTCAAGTGTACGAGAAGGGTACGACGAGTAAGGGAAGAAGCGAACATGTGTTAAGAACATAGATGTGATTATTTCTTTTGTAAAGAAAAAGGTGCGAAGGAAGTGTCTTTTAACCCTTGGGTGGGAGCTTGTGTAATATTGGAGGTGATTCCTCGTGGACTTGGATTAAGTATTTGCGCATGTGTTATTATATGGCCAGGTGTGGCGTGATTGTTTTCGTAAGTATAGCAGTGAAGACTATACAGGCGCATGTATGTTTTGAAGCTTAGAAGGAACATTCGGGATGAATGTTTCTAAGGAGGGGAGAATTTTATACCCCGTATTTCAGTAGTATGCGTGAGGCGTGCGTCTGAAGTTTAAGTCTTAAGTTGGCATTAGGGACGAAAATTTTGTTCACAACTACCGAAAAGAATCGTTTTTCGACGAAACGTTTTACAAAACTTGCGAAGGGAAAATTACGGCTATGTCATTTCTAATTTTTGCGGATTTTTCTGAGAGATGAAATATTTTGGACCAACGAGAGGGCGACATTTGTCACCCTCAAGTGGACGGTTGTGGTGGCCGATTGGTGCACGTTTTGTGCCATGTTTTGTGGCCTAAAACTTGGGTCAATGTTTGTGAGGGATTTGTGGAGTAGGGTTAGGGTGCACTTGGGCAAATCTTGACCCTCCACTTGCCCCCCAATTGGCTTGATGTTGGCCATTGATGTGCCTATATATACCCCCGCCCCGCTTGTTGAAGACTTATTCATCCCAAAAACAGTTTCAAAGTCTTGAAGCCGTCTTCCCCTTAGTGTAGTGTTCTCGGCCAAAGAGCACCTCCTCACTGTGAGGCCCTTGGCCAGAGATATCCACTCCTAGTGGTGTTGGCGAGACACACCCTCCCTTTGCCTAGTTGTTCAGTAAAATACCCCTCTTGGTAGAAAATACTCTCCAAGTATTGTTACTATACCAATATACCTTAGCCTTATACCTTGTAGTATTCCAAAGATACCTCTATACGTAGAGCCCGGAAATACTACCTTATGTCCTTTTTGTCTCAAAAACGAAACCCTAAGGAAAACCTTCATAGTCGGTTGAAGTGTTAAGTAGAAGTTGCGTAGAACTTCTAAGGGTTGTTTGGAGCGGGTTGGAGCGCCCAGAGTAGGAGCTAAACGTTGCTCAGGATCGACATTAAATCTTGGATAATTTTGGGCTTATCGAGGTAAATACTCTTGACCTTCTATTGTAATTAGAGTTTACATAATGTTGAAGTATAAGAATTAAGTATAAGTTATATACAAGGAAGATATATAAGAAGGGAATTGAACTGTACTTACATAGGACTGTATTTACAGTAGACTTGTGAAATTTGACGGGTAGGGAAGTGCTGCCCAATTTTCCGTAGAATATTGTATCTAGATTTATTCTACCGAGTAGTCTAGACATTGATAGACTTGTATAACCGTTATAGGTTGAAGTACTGCGAGTAGCGTATTCTACTCGAAGGGTGGAAAAGGCTAGCAGGATTACAATACTTTGGAGCTATTTGCTAATAGTCGATAAATCGTCGCGAGGTATGTGATTCTTCCTATCCTCTTGAGCATGATATTTTAAAAGGAATATATTTAGTACGGTAGACGTACGTGTGTTAAGCGAACGTAGTTTCTGGCAATGTCTTTTGACTTAAGCCTGAATAATAAGAATCTTGAAGTATTTCAAAAGAGTTAAGAAACCTTTTTGAAAGAAGAGTAACACTTGGTTTTAAAAGTTTTAAAAGCTTAAGAGTTATACTAGCTTTATGGGAAGTTAGGTATAACGACTTAAGAGAGATAAAAAGAATGGTTTATTGATTTTAGAAGTTAAGAGACTTGATCTTAAAAGATAAGAGACTTGACTTAATCTATTAATATGAATTTTGTTAATAAGTGTGAAACCTCATTCGTGAGTAATGAGTACTTGGTTTTTAAAAGGAATAATGTTTTACTGATTTCGGAAATCAGAATAAGTATCGAACAAACCACAGCAGCGCTAATAAAGGGAAATGTATTGACTAATTAAGTATTATTAAAACCAGTAGAAACCTCCATCTGCATAGAAGCTAAGATGAGACAAAATGATAGTACATTTCCTAAATCATGGCTGCTTTAATAAGATTGTTATGAACAAGAATAACCTACTCACACATAAGGCATATGTTTCCCAAATTGTTTTAAAAGAGAACTATATTCTTAAGTGATTAAGACTATGAACCACGAAACCTTTCGAAAATGAGAAACTTGAGCATTTGAAATTAGGCAAACTTGAATGTTTGGAAAATAATGTTGTTACTTGATTTTGCAAAGGGAAGTGTTTTGGTTTACTTAAAAAGATAGTCACTCTATTTTTATACTACGGGTATTGTGTGACTTTTGTGAAAGAAACGGATCTTTTAAAGAATTATTGTATGAAGTACTTTGGGGATAAAAATCCGAACTTGCTAACATAAAGTAGAGAGTACCTTGTGTGAATAACTTGATTGTGTTGGTTTGTGATAGCCTTGTAATACTTTCTTGTTGATTTGATAAAGTAAACATGTTAGGATGCTACGTGTGTTAGTATCTTGTGATGTTTGTGTAAAGGGGTTTCCCTTGATTGTGCTTATGTTGTTTAACGATAAGCTGTTATGTTAGTATTATATCACTCACCTTGACTTGATCCCGGGGGTTAAGCTGCCCTCCGTCTGGGGTAGACTCGGTGATGCAGGACCATGATTCGAGAATACCTCATGCGGGTCCAGGGGACCTATGCGGAGCTACGAGAGTTCCAAGTTAGTGTGCGACCTTTATGGTCATGCGGTCTATGTGGCCATGCGGACTGCGAGTCCAGGACGTTGCCGGGGAGTAGCTACCCTCGATGCGGAGAATACCTCATGCGGGCCATTGGAGTGGCCTATGCGGAGCTGCGGGAAGTTCCAGGACTAGACGCGCACATTAGATACTGCGGGCGAGTGGCCAGCTTCGATCATGTGGCGGTCTAGACAGATCTCATAATCTGATTTATGACCTTGTTGGTGCTGTAGGTTTTAGTAGTCGGCTATGCCTTCGCTTACCGTGCAGTTTTATTATGACAGTGGGACACGTGTTCATGTGTATTCCTTGGTGCTTTTATATCATAGACTGCCGGCAGTGAGGAAGGTATTCCACGGGCATGATTGATGTTGTGGGCGTGAGAACCATAGTTGTATTTGAGTGATGACTTTGAGGGCGTGAGTACCTGACTTGACATGACTGCTTATTTATTGTGAACTGTAGTTTGGTTATCATACATGTCTCCTGCTTTATATAGAATAATATGATTTCATTTACGTATTTTGATTTCACATACTTGGTACTGTTGTCTCGACCTCCTTCGGGGTTGCGTTCATGCGCGGTAGAGTACACGATGTTGATCCTCGCTCTTAGGATCACGATTCGGCGTTTTGGGAAGCTCCGTTTCTCGGAGGCTTATCGTGGTATAGTCCTGTCGTTGTAGGTACTTACATTGGGGTATGGCGGGAACCTGTCCGCCATTGTTGTCATATCATTCTTAAGTGCATGTAATGCTTTGTTGTGGCGAGTTTGTAATAGGGATGTAACTGTTCGGATTCAAGTTATATATATATGCCGTAAGACAAGTTTTCTCCCATAAACTGTTTTACACTTCATATTATTTCATGTCATGTTTCATATTCCGCTGATTACTCTGATGTATGTCTACTTGGATGCCCGGGGTAAGGCACCAGTCACGGGCCCGGGTTCGGGTCGTGACACATAATCGTATAGTTTCATACATGCGTACAACCTGCATTTATATCTTTACGATACTTCCTCGACCAATTCGTACGTCGTTCTTAATTACCCCAACACAATACTTTTCCCACGGTTATCTACAATTGTAACCTATGGCATGACGATACCGAACACCTTACCAGACTCATATCCTGCGTCTAACAACATGGGTACACGAGCCCATGTCGTAAGCTGTCGCTTTACGCGGGAGAACTTATCTCCCTTTTATAAACTTTCCTTGGAGTTACAACCCTAATCACAGGGTCCTCTTGCGGTCCAGTAAATATCTAAACAACATAAGGCCATTTCCGGCTCTCACACCCTGGTTCCGGTGGAACACGTCCACGAACCCGTAAAATGATTAACTAGACTTGGGCCTTGCACCCTCGTGACCCTGTCACGTAGCGGGACTACTTCCAACTGATCCCATTTCATTTCAAGCTATGGGGCGACCCTTAATAGGTCCCCAACCCGACTCGGCGTCGTATTTAACTCTTTTCCTTGGTCTGTCTTAACTTTTTACTACCCGAGAAGGCCTTATATACCTAAGGTCTCGGTGGTTATCACATTCTTAGGCTCGCAATTTCCATGCTCCATGCCTACCTTATCAGTCCCCCCGTAAACGGGTACAAAACTTATCGTAATACCATAATCGTGTTGTCTTGACCACAACAACCATACTTACTCCATACGGATCTCACCCGTACCATTTTTGAAATCATACTACGTAGCTCAATCTATTAACATAGTCTTCCATTAATTCCCTTAATAATAACTTCTTAAGGGTCCATTTCCTTCTCAGACAGCTCATCATATCCTAATTATCTCAAATTAGTACGTAAAACCTTGATGAGAATTCATTAAACTGTTTCATACCTTCCCGGTATTTATTTATGTTGTACCCCGTAGTTCCGGAGTACGTATGTGAGGACGTACGTACGAATGTATACGCCCTAAATTAGGGTAAGAATGATAGAATTGTTTTCCGACGAAAGTTATTTCGAACCTTGTGAAGAAAATTTAACGTTTTCAATATTCTTACGTCTATGGAATTTTTCCGAGAGATAAAATATTTTGGACCAATAAGAGGGCGACAAGTGTCACCCATGGATTGGGCCAAGTGGACGAAAATGGGTGGACATTTGGCAAGACAAGTGGCCAATAAGTCTTGCCTTGTTGGCATTTCTTGGACGAAAAATGTGAAGATAGTGGGCAAGTCTTGCATGGTCAAGACTTGCATGGCTTTAACAAGACAAATGTGGGAAGGCCCTTACACACATGATCTCTACCTTACACTTGTGTTAATCCCATCCCTTGGTTGTGCTATATAAACCCCCTAGGTGGATGAAAATCATCCACACTTAACATAATTCTAGTCTTGAAAAATATTTTCCTCTCCCTCTTCTCTAGCTTGCTCTCGTCTAAACAGCCCCCTCCCCTACCAAAAGTTGTCCAAAAACTCTTAAACTTATAAGTGTTCTTCCTTAGTATGTTAGGAAGATCACCAACCAAGAGTTAGATAAGATTTTCACACCCATAGCCTCTAAAACACCACCAAAACCGAAACTGGACAGTTTTGAAGACTAAGTGTTCTTCACCTTTTGGAGTCCATTATTGAAAAGAAGTTGGTTGGAACTTCTAAGGGTAAACTAGGGTGAGTTGGAACACAAGAAATTGGAGCTAAAGCACAAAGGTTTGGAGCTAAGACTTGCTTTGGAACGACTTTAAAATCTTGGAGATTGTTGGGCTAGTATTGAGGTAATGAACCTTAAACTCTGTGTGAATTTGATTATTATGTATATAAGGATATTATACATATATTGGAAGTATATTATGAACTATAACTTATATAAAGATTGGAATATAAGTTGAAGGACTAATGAAGTAATTGGATAAGTAAAATATAAAAGTTGGCCAAAGACCCCAACTTAAGGACCGTATCTACTTTGGACTTTTTACTTTGGACTTCTTTTACTTATTGTTATTATGAAGGCGAGATAGTAAACCGCGTTACCGTTTGGGCGTGTAATCCCCTTCTTTTACTTATTGTTATTATGAAGGCGAGATAGTAAACCGCGTTACCATTTGGGCGTGTAATCCCCTTCTTTTACTTATTGTTATTATGGAGATGAGATAGTAAACCGCGTTACCGTTTGGGCGTGTAATCCCCTTCTATTTATTATTTGTTATTATGAAGGAGAGATTGTTAATCACGTTCCGTTTGGGCGTGTTATCCCCTTCCGTACTTATCGAAATTATTGCGCCACGTTGGTTACTGTTATCGGGCTTTGTTAAAAATGAAGAATTGAGTAAAAACGGGGGAAGTGCTGCCCAATTTTCCGTAGACTAAGAGGAGTCTTACTTAGAAGAATTCCACGAAAAACTAGAAGTTAATAGTCGTGTTTTGACTATTATAGGTTGACACTTTGCACGCGACATATCCGACTTGGCAAGTGGGTTTAGCCGATGAGGTATGTGATTCTTCCTATTCCTTTGAGCATGATATTTTCGAAATATATATAGTACGGTAGACGTACGTGTATTAAACTAAACTTGGCTTCACTTTGATATCTTTGGACTTGAGTTCTAAATAATAAGAATCTTGAATATTTCAAAAGAGATATGAATCATTTTTGGAAGAAAAGTAATACTTGGTTTTTATAAAAGGCTTAAGTGTTATACTAGCTTTATGGGAAGTTAGGTATAACAACTTAAGAAAGATAAGAAAACGGTTTTTATTATTTGTTTATCAAATGCTTGAAATATTGTCTGAAGGTATGGTAAGTTGGTTTGATAGACATATTATGATACTACGTGTGTTAGTATCTTGTGACGCTTATGTAAGAAGATTATTCTTGTTTTGCTTATATTGTTCAACGATTAGTCGTTGCGTTCGATTCTTGTGATGATTGTATAAAAAGGTTATTCTTATTGTGCTTATGTTGTTTAACGATAAGCCGTTATGTTAGTATTGTACCACTCACCTCTTGACATGTTATACCGGGGGTTAAGCTGCCCCCGATACGAGGGATGCCTCATGCGGGTCCAGGGGACCTATGCGGAGCTACGAGAGTTCCAGGTTAGTGTGCGAGGAATACCTCATGTGGTCTATGCCATGCGTACTGCGAGAGTCCAGGACGATGCCGAGGAGTAGCTACCCTCGATGCGAGGAATACCTCATGCGGGCCTAGGTGGCCTATGCGGACTGCGGGAGTCCAGGATTAGGTATGCTTAATGATACTATGGGAGATTGGCCTTGCTTCGATCATTCGCGGCCTAGAAAAGACCTGTTACAGTATACTTATTATTGCTCTTGTTTGTGATGTGGCACTATGTGCAGTTAACTCGGTTGTTTTCATACATACTTGTGAATTGGTTTTAAAAATGTTAAGGTTTTATATATGTATATATATCTGTACTTTATAGTTTCACATACTTGGTACTTGTTGTACTGACCTCCTTGAAGTGCGTTCATCTGCATGAGTAAAGGGAAGCAGTAGCGGATCCTCGATCTTAGGATCTTTACTGCGTGTCGTGAGCTCCATTTCTCGGAGGCTCGACTTTTGGTATGGTTCTACCGGTGTCGTAGATATTTTGTACATTCGGGGTATGGCGGGGCCTGTCCGTCATAGTGTTACATTTCCTTAAGTGCATTGTCTGTCGCATTTTGGGATTATGGCTTTCCTCTTTGGGTAATTATATATATATGCGAAAGGCAACTTTTCTTGGATAGACTATTCTTACTTTTATTGTTTCATGTCTTGGTTATATTCATTTGGTTACTCGATGTTTGGCTACTTGGGTGTCGGGTAGGCACGATCCGGGCAGGATCGGTCGTGACAAAAGTGGTATCGAGCGATTAATCCTCGGAAAGTGTCTGGTGTGTCTAGTAGAGTCTTGATTATCGGTGTGTTGTGCACCATCTATAATCGAGGCTGCGAGACATTTAGGATTAGTTTTCATTCTTCTCACTCACGAGATCGTGCCTTAGAGATGTGTTATAGGTTGGACCCTTCGGCGATTTCTCCTTCTACGATTATGCCTCGCGTAAGGCAACCCGGGCGAGAAGGGCAAAGCGGAGAGGCGCTAGTAGTACACGGAGGGTCACGAGGCTCGGGACCAACCCTTACCAGGTGATACCTCGACGGCGAGTTCCACGACGTCGCCGGCCCCAACGAGTTTAGGGCGCGGCGAGCTGCTAAGGCCACGGCTGCCGGAGCCTCGGCCCGATGCAGGCGAAGACATGGGTTACAAGGAGATGGCCCGATTATTGGCAAAGTCGTGGCAAGGCACGAGGATAGGGCGCAGCAGCGATTCGATCCCGTAGTACCGTGGTTCACGAGTCATATGGTTTGAGACCGGGACTTTACGAGTTGCGGCCGCGAGTTTTATAGGTCGAGGCACGAGGATGATCCGGGAGTTCATCGACGATTCTGACGGATCATGAAAGTGATTAAGGCGTCGGAGACCGAGTCAGTGGTCTTAGGTTCACATCGGCTGCGCGATACCGCAGTCGACTGGTTCGATTCTTGGGAGCTGTCCCGGGGGGAGCAGGCGCCTCCCGCCGTTTGGGATGAGTTCTCAGAGGCATTTCTCGCTTACTTCTTGCCTCCGCAGATGAGGAGAACGAGTAAACAGATTTTGATCTTTGGCGAGAGAGGCGCCGCGATTTGGGAGTACAATGTGGAGTTCGACTCGTTGGCTCGGTATGTTCCCGCGTTAGTAGCACATATGGAGGACCGAGTGCACCGCTACGTCACAGGGATTGATGACTACTTGGCGGAGTCTTGCTCAGGTGTAGCTCTTCAGCCGGCATGGACATTGCCGCGTGCGAGCTCATGCACAGGGTGTGAGGCGTAGAGCGGCGGGTTGGCGGATATCAGCGAGAAGACCAGGACGACATGATCCTTTGGTAGTTCTCAAGGTGGACGACCTCAGCAGTGGAGTAGATTTGCACCTCAGCCAGCTCAGAGCACTCCTACACTATCTTGGGCCAAGCGAGTATTGAGGCGGTCGAGGCCCGGGACTTGAACTTCGGGGTAGCAAAAGTGCTAACCAATCGAGACCACCTTCCTCTCAGTGTGTTCGATGTGGGAGATCCCATTTCGGAAAATGTGGTACTGCTGCGGGATTTTGTTTCACTGCGGCAGCGAGGACACTGCGGCTATCCGACTAAGGGCGCACGAGATAGTAAGTTCAGCCTACAGTGTCTTTTCTGGTCTTCATCTCCTACGATTACTCGCCCGGGCGAGGGGTTCTCATGGGCCAGCGGGTCGTGGCGAGGTCGTGGCGGTGCTAGTTCGGCGGTCCTCGAACCGCATTTATGCCATGTCCGGCCGCCAGACCGGGGCGTCGCGGATGTCATTACGGTACTTTATCGGTTTCTTGTTGCGGCGTATATGCCTTGATAGATCCGAGTTCTACCTTGTCCTATATATCTCCCTTATTGCTAGTAGGATAGGGATGAGCACGAGTCCATAGACCACTTTTGAGTAGCTACGCGTGGGGATTCGGTAGTAGGCGAGCGGGTATATAGGGCTTGCCCGATGACTATATGCGATCGTCGGACCTAGCCGACTTGATAGAGTTGGACATGACCGATTTTGATGTGATCATGGGTATGGATTGGTTAGCTTCTTGCTACGCCAATGTAGTATGAGAAGCGGTTGGTGCAGTTCGATTTCTGAGGCCGGTTATCGAGTGGGAGGAACACTTTGTCGCCGAGGGGTAAGTTTATTTCCTGCCTCAAGGCCAGAAAGATGGTTCAGAAGGGGTATATCTACCATCTTGTCCGGGTATTTGATACGGAGGCGGCGACACGGACCTCTGATCGATTCCGTAGTCGAGAGAATTTCGGATGTGTTCCCAGACGACCTCCGGGTATCCTCAGGAGAGGAGATAGAATTTTGCATTGATATTACGCACGATACTCGACCTATATCCATTCGCCATACGACGGAACTGCGAGTTGAGAAGGCGAAGGACCGGTGAGCGATTTCTTTGGAGAAAGGCTTCATTAGGCCTAGTGTTTCTCCTGAGGGCGCGGTATTGTTCGTGAAGAAAAAGGATGGGGCAGCTGCGTATGTGCGTTGATTACGAGCGGTGAACAAGGTGACTATTAAACGAGATACCCTTCCGGGATCGATGACTTGTTCGACGGTTGTAGAAGCGAGTGTTTTTCTAAGATAGACCTACGTTGGGTTACCATCAGTGCGGGTTAGAAGTCGGATATCCCTAGGGCTGCGTTTGGACGATGCGGGCACTATGAAGTTTAGGGTCATGTCTTTTGGCTTGACGATGCTCGCGGTATTCATGGATTTGATGCGAGTGTTCAAACCATTTACGGATCGTTCGTGATAGTATTCATTGGACATCTTGATTTATTCTCGCTCGGGCGAGAGCATCTGAGCGTTTGAGGGCGGTGATGAGAGTCCTCGGGACCCAGCGATTATATGCCAAGTTTTGAAGTGTGAGTTTTGGTTAGCCGGTGGCGTTCTTAGGGCACATTGTAGGGGCGATGGTATTGGTAGATACGGCAAGATCGAGTCGATCAAGAGTTGGCCTAGACCTCTTACCCGACGGAGTGCGCGGCTTTTGGGCCTTGCGGGTTACTCTGGGAGGTTTGTGGAGAAGTTTGCTTCTATTTGGCACCTATGACCAAGTGACTCGGAAGCGGCTAAGTTTGATGGGCGGATGCTTGCGAGAAGGGCTTTAAGTTACTAAAGGAGAAGTTGACCGCCCGATTCTTACTCTTCGGAGGGCGGGCGGCTATGCGATTTATTGTGATGCGTCGGGCATCGGGCTTGGATGTGTGTTGATGCAGTGAGGGGCAAGGTTATAGCTTACGCATCTCGGCGGCTCGAAGCATGAGAAGAACTACCCGCGTGACTTAGAGTTGGCGTGATAATTCACGCCTTGAAGATGCGGAGACATTATTTGTATGGAGTTCACGTGGACATTTACCGACCACAGAGCCTCAGGTATATCTTGACGGAGGAGCTGAACTTGCGGCGAGACGGTGGTTAGAACTACTCAAGGATTATGATGTCGATATTTTATACCACCCGGGGAAGGCCAATGTAGTGGCAGATGCCCTTAGTCGTCGGTCGATGGGTAGTGCATCGGATGTTGACGGATAGGAGGGGCATGGTCCGCGAGTAACATCGGCTAGCGAGCCTTGGAGTCCGATTGATTGATTCTGATGATAGCAGAGTTCGGGTTCGAGAGGTTGCCGAGTCGTCCATCATTGAGGAGGTGAAGAGACGATAGTATGAGGATCCGGTTATGACACGGTATCGTGATACGGCTCTTCGTGAGGGGAAGGGTCCTTTTGAGGTAGCACCTGATGGGGTGCTAAGGTTTGAGGCGAGTTGTGTGTTCCGGATATTGCGGGACTTGACGGAGTTCTAGGGAAGCACACGCCAGCGTTACTCTATCCATCAAAGTCGACAAAAATGTACCATGACCTCGAATCTATATATTGGTGGGGCGGCCTAAAGAAAGGCGTTGCAGAATTTATTGCTCGGTGCGAGTTGTCGGTGAGGTCAGGTAGAGCACGAGAGGCACAGTGGGTTGTTGCGAGCTATAGAGATTCCGACATGGAAGTGGGAGGTGATCAACATGGACTTCATTCTGGGATTACCTCGCACTCGGAGGAAGCATGATTCTATCCGGTTATCGTCGGCGGGATGGCGAAATCAGCCACTTTCTTCCGTCGGGGCGACTTTTCGGTAGAGGATTACGCCATACTTTACATCAGAGATCGTGAGACTACATGGAGTCCCTATTTCCATCATATCGGACATAGGAGCTCGGTTCTGGCTAACCGGAGGTCTTTCGGAAGGATTAGGGGCGTAGGTGAGCCTCGATCGCATTCCATCCCGGGCAGCGGACGTGCAAAGCGTACTATCCGGACAACGAGGATATCTGCGAGCCCGTGTTATTGACTTTAGAGGTAGTGGGAGGATCATTTGCATTGGTAGAGTTTGCGTATAACAACAGCTACCACTCCAGTATCCAGATGGCGCCTTACGAAGCCTTATATGGGAGGAAGTGCAGGTCACCGATAGGCTGGTTTGATGTAGGTGAGGTACGGTTAGTCGATCCAGACTTGGTTCAGCAGGCAGTGGATAAGGTGAAGCTTATCCAGGAGCGGTTATTTGACTTCGAGTCGGCGGAAGTCGTATGCAGATCATCGGCGTCGACATTTGGAGTTTGATGTTGCTGATTGGGTTTTTCAGAAGGTATCACCCATGAAGGGTGTGATGAGGTTTGGCAAGAAAGGGAAGCTCAGCCTAAGGTACATTGGGCCTTATCAGATTGTCCGTAGAGTAGGCAAGGTTGCCTATGAATTGGATCTGCCGTCCGATCTGGAGGCAGTACATCCAGTGTTTCATGTTTCTATGCTGAGGAGATGTATCGGAGATCCTTCTAGAGTGCACCCGGTTGATGATGTCCAGGTGACAGAGGAGTTATCGTATGAGGAGATTCCCATAGCGATACTTGATCGTCAGGTTAGGCGACTGCGGACAAAGGATGTAGCTTCCGTCAAAGTCTTATGGCGGAACGAGAACAAAGAGGAGATGACATGGGAAGCAGGGGAGGACATGAGGCAGAAGTATCCCCACCTATTCCCCACACCTCGAGGTAACTCACTTTCATACCGGTTAATTTAAATTGTCATATGTACTTAAGTATTCTATTGTGGCCGTATGGGGCATTTTGATAATTGTTCAAATTATGGGAGACTATGTCACTATCCGAGTTGTCGAGTCTTGAAGAAACATTCGGGACGAATGTTTCTAAGGGGGGGAGAATGTTGTACCCCGTAGTTCCGGAGTACGTATGTGATGACGTACGTACGAATGTATACGCCCTAAATTAGGGTAAAAATGATAGAATTGTTTTCCGACGAAAGTTATTTCGAACCTTGTGAAGAAAATTTTACGTTTTCAATATTCTTACGTCTATGGAATTTTTCCGAGAGATAAAATATTTTGGACCAATAATAGGGCGACAAGTGTCACCCATGGATTGGGCCAAGTGGACGAAAATGGGTGGACATTTGGCAAGACAAGTGGCCAACAAGTCTTGCCTTGTTGGCATGGCTTGGACGGAAATTGTGAAGATAGTGGGCAAGTCTTGCATGGTCAAGACTTGCATGGCTTTAACAAGACAAGTGTGGGAAGGCCCTTACACACATGATCTCTACCTTACACTTGTGTTAATCACATCCCTTGGTTGTGCTATATAAACCCCCTAGGTGGATGAAAATCATCCACACTTAACATAATTCTTGTTACACCCCGTAAGTCCAGGACATGTATAAGAGAATGTACGTAAGGAAACAAGACTTGGAAATTGGTACGAAAGGAAGAATTGTTTTTCCGGCGGGAAATCTTCCGAACGTCGGAAAGGAAAAATGTTCGTTGTTGAGAATTGGATTCTCAAAATGCATTATTTGAAGAGTATGGGACTTATTAGCATTAGGGAAATTATTTTTACGAATTTGGTCACGTGGGGCCCACTCGAGGAATTTTACATTTTGCGGGGCCCACGAGGGTTACGGAATTTTATGGACGAATGAGAGGGCGACGCGTGGCACCCCCACACTTGGTCTTGGTCGAATTTTTGCAAGGCTAAAATGGTCATTTACCATGGTTGAAGATAAGTCTTGCTAAGCTTGAGATTGTTGACCAAGTCAACTTGTCCACTTGGCTATTATCCATGTGATCTTCATCTTAGCCACCCATTTGTTTAAGTCTAAGCCATCCAATGTGTTATATAAGCTTACTACTAGTGCAAGACTAGTCTTAAACACTTAGAAAAAAATCACACATTGTTGTTCTTGCAAGAAGACCTCTCGGGTTCACCATTCCCACACAAGAAAAATTTGTAGTTTTGATCCTTTGTTCACAAGACTTTAACCCAATGTCCCTAAGGGTATTATAAGGATATCTCAATAGAAAGATTTCCAAAAAATGGCGTTTTCGTATTAGTCGCAAGGCGGAAACTTAAGGAGTTCTTCAACTTTGAAGTTGGAACTTGAAGATGGGTTCTTCATAGGCTTCTAAGGAGTGCTTGGAGCGGATTGGAACTTAAGGAAAGGAGCTAAGAATTGCTAAGGAGCGACTTTGAATCTTGGAAATTTTAAGGGCTTGAAAAGGTATAAATCTTGTCGTTTTAGTAATTAAGATTTACTTGTTGTAGTAGCTATGGATATTAGCAAGCATGAGGTGTATATTATGAAGTTTGATAAGTATATTGGCTATTGGAACCCTAATCCGAAAACTAGCATGTTTAGCCTTAAGATTACATTTCAATTCGATTATTAGTTTAAGTCGTCGCATGTTGTTTAAAGAAGGAAATTGTAGTTGTTGAAGTTGTTTATGACTATATAACATGTTAGACCTTAGAACTTGGAATTGGAAAAGGAGTGGAAAAGACTTTGAATTGTTGGTTATGTTGTTGGCCGAGAATGACTTGATTATGGAACTACTTCGTATTAATTGTGGGACGAAATTTTACACGTATTGTAAGGCGTGTAATCCCCTTTGTTTGGTTGTTGTTTTGAGCCTTAAATGTGGCGTGTTGGTTATTGTATTCGGCCTTGAAAAAGGTGGCAAAGTGAGTAGAAACAAAGGAAGTCTTTGCCCGATTTTCCGTAGAATTAGAGGCGTATACTTAGTATTATTCTCGTTAGAGACTAGAATTGATAGTCATGTTGTGACCATTATAGGTTGACACTCCTACGTGCGGCGTGTTAGAAGCAGCTTGTGGATTTAGCCGAAAAGGTATGTGAACTATCTCCTCTTCTAGCATGATTCCTTAAGATAAAGAAAGTATGTCCTACTCCTTAAATGATCCATTCCTTGGTTGCATTTGGATTGCCTAAAGTAGAACTTGTTCTATGTAGTTCCTTGATTGTACTTTGATGTTTAAATTGTAAGTTGTATAATCCATTTCCTTAGTGAAGTTTGGATTCTTAAAAGTGAAAGTATTTTACTTAAAGTACATAGAGTCTTGAAAAGGAAGTGGTTTCCAAATCTTTTGGCTAGTGTCTTAGTTCCAAAACCTAAGGGTCATTATAATGACTTTAGGGGAGTCAAAGGAGTGATTTACTTATTTGATTTAGAAGAGGAGAAATGACATGATTTAAGAGAAGAAACTTGTTTTCTATATATTAAGAGACTTGAAGTATTTTGAAAGTTAAGAACTTGATTTGTAAGTATGTGATACTTGGTCTTAATTAGTATAAGTCTCTTGGTTATAAAAGGAATGAATATGTCTAAAACCATAAAGGGTTATAACGACTTTATGGGAAGTTGGTTATAACGGCTTTATGGAAGGTTAAGAAAGTTGTCTATTTTGATTAATGGGCATAAGTTGCCTAGATTGTGAAAATTTGAGGTTACTTGATTTCAAGCTTTGAAATGAGTTTTCTAAAAGTGTAGTAACTTACTTTGAAAAATAGACACACCTTGATACTACGGGTGTTAGTATCTTGGGGTTTTACATAAAAATGAGTCTTTTGAAAAGAATGTATGTACGAAGTACTTTGGCTTGTTTAATTGAGAATTATTCTATGTGTGCCTTGATAAGTACTTTGGCTTGTTTAATTGAGAATTATTCTATGTGTGCCTTGATAAGTACTTTGGCTTGGTTAATTGAGAATTAGCCTATGTGTGCTGGTGATAGCCTTTGAGTGCAATTATTATGTTTTATTACGTTGCCGCGACTCTCGGTTGGAGGGCCGGCTGTCTTGTTGTAAGTTACTTGGACGTACCGACAGTGATGTGGGATTCCACGGGTATGCTTCCGTTATTTGTAGTACTTGGGTTAAATTCTCGGATTTTTATAAAAGACATGGTAGTGCTTATGTTTTGTTTGATGGCCAGTTGAGCTAGGGTAAGAGTATAAATGAGGGGTAAACCTCCAAGACGTTATACCACCTTCTCCAGGGTAAGAGTATAAATGAGGGGTAAACCCCCATGACGTTATACCTCCTGCTTTATTATTTGTGTGACGGCCGGTTGAGATAGGGTAAGAGTATAAATGAGGGGTAAACCCCCAAGACGTTATACCACCTTCTCCAGGGTAAGAGTATAAATGAGGGGTAAACCCCCAAGACGTTATACCACCTGCTTTACCACCTTCTCCAGGGTAAGAGTATAAATGAGGGGTAAACCCCAAGACGTTATACCACCTGTTCGTTTTCCTACTTGGCCCGTACAGTTTTAGGACACAGGTGGGACTTGGTGTTCATGTATGCCTATTGGTGTTATATTATATCATGGACTGCCGGCAGTGAGGAAGGATTCCACGGGCATGATTGATATTATGGGCGTGAGACCCATGGTTATATTTTAGTAATGATTTGAGGGCATGCGTCCCTGACTTGATATGACTGTTTATGTATTGTGTACTGTAGGTTGGCTATCATACATGTCTCCTATTTTGTTAGGATCATTATGATTTCATTACTGATATTTTCACCTTCACATACTTGGTACATTCTTCGTCTCGACCTCGCCCGGCCGCGTTCATCTGCGCGAGTTTAGGTGCGTTGTTTGGTGATCGGCGGTGTAGGACCTGCTCGAGTTTTGGATAGCTCCTTACGTTGGGAGTTTATCTTTTTAGTATAAGTTCTTTCGATGTGCTTTTATGCGGTTATGGGTGCAGCGGGGCCTTGTCCGTCGTGATTCGATAAAACTCTTAAGTACGTATTCATATGTGGGATTGGACTCAAATCTGATGTAGTGTCTTTTATGTATATTATATGGCAGCCTTGTCGGCTTTACCGCGCACGCACGTTGGTTTTAAAAAAAAAAAAGAGGTGTTATTTAAATTCGCGATTTACTTGTGTTGTTAGGTAGAAGGGTGCGGGTAGGGCACCACCACGCCCGGTTCGGGGTGTGACAGTAATATCAGTATCGGTCCTCGGAATGTCTGTGACCGTGTCTAGTAGAGTCTTGATTATCGGTGTGTTGCGCACCACACCCATAAACAGGAGGCTACAGGACATTTAGGAGTTGGTTTCTATTCTTCTCACTCTGAGATCGTTCCCTAGAGCTGTGTTAGTAAGATAATTCATCTCTGGCGTAATTTTGTGTATTCTGATTATGCCTCGAGGAAAACGGCCTTGAGAAGGGCAAAGGAGTAGCAAGAGCTACTAGTCAGACTCAGAGATTTGATAGGGCGTATGCCCAGGGTATACCGGATGTTGTGTCGCAGTCGGTGAGTTCTTCTGCGCCAGGTTTTGAGGCCCCAGCACCAGAGCCTCCAGTTTCTCAGTTAGGAGAAGACTTTAGGGTCATGAAGGAAGCCATTATGTTATTGACCAAGATAGCGGTGCTACAGTTTCATCAGCAGGAAGTTATTCGGCGATGCAGGCGGTGTACGAGAGGGTAGAGGGCAGCGGAGATCGGCGTAAGAGGCTAGGCGGTTGGTTATCGGTGAGTTTTTGGACGGCGGCCTCAAGGAGTGAGATATTCATCCCAGCCTACCCGGTACATACCCGCAGCTCACGGTGGGAGTTTTGACCCAGGTATTTAGGAGCGGTCCGAGCTCGAGGTCGAGTTACCGGAGCAGAGGATTTTCTCAGTCGAGGCCACTTTTTCCTCAGTGTTTCCGATGTAGTAAGCGTCATTTGGGGAAATGCCGTTATGGCACAGGTCTTTGTTTTTATTGTGGCCATCTGGGCCATATACTGAGGGTATGTCCTTTTAGAAGGAGCACCGGTGAGGTGGTTCAGCCTATGAGGCCGATGGTTGATTCACTTTCCTCCATGGTATGCGTCCCCGAGCGGGTGTTGGATGTCAGCCAGCCGTGGAAGAGGTCAGGGTGGAGTTTATAGTTTTGGCGGTCCTTCGAACCGCAGAGATGACGTGACTACGGGGCAGGATCAGGAGGCGACATCGCACGGGGTTACATGTATATTTCGATTCTTTTGAATCATACGTGCGTTGATAGATTAAGATTTTTCCCTAGCATATATGTTTTCCCTTTATTGCTAGAGTTGTAAAGTGATAGTACCCCAGAGGTAGGGATACTTTGATTAGTAAAGTGAGAAGTTAAGAATATTGACAAGAATGATAAGTGAGCTGGGACTAGAGTTGTGTAGAGTTCACACGTAGAAATTGCCCCATGACAGTGTAAGACCAATAGGAAAGATTGTACAGTAGATTACTTTGGCTTATTTAGTAATGATCTTACACTAGTCTGGGGTAGTCCTAACTCGTTCAACTTACTTAACCATAGTCGTATTTTTCTTTATCGTTCTGGCCATATCCTTACCTTAGGCTTATTATGAGCCAAAGTATTTCTATCTTGATTCATAATCGTGCAGTTTCATATATGCGTACTACCTGCATTTTTGTCCCCACGACACTTCCTCGACTACTTGGAACGTCGTTCTTAATTTCCCCAACACACACTTTTCCCACGGTTATCTACAACTGTAACCTATGGCATGACGATACGAACCTTACGGTCGTATCCGCGTCTAACAACATGGGTACACGCCCATGTCGTAAAGCGTCGCTTTGGGGAGAAAACTTATCTCCCTTTTCTTAAACTTTCCTTGGCGTCACAACCCAAATCACAGGGTCCCCTCGCGGGCCAGTAAATATCTAATCATCACGCACCGCCTTAAAGTCATGTAGATTTTCAAAACCTACCAAAGTTGCCCTCAGCTTTCCGCCGGCAGCATTCGTACTTATTTTATTCTTGCCTTGCACGCTTTCCTGAAATTATCCGAAAGGTCGTGGCCCTGACCGCCACACCAAACCAACTCCAAGTACCTCCAATGGCACTTAACATAAATTCCTCCAAATTCAATTTTTACATACTTTCTGCGTCAATTTACCTCAAGTGAACAAGTCACGGTCTTAAAAGAATAACCATGATGCCAAAGAAGAAAGGATAATTCATCTTAGTTACCACCACTTCTCTCCTTTACCTTTGGATAATCGACTTACGGAAAACTGGAATCGAGTCAATCTCTCTCTGCAGTCAACGTTGGCATAACAAGAGGCCAACTAGCTCGAACTCATAATGACCTCGATATGCGTCATAACTGCTTTGGGTCCAACGACTTTATCGTTACCAGCAATTATTATCTAACCGCTCGGCTACCACCCAACACTGCGGGTGTAGTCACCTCGAAAGGTTTTCATAGGTTCCGCTTTATTTCTTTACACTTGGTTGCTCTCTTTTCCTTGGTCGTACTCTTTCCGTACTCCCAAACGTATTCTAGCGTCGCACCTAGCCTTCATCTTGTTTCGGCCTCAAATCTGCGGAGTTACTAAATTAAACAATACAAGTCGATTCAGGCTCTCACAACCTGGTTCGGTGGAATGTGTCCACGAACAGTAAACGATTAACTAGACTTGGGCCTTACACCCCGTGACCACGCACATAGCGGGACTACTACCAACTGATCTCATTTCATTTCAAGCTATGGGGTGACCCTTAATAGCTCCCAACCCGACTTCGGCGTCGTATTTAACACTTTTCCTTGAGTGTCTTAACTTTACTGCAGAAGGCCTTATATATCTAAGGTCTCGGTGGTTATCAATATTCTTAGGCTCACAATTCCATGCTCCAAGCCTAACTTATCAGTCCCCTAGTAAACGGGTACAAAAACTTCTCATAACACCATAACCATGTTGTCTCGATCACAACAACCATTACTTACTCTATACGGACCTCATCCGTACAATTCTCTTAAGCCTACTACGTGGCTTAATCTATTACATGACATTAGTTAAGTTCCTTAACATGGCTTAAGGGTTCACTACCCTGTCGGACAACTCATCCTTTCCCAATTATCTCAAAATAAAACACAAGACCTTGGCGAAAATTCATTAACTATTCCATACCTTCCCGGTATCTAGTTAGTCTTTACCACTCTTGGTAAATCTAAAACCATTCTAGGCAACCCATAAATGACCCTCATACATAATTCTGTATAGATGTATGTCACAATACCAACTATACTTTAATCATTACCAACATTGATACGAAATACACATAGTCCTTCGGGTCATTGCGCTTTCTCGTGTTGCAATCAACATAACTCGTTTGGGAGAGGCGACCTAACAACAGCTCTATCATCGCGATCTCGAGTGAGAAGAATGAAAACCAATCCTAAATGTCCTGCGACCTCGATTATAGATGTGGTGCACAACACACCGATAATCAAGACTCTACTAGACACGGCCGTAGACACTTTCCGAGGACTAATCGCTCGATACCACTTTTGTCACGACCAGGCCGGGCATGGCGGTGCCTACACAGGCACCGCTTTGTATACCTCGAGAGAATAGCGGCGGAACATACACATCCAAAGCGTGCTTAAACATAAAATAACAACTGGCCCGATAAGGCCACCTTCGAAAATCATATCAATATAACGAGACATTTTTTCCAACCCAATCCACATGTGACTACTGACCTACAGAATATAAACTCTGGCGGGACGGGGCCGCGTACCTGAATGTACAATAACCGATAATACTGAGGATAAGCCTCGGAATAAAGGAGCTTCTCAATAGTGAACAGTGATCCTAAGAGCGAGGATCAAGAACGCGTACTCTACTGTGGCGTGAACGGCCCGAAGGAGGTCGATCACAACATGTACCAAATATGTGGCCAGAAATCGTAATGAAATCATAAGTGTAAAATAAACTAGAGACATGTATGATAACTCAATTAACGATTCTGCAGGCCTTACTAACAATGAGAGTAAATAGGAGTATACTTACAATATAAAGTAGGAAAGCTCACGATCAAAGCGGGACCACTCGCGCGATATCGATAAGCAATCCTATTCACGGGACTATTTCACCCGCGTAGATCACGTGGACCCGCATGAGGTATTCCTCGCATGGGACTATTTCACCCGCATAAGCCCTTACGGACTCGCGTGAGGTATTCCTCGCATAGGTCGGACCCGCGCGTGGGACTATTTCACCGCGTGAGCCCTACGAACTCGCGTGAGGTATTCCTCGCGTCGTGGGTAGCAAATCCACGGAAATATGCAATGCCACAACCCGCACGAATAATATATCGCTAGCACAATCCGGCTACATAACATAAGCACTCTACTTATCCTACAATACATAAGCAAGTTAAGAAATTCCCTAACTTCTTATTATTCTTGTTTATAAACACTCTCATTTTAGTTTACCTAAGGCACTAACATGTTCTTTATAGAAATCCGGGAATTTAACCCAAAGTACTACGTACTTCTATTCTTTAAAACCAATGACTCTTTTGGTAGAAAACTTCCAAGATACTATAAATCCTAGTATCAAGTTCAAATTACATTTCAAGGCAAGTCACAACACCCTTAGAAATAAAGTTAAGTTTCTAAATCAAGTGACTCATTTTCTTATAAAACTTTAGGCAATTGATGCCTTAAAATCGAATTGCCTTCCATTAAATCAAGCCATTTATCTTTCCATAAAGCCAATATAACCAACTCCCCATAAAGTCGTTATATTCACTTTATACCTTAGTCAAGTACAATTTCCTTTCCAAGGGACTTATACGTTTAAAACGAAACAAGTATCACATTCTTTAAAACTCTTCAAGTCCCTTAACATACTTAAGTTACTTAGAGTAAACCACTCTTTAAACTTTCCATAAAGCTATTATACTAGCCTTATACATTAGAAATTTACATTCTTCCTTATAACCAAGAGACTTAAATTTTCCCACAAAACAAGTATTAAAATACTTTCAACATACTTAAAGTCTCTTAACTTTTGAAAATCAAGATATCCTTAATATCTAAAAAAGTGAGTTAATTCCCTAACTCAAACAACTTGGACATTCTTTAAAATAAGCCAAGGATATCAAATAGACTAGGTTGTCAAAATCTTGTACGTCTACCGTACTATACATTTATAACTTAATCATGCTCAAGAGATAAGAAAGTTCCACATACCTCTTCGGTTTAATCCACTTGCTAAGTCCATTTCGTAAATGCGTAGTATGTCAACCTATAATGACCATAGTACGTCTATTAAATTCTAGTTTCAAACGTAGAATATTCCAAGTGCAAGTCACTAAATTCTACGGAAAATCGGACAACACTTCCTTTGTTTCTATTCACTTTGCCACCTTTTTCAAGGCCGAATACAATAACCAAACATCCCCAATTGGCTCACCATAATTTATAAGGTAGTTCAATACAAATGAATAACCAAACAGCCCCAATTGGCTCACCACAAACGATAACAAACTAGTCTAAACTATAATGTCAATTCGGCAATTAGGCAACAATACAAATCGTTTCCAATTCCTTTTTAATCCAAGTGGTTTAGTATAACATGATATCAAGCCGCAATCGATTACAACTACTACAATCCTCAAGTAGATAAACATGCGATTCTAATAAGCGACCAAAATTGTATTTCAATTTCAAAAGGCTAATCATGTCCTTTTCGGTTCTAGGCTTCTACAATCCATGTCACTTATCAAACTTCATAACACAAATCACATGATCACTCATAACTTATCATAACATGAAATCTTCAATTACAAAAGTAAAACGAAGATTATACCTCAATTAGCCCAATTATGATCCAAGATCACAAGTCGCTCCTTAGCAACTTTAACTCCTCCTTTCGACGTTCCAATCCACTCCAAGCAACCCTTAGAAGCTTATAAAAGACTCATCTTCAAGGTTGAATAACCCTTTAGGTTTTCGCCTTGCGACTAATACGAAAACACCATTTTTACGGGATATTTCTATTGAGAAACACTTACAATACCCTTAGGTACCTTGGTTTAAAGTGGGGGAATTATTGGACAACAATTGAAATTTTTTCTTGAAACCCTAAGGCAAACCCGAGAGCCTCCCTTGTGCTCTTCAAGATTTTTGTAAAATTTGTCTAAGTGTTGAAGCTTGTCTTGCACTAGCCTACATATATAACAAGATGGAGGGTCAAGATTAGAACAAATGGGTGGTTAGGATGCTTTTCACAAGGATCAAGCCAAGTGGCAATTGACTTAGTCAACAATGTCAAGCTCTTGCCTTTGCAAGACTTGGTCTTTTAAATTATGGTCAAATGACCATTTCCCCCATGTCAATTTCGTCCAAGACCATTAAGGGGGGGTGACACATGTCGCCCTCCCGTTCGTCGCAATATTTCGTTTTCCAACAAATTCCAAAATTCCGATAAATTTTTACTCGTCTCAAATCTTAACATTTGAGTTCTTACGTACGTTCTTATAAACCTATCCTAGAATTTTCCGGGGTGTAACAGTAAGTAACAATATGGCCAATTCTGGTTAGTAAATCCAAGGATTGGGGAACAGAAACAATATTTGAAATTTTATACGTGTACTAGATAAGTTTGAAAGTACGAGAAAGTATGACAAGTAAGGAAAGAAAGGAACCTCTAAGGATCTCGTGTTTGGGAATACTGTAACCTTCGAGTTTTGTGAGAAGGGGTCGCGGACGGAAGGTCCATTGATATGTTTACGTATGTTAGGTGGTGGCCATGTGTGGCATCGTGGTCTTGTGCAGTTTTGATTGATAGGCATAGTATAGAGATTGTGCCGGAGTTTGTATAGCTTGACAACCGACTAAGAACATTAGGGGACGAATGTTTCTAAGGGGGGAAGAATGTTACACCCCGTAAGTCCAGGACATGTATAAGAGAATGTACGTAAGGAAACAAGACTTGGAAATTGGTACGAAAGGAAGAATTGTTTTTCCGGCGGGAAATCTTCCGAACGTCGGAAAGGAAAAATGTTCGTTGTTGAGAATTAGATTCTCAAAATGCATTATTTGAAGAGTATAGGACTTATTAGCATTAGGAAATTATTTTTACGGATTTGGTCACGTGGGGCCCACCCGAGGAATTTTACGTTTTGCGGGGCCCACGAAGGTTACAGAATTTTATGGACGAATGAGAGGGCGACGCGTGGCACCCCCACACTTGGTCTTGGTCGAATTTTTGCAAGGCTAAAATGGTCATTTACCATGGTGGAAGATAAGTCTTGCTAAGCTTGAGATTGTTGACCAAGTCAACTTGTCCACTTGGCTATTATCCATGTGATCTTCATCTTAGCCACCCATTTGTTTAAGTCTAAGCCATCCAATGTGTTATATAAGCTTACTACTAGTGCAAGACTAGTCTTAAACACTTAGAAAAAAATCACACATTGTTGTTCTTGCAAGAAGACCTCTCGGGTTCACCATTCCCACACAAGAAAAATTTGTAGTTTTGATCCTTTCTTCACAAGACTTTAACCCAATGTCCCTAAGGGTATTATAAGGATATCTCAATAAAAAGATTTCGGAAAAACGGCGTTTTCGTATTAGTCGCAAGGCGGAAACTTAAGGAGTTCTTCAACTTTGAAGTTGGAACTTGAAGATGGGTTCTTCATAGGATTCTAAGGAGTGCTTGGAGCGGATTGGAACTTAAGGAAAGGAGCTAAGAATTTCTAAGGAGCGACTTTGAATCTTGGAAATTTTAAGGGCTTGAAAAGGTATAAATCTTGTCGTTTTAGTAATTAAGATTTACTTGTTGTAGGAGCTATGGATATTAGCAAGCATGAGGTGTATATTATGAAGTTTGATAAGTATATTGGCTATTGGAACCCTAATTCGAAAACTAGCATGTTTAGCCTTAAGATTACATTTCAAGTCGATTATTAGTTTAAGTCGTCGCATGTTGTTTAAAGAAGGAAATTGTAGTTGTTGAAGTTGTTTATGACTATATAACATGTTAGACCTTAGAACTTGGAATTGGAAAAGGAGTGGAAAAGACTTTGAATTGTTGGTTATGTTGTTGGCCGAGAATGGCTTGATTATGGAACTACTGCATATTAATTGTGGGGCGAAATTTTACACGTATTGTAAGGCGTGTAATCCCCTTTGTTTGGTTGTTGTTTTGAGCCTTAAATGTGGCGTGTTGGTTATTGTATTCGGCCTTGAAAAAGGTGGCAAAGTGAGTAGAAACAAAGGAAGTGCTGCCCGATTTTCCATAGAATTAGAGACTGTATACTTAGTATTATTCTACGTTAGAGACTAGAATTGATAGTCATGTTGTGACCATTATAGGTTGACACTCCTACGTACGGCGTGTTCGGCTTAGCTTGTGGATTTAGCCGAAAAGGTATGTGAACTATCTCCTCTTCTAGCATGATTCCTTAAGATAAAGAAAGTATGTCCTACTCCTTAAATGATCCATTCCTTGGTTGCATTTGGATTGCCTAAAGTAGAACTTGTTCTATGTAGTTCCTTGATTGTACTTTGATTTTTAAATTTTAAGTTGTATAATCCATTTCCTTAGTGAAGTTTGGATTCTTAAAAGTGAAAGTATTTTACTTAAAGTACATATAGTCTTGAAAAGGAAGTGGTTTCCAAATCTTTTGGCTAGTGCCTTAGTTCCAAAACCTAAGGGTCATTATAATGACTTTAGGGGAGTCAAATGAGTGATTTGCTTATTTGATTTAGAAGAGGAGAAATGACATGATTTAAGAGAAGCAACTTGTTTTCTATATATTAAGAGACTTGAAGTATTTTGAAAGTTAAGAACTTGATTTGTAAGTATGTGATACTTGGTCTTAATTAGTATAAGTCTCTTGGTTATAAAAGGAATGAATATGTCTAAAATCATAAAGGGTTATAACGACTTTATGGGAAGTTGGTTATAACGGCTTTATGAAAGGTTAAGAAAGTTGTCTATTTTGATTAATGGGCATAAGTTGCCTAGATTGTGAAAATTTGAGGTTACTTGATTTCAAGCTTTGAAATGAGTTTTCTAAAAGTGTAGTAACTTACTTTGAAAAATAGACACACATTGATACTACGGGTGTTAGTATCTTGGGGTTTTACATAAAAATGAGTCTTTTGAAAAGAATGTACGTACGAAGTACTTTGGCTTGTTTAATTGAGAATTATTCTATGTGTGCCTTGATAAGTACTTTGGCTTGGTTAATTGAGAATTAGCCTATGTGTGCTGGTGATAGCCTTTGAGTGCAATTATTATGTTTTATTACGTTGCCGCGACTCTCGGTTGGAGGGTCGGCTGTCTTGTTGTAAGTTACTTGGACGTACCGACAGTGATGTGGGATTCCACGGGTATGCTTCCGTTATTTGTAGTACTTGGGTTAAATTCCCGGATTTTTATAAAAGACATGGTAGTGCTTATGTTTTGTTTGATGGCCAGTTGAGCTAGGGTAAGATTATAAATGAGGGGTAAACCCCCAAGACGTTATACCAACTGCTTTATTATTTGTGTGACGACCGGTTGAGATAGGGTAAGAGTATAAATGAGGGGTAAACCCCCAAGACGTTATACCACCTTCTCCAGGGTAAGAGTATAAATGAGGGGTAAACCCCCAAGACGTTATACCACCTGCTTTACCACCTGCCTCAGGGTAAGAGTATAAATGAGGGTAAACCCCAAGCGTTATACCACCGCTCGTTTTCCTACTTGGCCCGTTTTAGGACACGGTGGGACTTGGTGTTCATGTATGCCTATTGGTGTTATATTATATCATGGACCGCGGTGAGGAAGGATTCCACGGGCATGATTGATATTATGGGCGTAAGACCCGTGGTTATATTTTAGTAATGATTTGAGGCATCGTCCACGACTTGATATATTTGTTTATGTATTGTGTCTCTGTAGGTTGGCTATCATACATGTCTCTGTTTTGTTTGGATTATGATTTCATTCTGATTTTTCAGCTTCACATACTTGGTACATTCTTCGTACTGACCTCCTTCGGGGGGGCTGCGTTCATGTCGCAGGTTTAGGTACGTTGTTTGGTGATCGGCAGGTGTAGGACCCTGTTCAGAGTTTTGGATAGCTCCTTCTGTTCGGGAGTTTATCTATTTGGTATAAGTTCTTTCGATGTGCTTTTATGCGGTTATGGATACGGGGCCTTGTCCGTCATGATTGATAAAACTCTTAAGTGCAGTATTCATATGTGGGATTGGACTCAAGTACAGTGTAGTGTCTTTTTTATGTATATTATATGGCAGCCTTGTCGGCTTTACCCTTGCACGTACGTTGGTTTTTTTTAAAAAAAAGAGGTGTTATTTAAATTCCGCAGTTTACTTGTGTTGTTAGGTAGAAGGGTGCCCAGGTAGGGCACCAGTCACGGGCCCGGGGTTCGGGGTGTGACAATTCTAGTCTTGAAAAATATTTTCCTCTCCCTCTTCTCTAGCTTGCTCTCGTCTAAACAGCCCCCTCCCCTACCAAAAGTTGTCCAAAAACTCTTAAACTTATAAGTGTTCTTCCTTAGTATGTTAGGAAGATCACCAACCAAGAGTTAGATAATATTTTCACACCCATAGCCTCTAAAACACCACCAAAACCGAAACTGGACAGTTTTGGAGACTAAGTGTTCTTCACCTTTTGGAGTCCATTCTTGAAAAGAAGTTGGTTGGAACTTCTAAGGGTAAACTAGGGTGAGTTGGAACACAAGAAATTGGAGCTAAAGCACAAAGGTTTGGAGCTAAGACTTGCTTTGGAACGACTTTAAAATCTTGGAGATTGTTGGGCTAGTATTGAGGTAATGAACCTTAAACTCTTTGTGAATTTGATTATTATGTATATAAGGATATTATACATATATTGGAAGTATATTATGAACTATAACTTTTATAAAGATTGGAATATAAGTTGAAGGACTAATGAAGTAATTGGATAAGTAAAATATAAAAGTTGGCCAAAGACCCCAACTTAAGGACCGTATCTACTTTGGACTTTTTACTTTGGACTTCTTTTACTTATTGTTATTATGAAGGCGAGATAGTAAACCGCGTTACCGTTTGGGCGTGTAATCCCCTTCTTTTACTTATTGTTATTATGAAGGCGAGATAGTAAACCGCGTTACCATTTGGGCGTGTAATCCCCTTCTTTTTATTATTTGTTATTATGAAGGAGAGATTGTTAATCGCATTCCGTTTGGGCGTGTTATCCCCTTCCGTACTTATCGAAATTATTGCGCCACGTTGGTTACTGTTATCGGGCTTTGTTAAAAATGAAGAATTGAGTAAAAGCGGGAAGTCTTGCGATTTTTCGTAGACTAAGAGGAGTCTTACTTAGAAGAATTCCACGAAAAACTAGTAGTTAATAGTCGTGTTTTGACAATTATAGGTTGACACTTTGCACGCGACATATCCGACTTGGCAAGTGGGTTTAGCCGATGAGGTATGTGATTCTTCCTATTCCTTTGAGCATGATATTTTCGAAATATATATAGTACGGTAGACGTACGTGTATTAAACTAAACTTGGCTTCACTTTGATGTCTTTGGACTTGAGTTCTAACTAATAAGAATCTTGAATATTTCAAAAGAGATATGAATCATTTTTGGAAGAAAAGTAATACTTGGTTTTTATAAAAGGCTTAAGTGTTATACTAGCTTTATGGGAAGTTAGGTATAACAACTTAAGAAAGATAAGAAAACGGTTTTTATTATTTGTTTATCAAATGCTTGAAATATTGTCTGAAGGTATGGTAAGTTGGTTTGATAGACATATTATGATACTACGTGTGTTAGTATCTTGTGACGCTTATGTAAGAAGATTATTCTTGTTTTGCTTATATTGTTCAACGATTAGTCGTTGTGTTCGATTCTTGTGATGATTGTATAAAGAGGTTATTCTTATTGTGCTTATGTTGTTTAACGATAAGCCGTTATGTTAGTATTGTACCACTCACCTCTTGACATGTTATACCGGGGGTTAAGCTGCCCCGTCACGAGGATGCCTCGTGCGGTCGGGGTTCTATGCGAGCTACGAGAGTTCCGGTTAGTGTGCGAAATACCTCATGCGGTCTATGTGGCCATGCGCGTCGCGAGTCGGGGCGATGCCGAGAGTAGCTACCCTCGATCGAGGAATACCTCATGCGGGCCTGGGTGGCCCATGCGGTGCGAGTCGAGATTAGGCATGCTTAATGATCTATGGGCGATTGGCCTTCGATCATTCGCGGCCTAGAAAAGATGTTATACCCGTATTTCCGAGTATGTGCGTGGGGCGTGCGTAGAAAATTTGAACTTGAGAAAGTGGCTTGGCCGAAATTTATTTGTGCACAACACGGTTAGAGTCGTTTTCAGAAAGCGTTTTCACGACTTTCGTAGGGAATTTCCGGCTATGTCATTTTTAATTTTTGCGGATTTTTCAGAGGCGAAATATTTTAGACCAACAGAGGCGCCACTTGGCACCCTCATTGAGCACGTTGTGGGCGGTTCAAAGTGGGCCAATTGGCCTTGTTTGGTCAAGGGTTGGTAGGATATTTTTGTGGTAGATGGATAAGGTGCACTTGGCAAGATCTTGGCCTACACTTGCTATGCACTTGGCATGATCTTGGCCATTGGTTGGCCTTTGCTAGACTATAAATACCCCTTTGGATGACTTCTTCATCCATTCCAAATAATTCTAAGTGTTAAATCCCTCCTCTCCCCTCTTGTTGACTCTCGTCCAAGAGCCTCTCCCCTTTGAAAGGCCCCTGGCAGAGCTCTCCCCTCGGGGGTGCTAGCGTGGGTACCCACTAGCCTAGTTGTTTTCGTATAATACCCCCTCTTGGTAGAAATACTCTCAAAAGTATTGTTATAATGCCCAATTACCTTAGCAGTATACCTTGTAGTATTCAGGTTATACTTATCTGAAAAGCCCGAAATACTATTATACTTCCCTTCCATCACAAAACCGAAACCCTAAGGAAAATCTCCATGGTTGGTTGGAGTAATAAGTAGAAGTTGGTTAGAACTTCTAAGGGTTGTTGGAGGCGGGTTGGAGCGCAGTATGAGAGCTAAACCTTGCTCAGGATCGACATTTAAACTCGGATAATTATGGGCTTATCGAGGTAAATATCTTGTCCCTCTATTGTAATTGGAAATTACATGTTGTATGATTATATAGTTGAAGTATACTATATATAGAACTGAACGTAGTTATCGGCAATGTCTTTTGACTTAAGCCTGAATAATAAGAAACCTTTTGAAGAAGATCTTGAATGTATTTACATAGATTGTATTCTGATGAGACTTGTGTAGCTTTTCTGTGAGGTAGAATTGTGCACGTCCGGTTTAGACTTATAACCCCCCCCCCTGGTTGGCTTGGTAGCCGGCCCCGATAGAGGAGGAGATTTACGCTGTTGCGGGGGGAGAGGTGCTGCCGAATTTTCTGTAGAATGTTCTACGTAGGGATCTAAATATTAATAAGCGCCTTGTGGCCTTATAGGTTGAGTACTACGTGTGGCGCGATATAATTGGCTTAGGAGTAACAAGCGGTTGGAAGTACTTGGGCGTTTTGCTATTAGTCGATACTCGTCGCGGTATGTGAACCTCTTCCTATCTCTTCTAGCATGATATGTGTGAACTATGTAGTGCGGTGACGATACGTGTGCTAAATGTATTTGATTGGTTTAAAACATAAAGTGTTATAACGGCTTTATGGGAAGTTGGTTATAACGACTTTATGTTGGTAGAAAATACTTGTGGTTTTAAAAGGTAGCGATTTGAACTATAAGCGGCTTGTTATGTGTTAATAAAGAACTTGAAGTTTTTCAAAAGATTTTTGAATCATTTGAAAGAAGAAGTAATACTTGGTTTTGAAAACTTAAGAGTTATACTAGCTTTATGGGAAGTTAGGTATAACGGCTTAGAATGTTTCTTGATTTGGAAATCGAATGTGTATCGACAAACCAGCTGCAGCGTTAATAAAAGGAAATGTTTTGTGATTAAGTATTATTAAAACCGGAGAAACTTATCTGCATAGAAGCTAAGATGAGACAAAATGATATTTCCTAGATCATGGCTGCTGTAATAAGATTGTTATAAACAAGAATATCCTACTCACATATAAGGCTTATGTTTCTCAGATAGTTTAAAAGAGAATTATATTCTTAAATGAATAAGACTATGAACTATGAAACCTTTCTAAAGTAAGAAACGTGAACATTTGAAATTAGGCAAACTTGGACGTTTGAGAAATAATGTTGTTACTTGATTTTACAAAGAGAAGTGTTTTGCTTTACTTCAAAAGATAATCACTCTAGTTTTCATATACTACGGGTATTGTGTGACTTTTGTAAACGTAACGTATCTTTTAAAAGATAATGTATGAAGTACTTTGAGAATAGATACTCGATCTTGTTAATCATACAATAGAATGTACCTTGTGTGTATAACTGGATTGTGTTGGTTTGTGATAGCCTTGTAATACCTTCGTGTTGATTTGATAAGTAATCATATTAGGATGCTACGTGTGTTAGTATTCTGTGATGTTTGTGTAAAAGGATTTTCCCTTGATTGTGCTTATGATGTTTAAACGATAAACTGTTATGTTGGTATTATACCACTCACCGTGTTTTCGGGGGTTAAGCTGCCCTCCGATGCGGGGTAGACTCGGTGATGCAGGACCATGATTCGAGAATACCTCATGCGGGTCTGAGGGGCCTATCGCGCGAGCTACGAGAGTTCCAGGTTAGTGTGCGGCCTTTATGGTCATGCGATGCATGTGGCGTGCGGTGCGAGTCGGGGCGATCCGGGAGTAGCTACCCTCGATGCGGGGTTATACCTCATGCGGGCCTATGAGATTGGCCTATGCGGAGCTGCGGGGAGTTCCAGGGCTAGACGCGCACATTTGATATTGCGGGCGAGTGACCAGCTTTGATCATGTGACGGTCTAGACAGATATCTTGATTCGCCATTTACGACCTTGTTAGTACTGTGGGTGTTAGTAGTCGGCTATGCCTTCGTACTTACCCTGTACTGTTTTATTTGGGCACAGGTGGGACCTGTTGTTCATGTGTGTTCCTTGGTGCTTTTCTATCATTGACTGCCGGCAGTGAGGAAGGTATTCCACGGGCATGATTGATGTTGTGGGCGTGAGACCCATATTTATGTATTTGAGTGATGACTTCGAGGGCGTGAGTCACTGACTTGATATGACTGCTTATTTATTGTGATGTAGTTTGGTTATCATACATGTCTCCGCTTTATATAGACTACTATGATTTCATTTGCGGTATTTTCGATTCGCATACTAAGTACTGTTATCGACCTCGCCGAGGCTGCGTTCATGCCGCAGGTAAAGGTACACCAGTCGTTGATCCTCGCTCTTAGGGTCACAGTTCAGCGTTTGGGAAAGCTCCGTTCTCCGGAGGCTTATCTTGGTATAGTCCCCTGTCGTTGTAGGTATTTACATTCAGGGGTATGGCGGGGCCCTGTCCCGCCATTGTTGTCGTATCTTTTTCTTAGAGGTCTGTAGTACTGTTGTGGGCAGGGTTTGTAAAAAGGATTAAACTGTTCATTTGTAAGAGTTGTTATTTATATATGCCGAAAGGCAAGTTTTCCTCAAATTACTGTTTTGTACTTCATTTGTTTCATGTATGTGTATTATGTTCCGCTGATTACTCTGATGTTGTATCACTAGGGTGCCCGGGGTAAGGCACGATCCACGCCAGTTGGTCGTGACAAAGTGGTATCGAGCGATTAATCCTCGGAAAGTGTCTGAGCCGTATCAGATGAAGTCTTGATTATCGGTGTGTTGTGCACCACACCAATGTCGTGAGGCTATAGGGTATTTAGGATTGGTTTCTATTCTTCTCACTCTGAGATCGTGCCTTAGAGCTGTGTTGTTAGTTGGACCCTCTGACGAAATTATTTCCCTTATCGTTATGCCTCCGCGTAGGGCAACCCGGGCCCAGGAGGGCAAGGCAGCCGAGGGAGCTGCGAGTAGAGTTCAGAGGGTGGCGAGGGCACAGGCCAAATCATTACCTAGGATAGTGCTTCATTCGGGGAGTTCTGCGACGTCACTAGCCCCAACAGAGTTTTAGCACGGCGGCAGCAGTTCCTACTGCGGCCACGATGTTTGGACCTTCAGTTCCGCGACCGGGAACAGTGAGTATAGAGTATACCGATGTACCGCGAGTCTTGATGACTATCTAAGAGAGGGTTGTGCAAGAGTAATTCTTCAGTTAGGCTTGAGCATGGCCTGTGTACGGGCTTTTGCGCAGCAGGCCGAGACGTGTAGAGATCGACGGGTTAACGAAGGACAGTAGAAGAGGGCCAGAGCAGCAAGGTCCTTTGGTAACTTTCGAGGCGAGTCGCCTCGCGGATTAGATTTGCACATCCACGGTGCAGAGGTCCACGGGAGTTCGGGGCGTTCGGTATGCAGGAGTTGGTGAGCTCGAGCTTAGGTTCACGATCACATGAAGGTTCCGGCCATCGGATTCGATTTTCTCGGTGTTCACGGTGTGGCGGCGTCATCTCGGGAAATTTCGTCTTTTAGTTGGTACTTGTTGTACTATGACCGTCGGTCGATGTCGAAAGAGTGTCTTGCGGGAGGACTTAGCCTTGAGGATCGGTGGGTAGTTTGTCATCTTCCTTAGCTATGCGCCTACAGGCAGTTTGATTAGACGACTAAGGGAGTGAAGCGAGAGATATAGATATATCTTTAACCCTCTAGAGTTTTGTTTATGTGATAAGGTGAGTATACCTTAAGTGCTATGTTCGATAGCGGTGTGTTAGTTGTGATTAGAAATCATGGTGGGTTAACCGAGTAAGATTTTGGGGATAGAGAAGGTGTGAGCCTTAGAGTTTTATACGTAGAGACCTTAGAGGTAAGGCCATCTCGAGTAAAAGATGTATTGTTTATGTTTGACCTTATAGGAGTGCATAGTGCACGTGAGTTATGTTTGTGGGATTAGTCACGAGTAGTGTGGAAGGAAGAGGGTAGTTGAGCTAAGAAGACCGCTAGGTTTTAAACGTGATTAGTGAGATTGTTAGGTTCGGGAGCTAGTATGGTGCGCGTTGCGGGTCGGGTTGAGGCCACGTTGCGGGTCAACCCGCGGCCTTTTGGTGGTGGTCGGTTGTGGTGGTCCCTTGTGATAAGTCACGAGGGTGTTAGGCGAGTTTAGTTAACCAACGTCTGGTCGTGGATCGTTCGACCCGATGAGTCGGGCGAGAGGTCAGTCTTGTCTCTAGCAAAGACCGTTTACTCGGCAGGGTTATGCGAGATGATATATCAGAAAGGTTGTAAGGCTGCACGAGGTGCCTACCTTCACCTTATGGCAGACAGTGGAGCCCAGGTTGCGGCTGTTTCTTTTCTGGAGGTTTTACCAGGCAAGGTTAGAAACTCAAGTAAGTCTCAGAATCACATTCGCCCTCGGGCCAGTGTTTGGATTTCAGGGATAGTTGCGAGAATTGTTGTCTCCTGTTGAATGAGTGTTTAAGCTACCATTTCAGTGTTCGGATGTAGCCTTATGAAGCCTTCTAGGGGCGGATGTGTGAGTCGTCGGTCGATTGGTTCGATGTTGGCGTGATTGGATAGTTGGTTGAGCTTGTTCCGCAGACGTGGATAGAGTAAAGCTTGTCTAGAAGAGGTTACGCGGCTCAGAGAAATCGTCGCGAATAATCGGCGACGCAGAGTTGAGTTGACGGTCGGTCTTCTTGAAAATACCACCGGGTTGGGTGTGACGAGTTTTGGAATCTGAGAGGAACTTAGCCCGAGTTACTTTGGGCCTTTGAGTTCATGTGAAGAATAGGCGGGTTGCCTATATGTTAGCATTTGCGTCCGACTTAGGAGGCAAGGTCGTCGATCGTTCGTGTTATGTTCGAGAAGAAATCGGAGATCCATCGAGTATTCGGCTAATGATGACCAAGTTGAAGATGATAACCCGAGTTTTGGAGGAGCGGTATCAGAAATGTGGTAAGGGTTCGAGTGTCACGACGGACCTCGGGGATCGCATGAGTCGGTACCATTTGTTGGGTCGCGGGTGACACTAGAACCTCGCGGCAAAGTGACAAAAGTGGTATCGGGAAGAAGCGAGCATGTATGGCGAGCATAGATGTGACCATTTCTTTTGTTTGGAAAAAGTGTGGAGGAAGTATGTTTTAGACCCGGAGAGGTGTTTGTGGTGATGTTAGAGGTGATTCCTCGTGGACTTGGATGTAAGTATTTTTGCGATTGTTTCTGTGGCCATTGTGGCAGGATTGTTTCGTAAGTATGGTAGTGAAGACTATACTGACGCACGTTTGTGTTGAGACTTAGAAGGAACATTCGGGACGACTGTTTCTAAGGAGGGGAAAATGTTATACCCCGTATTTCCAGTATATGCGTGGGGCGTGCGTAGAAAATTTGAACTTGAGAAAGTGGCTTGGCGAAATTTATTTGTGCACAACACGGTTAGAGTCGTTTTTTAAACGTTTTCCGACTTTCGTAGGGAATTTCCGCTATGTCATTTTTAATTTTTGCGGATTTTTCCGAGAGACGAAATATTTTAGACCAAGAGGCGCCACTTGGCACCTCTCATTGAGCACGTTGTGGGTGTTCAAAGTGGACGAATTGGCCTTGTTTGGTCAAGGGTTGGTAGGATATTTTTGTGGTAGATGGATAAGGTGCACTTGGCAAGATCTTGGCCCTACACTTGCTATGCACTTGGCATGATCTTGGCCATTGGTTGGCCTTTGCTAGACATATAAATACCCCCCTTTGGATGACTTCTTCATCCATTCCAAATAATTCTAAGTGTTAAATCCCTCCCTCTCCCCTCTTGTTGACTCTCGTCCAAGAGCCCCTCTCCCCCTTTGAAAGGCCCCCTTGGCCGAGAGCTCTCCCCCTCAGGGTGCTAGCGTGGTACCCCTGCCTAGTTGTTTTCGTATAATACCCCCTCTTGGTAGAAATACTCTCAAAGTATTGTTATAATGCCCAAATTACCTTAGTCAGTATACCTTGTAGTATTCTAAGGTTATACTTATCTGAAAAGCCGTAAATACTATTATACTTCCCTTAGTCACAAAACCGAAACCCTAAGGAAAATCTCCATGGTTGGTTGGAGTAATAAGTAGAAGTTGGTTAGAACTTCTAAGGGTTGTTTGGAGCGGGTTGGAGCGCACTGAGTAGGATCTAAACCTTGCTCAGGATCGACATTTTAACTCTGTTAATTATGGGCTTATCGATGTTAATTTATTGTCCGTGTATTGTAATTGGAAATTACATGTTGTATGATTATATAGTTGAAGTATACTATATATAGAATCGAACGTAGTTATCGTGATGTCTTTTGACTTAAGCTGAATAATAAGAAACCTTTTCAAAGAAGAAATCTTGTATTTACATAGGGTGTATTCTGAGACTTGTGTAGCTTTTACGTGAGGTAGAATTGTGCACGTCCGGTTTAGACTTATAACCCCGGTTGGCTTGGTAGCCGCCCCGATAGAGAGGAGATTTCTGCATTGCGGGGAAGTCTTGTGAATTTTACGTAGAATGTTCTACGTTGGGATCTAAATATTAATAAGCGCCTTGTGGCCTTATAGGTTGAGTACTACGTGTGGCGCGATCTACTTGGCTTAAGGAGTAAGCGGTTGGAAGTACTTGGAGCGTTTTGCTATTAGTCGATACTCGTCGCGGTATGTGAACCTCTTCCTATCTCTTCTAGCATGATATGTACGAACTATGTAGTACGGTAGGCGTCACGTGTGCTAAATGTATTTGATTGGTTTAAAACATAAAGTGTTATAACGGCTTTATGGGAAGTTGGTTATAACGACTTTATGTTGGTAAGAAAATACTTGTGGTTTTAAAAGGTAAGCGATTTGAACTATAAGCGGCTTGTTATGTGTTAATAAAGAACTTGAAGTTTTTCAAAAGATTTTTGAATCATTTGAAAGAAGAAGTAATACTTGGTTTTGAAAACTTAAGAGTTATACTAGCTTTATGGGAAGTTAGGTATAACGGCTTAAGAATGTTTCTTGATTTCGAAATCGAGAATGTGTATCGACAAACCACCGAGCGTTAATAAAAGGAAATGTTTTGTGATTAAGTATTATTAAAACCAAGAGAAACTTCCATCTGCATGAAGCTAAGATGAGACAAAATGATATTTCCTAGATCATGGTCTTTGTAATAAGATTGTTATAAACAAGAATATCCTACTCATATAAGGCTTATGTTTCTCGGATAGTTTAAAAGAGAATTATATTCTTAAATGAATAAGACTATGAACTACGAAACCTTTCTAAAGTATGAAACGTGAACATTTGAAATTAGGCAAACTTGACGTTTGAGAAATAATGTTGTTACTTGATTTTACAAAGAGAAGTGTTTTGCTTTACTTCAAAAGATAATCACTCTAGTTTTCATATACTACGGGTATTGTGTGACTTTGTAAACGTAACGTATCTTTTAAAAGATAATGTATGAAGTACTTTGAGAATAGATACCCGATCTTGTTAATCATACAATAGAATGTACCTTGTGTGTATAAGCTGGATTGTGTTGGTTTGTGATAGCCTTGTAATACCTTCGTGTTGATTTGATAAGTAATCATATTAGGACGCTACGTGTGTTAGTACGTGATGTTTGTGTAAAGGGATTTTCCTTGATTGTACTTATGATGTTTAAGCGATAAACTGTTATGTTGGTATTATACCACTCCGTGTTTTAGGGGTTAAGCGCCTCCGTCGCGGGGTAGACTCGGTGATGCAGGACCATGATTCGAGAATACCTCGTGCGGGTCACGGGGCTATGCGGAGCTACGAGTTCGTGTTAGTGTCGGCCTTTATGGTCATGCGGTACATGTGGCTACGCGATCGCGAGTCCGGACGATCTACGGGAGTAGCTACCCTCGATGCTGGGTTATACCTCACGCGGGCCTACGAGATTGGCCTATGCGAGTGCGGGAGTTCCAGGCTAGACGCGCACATTTGATATTGCGAGCAGTGACGGCTTTGATCATGTGACGTTCAGACGGATATCATGATTCGATTTACGACCTTGTTAGTGCAGGTGTTAGTAGTCGACTATGCCTTATTTACACGCATCGTTTTATTTGACGCAGTGGGACCCGTTGTTCATGTGTTCCTTGGTGCTTTTCTATCATTGGCAGTGGTGAGGAAGGTATTCCACGGGCATGATTGATGTTGTGGCGTGAGACCCATATTTATGTATTTGAGTGATGACTTGGCGTGAGTCACGACTTGATATGATCGCTATTTATTGTGAATCGTAGTTTGGTTATCATACATGTCTCTCGCTTTATATAGACTACTATGATTTCATTTGCGATATTTTCGATTCATACCGGTACTGTTTGTCGACCTCCTTGGCTGCGTTCATGCCGCAGTAAAGGTACACGATCGTTGATCCTCACTCTTAGAGTCACGATTCAGCGTTTGGGAAAGCTCCGTTCTCGGAGGCTTATCTTAGTATAGTCCTGTCGTTGTAGGTATTTACATTCGGTATGGCGGCCCCTGTCCGCCATTGTTATCGTATCTTTTTCTTAGAGGTGCAGAAAATCTTGTTGTGGCGGGGTTTGTAAAAAGATTAAGCTCATTTGTAAGAGTTGTTATTTATATATGCGAAAGGCAAGTTTTCTCAAATTCTTTTTGTACTTCATTTGTTTCATGTATGTGTATTATGTTCATTGATTACTCGATGTTGTATCACTAGGGTGTCCGGGTAAGGCACGATCACGGGCGAGTTGGTCGTGACAAAAGACATTCTGATAAGATACTTATTATTGCTCTTGTTTGTGATGTACTATATGCGATTAACTCAGTTGTTTTCATACATACTTGTGAATTGGTTTTAAAAATGTTAAGGTTTTATATATGTATATATATCATGCTTTCTGATTTCACATACTTGGTACTTGTTATCGACCTCCTTGGCAAGTGCGTTCATGCCGCAGTAAAAAAGCGGTAGCGGATCCTCAGTCTTAGGATCTTTACTCTGGTGTCAGGAGCTCCATTTCTCTGGAGGCTCGACTTTTGCTATGGTTCTCCCTGGTGTCGTAGATATTTTGTACATTCAGGGGTATGACGGGGCCCTGTCCCGTCATAGTGTTTACATTTCCTTAGAGGTCTGTAGTCCTGTCGCATTTTGGGATTGTAACTGTTCACTACTGGGTAATTATATATATATATGCCGAAAGGCAACTTTTCTTGGATAGACTATTCTTACTTTTATTGTTTCATGTCTTGGTTATATTCCGCTGGTTACTCTAATGTTTGGCTACTTGGGTGTCCGGGTAAGGCACCAGTCACGGGCCCGGGATCGGGTCGTGACAATTTAGTCCTTACCAAATCCTGGTAATCTAAAATCATCATTCCAAACACGCGCGTCGACCATACATAAATCCGTATGGTTGTATGTCACAATACCAACTACAAACATTACCAACCCGATACGCAATCCATAATTCTTTGGTCATCGTTTTCTTTCTCGTAGTCGCAAACAATCATAACTTGTTAGGAGAGACGACCAACCATACAACTTTATCGCGATCTTAGAGTGAGAAGAATGGAAACTAATCCTAAATGTCCGTAGCCTCCCGATTTTAGATGTGCACAACACACCGATAATCAAGACTCTACTAGACGGTGCGTAGACACTTTCCGAGGACTAATCGCTCGATACCACTTTTGTCACGACCTGCCTGCTCGCGGTGCCCTACACAGGCACCCTTTCAGATACATCAGAGAATAGCGCAGAACATACAATCGATAAAAATGCTCAAACATAAAATAATAACGAGTGGCCGATAGGCCACATTCCGTAAACTATACAAATAAACCAAAGACACTTTTTTTACAACCCAAACCACAATGTGACTACGGACTTAGGAATAACAACTCGACGGGAGGCCCCGCCATACCCCGAATGTACAACAACAGACAATACGAGGATAAGCCTCGGAATAAAGGCTCAACAAACCGGTGACAATGATCCTAAGAGCGAGGATCAATCAGTACTTCACTGCAATGAACGGCCCCGGAAAGGAGGTCGACAACATGTACCAAATATGTGGCTGAAAGTATCAGAATGAAATCATAAGTCTATAACAAAGCGGAGGTATGATAACTCAATTAACGACACGGTGCCTTACTAACAATGAGTAAATAAGAGTATACTTACAACATAAAAATAGGAGACACATGATCAAATCATGGGTCGCAATTCCATGGAAACATTTGTTATAACGTCTTGGGGGGTTTACCCCTCATTTATACTCTTACCCCAGGCGTGGTATAACGTCTTGGTTTACCTCTCATTTATACTCTTACCACGAGAAGGTGGTAAAGCAGTGGTATAACGTCTTGGGGTTTATCCCTCATTTATACTCTTACCCTGGAGAATGTGGTATAACGTCTTGGGGGTTTACCCCTCATTTATACTCTTACCCTATCTCAACCGGCCGTCATACATAACATAAGCCATACCGGCTTATCATACATAACATAAGCACTACCGGCTTATCATACAATAAATAAGCAAGTTAAGAAATCCCCCTAACTTCTTATTAGTCTTATTCATATACACTCTCATTTTAGTTTACTTAAGGCACTAACATGTCATTATAAATCCGGGAGTTTAACCCAAAGTACTACGTACTTCTATTCTTTTAAATGACTCATTTTATATAAAACTTCAAGATACTAATAACCGTAGTATCAAGTCATAACTACATTTTAAGACAAGTCACAATACCTTTTTTGAAAATACATTTTCGGGCTTCTAAATCAAGTGACTTCTTTCTTTTAAAACCCTAAGCAATTGATGCCTTTAAATCAATTTGTCTTTCGTTATTCCAAGTCATTTAACATACTTAAATTACTTAGAGTAAACCACTCTTTTTAACTTTCCATAAAGCTATTATAACCAACTTCCCATAAAGCCGTTATACTAGCTTTATACATTAGCAACTTACATACTTCTTTATAACCAAGAGACTTAAACTTTCCAACAAAACAAGTATCAATAATACTTTCAACATACTTAAAGTCTCTTAACTTTTGAAAACCAAGATATCCTTATATTTAAACAAGTGAGTTAATTCCCTAACTCAATCAACTTGGACATTCTTAAAATAAGCCAAGGATATCAAATGGACCTAGATTTTCAAAATCTTGTACGTCTACCGTACTATACATTTACAACTTATTCATGCTCAAGAGATAAGAAAGTTCCACATACCTCTTCGGTTTAATCCACTTGCTAAGTCCAATTCGCCGTACGTAGTATGTCAACCTATAATGACCATAGTACGTCTATTAACTTCTAGTTTCAAACGTAGAATATTCCAAGTGCAAAGCTACTAAATTCTACGGAAAATCGGACAGCACTTCCTTTGTTTCTACATACTTTGCCACATTTTTCAAGGCCGAATTCAATAACCAAACATGCCACATTTAAGGCTCAACAAAGTAGTTAACAATAGGGGATTACACGCTAAATCAAGACGTGTAAAATTCCGCCCCACAATTGACATTAAACTAGTCCAAAAATACAATGTCCATTCGGCAATTAGGGACAACAATACCAATTCTTTTCCCATTTCCTATTCAATCCAAGTTGTTTAGTATAACATGTTATCAAGCCGCAATTGAGTATAACTATTACAATCTTCAAGTAGGTAATATGAGACGATTCTAATTATCGACCAAATTGTATTTCAATTTCAAATGGCTTAACATGTCATTTTCGGATTTTGAGCTTCCAAATTTCCATAACACTTATCAATATTCATAACACATATCACATGATCATTTCTAACTTATAATGTCACGACCCGAACCCGGGCCCGTGACTGGTGCCTTACCCCGGGCACCCAAGTAGACATACATCAGAGTAATCAGCGGAATATAAAACATGACATGAAATAATATGAAGTGTAAAACAGTTTATCTGAGAAAACTTGCCTTACGGCATATATATATAACTTGAATCCGAACAGTTACATCCCTATTACAAACTCTGCCCACAACAGTACTACATACCTCTAAGAATGATATGACAACAATGGCGGGACAGGGCCCCGCCATACCCCTGAATGTAAGTACCTACAACGACAGGGGACTATACCAGAGATAAGCCTCCGAGAAGCGGAGCTTCCTAAACGAATCGTGATCCTAAGAGCGAGGATCAACACGGTGTACTCTACTGCGGCATGAACGCGGCCCAAGCGAGGTCGATAACAGTACTAAGTATGTGAAATCAAAATATCAGTAAATGAAATCATAGTAGTCTATATAAAGCAGAGACATATATGATAACCAAACTACGATTCACAATAAATAAGCGATATGTCAAGTCGTGACTCACGCCTCAAAGTCATCACTCAAATATAACTATGGGTCTCACGCCACAAAATCAATCATGCGGTGGAATACCTTCCTCACCGATATATGATATAAAAGCACCAAGGAATACACATGAACACCGTGTCCCACCTGTCATAATAAAACCGTCACGGTAAGTACGAAGGCATAACCGACTACTAAAACCCACGATCGAGCAAGGTCATAAATCGTATCACGAGATCTGTCTGCATCGCCACATGATCGGCCGCCACTCCCCGCAGTATCTAATGCGCGTCTAGTCCTCGAACTTCCGCAGCCGCATAGGCCACTCACATAGGCCCGCAGGTATTCCCGCATCGGGGTAGCTACTCCCGACAACGCCTGGACTCGCATCCGCACGCCACATGCACGCGTGGTATAACCCGCGACACTAACTGAACTCGTAGCTCGCACGGGTCCCTCGACCCGCATGAGGTATTCTCGACTCATGGTCCTGCATCGTCGAGCTATACCCGACGGAGGGCATCTTAACCCCCGGGATCAAGTCAAGGTGAGTGATATAATACTAACATAACGGCTTATCGTTTAAACAACATAAGCATAATCAAGGGAAACCCCCTTACACAACATTACAAGACACTAACACACGTAGCATCCTAACATGTTTATTTATCAAACCAACAAGAAGGTATTACAAGGCTATCACAAACCAACATAGTCAAGTTATTCACACAAGGTACTTTCTACTTTATGTTAACAAGTTCGGGTTTTTATCCCCAAAGTACTTTATACATTAACTCTTTAAAAGATCCGCTTCTTTCACAAAAGTCACACAATACCCGTAGTATAAAAATAGAGTGACTATCTTTTTAAGTAAACCAAAACACTTCCTTTTGTAAAATCAAGTAACAACATTATTTTCCAAACGTTCAAGTTTGCCTAATTTTCAAATGCTCAAGTTTCTCATTTTCGAAAGGTTTCGTAGTTCATAGTCTTAATCACTTAATAATATAATTCTCTTTCAAAACCATTGAGAAACATATGCCTTATGTGTGAGTAGGTTATTCTTGTTCATAACAATCTTATTAAAGCAGCCATGATCTAGGAAATGTAATATCATTTTGTCTCATCTTAGCTTCATGCAGATTTGAGGTTTCATCGGTTTTAATAATACTTAATTAGTCAAAACATTTCTTTATTAGCGTCATGGTTTGTTCGATACTTATTCGATTTCAAATCAAGAAGACATTATTCTTTTAAAACCAAGTACTCATTACTCGTGAATGAGGTTTCACACTTTTTAACAAAATTCATATTAATTCAATTAAGTCAAGTCTCTTATCTTTTAAGATTAAGTCTCTTAACTTCTAAAATCAATAAACCATTCTTTTATCTTCTTAAGTCGTTATACCTAACTTTCCATAAAGCTAGTATAACTCTTAAGCTTTTAAAACTAAGTATTACTCTTCTTTCAAAACGGTTCTTAATTCTCTTGAAATACTTCAAGATTCTTATTATTCAGCTTAAGTCAAAAGACATTGCCAGTAAAACTACGCTCATTAACACACGACGCCTACCGTACTATATATATTCTTTTAAAATATCATGCTCAAGAGGATAGGAAGAATCACATACCTCGCGACGATTTATCGACTATTAGCAAATAGCTCCAAAGATCGTAATCCCGCTAGCCTTTTCCATCCTTCGAGAATACGCTACTCGCAGATTTCAACCTATAACGGTTATACAAGTCTATCAATGTCTAGACTACTCGGTAGAATAAATCTAGATACAAGATTCTACGGAAAATTGGGCAAAGACTTCCTACCCAAGTTAAACTTCACAAGTCTCATCAGAATACAGTCTATGTAAGTACTGCTCAATTCCTTTCTTATATACCTTCCTCAGTATATAACTTGTACTTAATTCTTATACTTCAACAAGATGTAAACTCTAATTTCAATAGGGGACAAGATATTTACCTCGATAAGCCCATAATTATCCAAGTTTAAATGTCGATCCCGAGCAAGGTTTAGCTCCTACTCCGCACTCCAACCCGCTCCAAACAACCCTTAGAAGTTCTACGCAACTTCTTCTTACTACTTCAACCAAGTATGAAGATTTCCTTAGGGTTTCGCTTTATGATCAAGGAAGTATAATAGTATTTCTGGGCTTTAGTATAGGTGTAACCTTGGAATACTACAAGGTATTTGGGCAAGGTATTTTGAATAGTAACAAGACTGGGAGAATACTTTCAACCCAGGGGGGGTGTAATTACGAAAACAACTCAAGGAAAGAGGGGGGTACTTTCGGCTAGCACCATTTAGGAAGGGGGAGGGTATTTCTCGGCCAAGGCCTCACAGGGGAGGGGTTTCGCTAGCACAACTAGGAAGGGGAAGGGATTTCAAGACTTAGAAATGAATTAAGGGATGAAGAAAACCTTCAAGTTAGGGGGGGTATTTTGTAACGACCCGCTCCGGGGCCCGTTACTGGTGCCTTATCCCGGGCACCCTAGTGATACAATCATCAGAGAAAACCAGCGGAAAATAAAACTTTAAACAAGAAACAAGATATATGAACATAAAACAGGCCAACCCAACGGTTACCTTCCAATAACATAAATAAATACAACTCTTTCAAAACGAACAGTTTAATCCTTTTTACAACCCTGCCCACAACAGTACTACAGACCTCTAAGATTTACAACAACTATGACGGGACAGGGCCCCGCCATACCCCTGAATGTACAAGAACCTACAACTCAGGGAACACATACCAAAAGATAAGCCTCCGGAGAAACGGAGCTTCCCAAAACGCTGAACTGAGATCCTAAGAGCGAGGATCCACGACCGATGTACCTCTACCTGCGGCATGAACGCAGCCCCCCGAAGGAGGTCAGTACAACAGGTACCAAGTATGTGAAACTGTAAAAAGATACTGTAATGAAATCATACTAGTCTATATAAAGCAGGAGACATGTATGATAACCAAACTACAGTTCACAACATAAAAGCAGTCATGTCCAGTCAGGGACTCACGCCCTCAAGTCATCACTCAAATATAACTATGGGTCTCACGCCCACAACATCAATCATGTTCGCATCACGCGCATGCCCCGGAGTGCGCCGGTGTAGACATGTCCATGATGCAACAATAATACCAATGCCCGGCCATGCCCCGGAATTCTACCTCGGTGTAGACACGCCCACGTGACATCAACAATAATATCTTGGGTGATCAACCTCCGCGCGTGGCCACATGCCCCGGAATTCTACCTCGGTGTAGACATGTCCATGTAACCACAATAACAATATATCGGTAATCAACCCGACCGTGGCCGCGTGCCGGAATTCTACATCGGTGTAGACATGTCCATGTGACATCAACAACAAGACGATCAAAATGGAAACATACCCGGAATTCTCCATCACTACCAAAGACGCCCAAGTAAGTTCTCAATAAGTCGACCGCCTCTATCGAGACGCGGTAACACAGAAATACCACACTTGCACAACAAAGGCTATCATCACAAGCATAGGCAAGTTTCACAACAACAAGCATAGGCAAGTTTCACACAACTCAAAGTACTTTCATTTTATGCCAAAGTCGGGTTTTAACCCCAAAGTACTACATACGTTAAGTTCTTTTAAAGAGATCCATTACTTTTATAAAAGTCACCCTATACCCGTAGTATTAGAATGACCAACCCACATTCCTTTTCAAAATCAAGTAACAACATTCTTTTCCTAAGTTCGGTTTGCCTAGTTTCAATTACTCAAGCTTCTCATTTTCAAATGCTCAAGTCACTTATTTTAGAAAGGTTTAATAACTCATAGTCTTAATCTCTTTTAAAACAATTGAGTAACATATGTCATATATGTGAGTAGTTTATTCTTGTTTATAACGATCTTATTACGTGACCATGATCTAGAAAATGTAATATCATTTTGTCTTATCTTAGCTTATGCAGATGGAGGTTTCTCGGTTTTAATACAACATCATTATTCAATACATTTTCCTTTATTAACGCTGCAATGGTGCTGCCGATACACATTCGATTCGAAATCGGTAAAACATTATCCCTTTAAAACCAAGTACTCATTACTCACGAATGAGGTTTCACACAAACATCCACATTAAAACAAATAAGTTAAGTCTCTTATCTTATAAGATCAAGTCTCTTAACTTCTAACATCAAGAAACCATTTTCACTACATAAGGTCGTTATAACTAACTTCCCATTAAGCTATTATAACACCCTATGTTTTAAACCAACCAAATCACTTAGCACACGTACGTCTCACCGTACTACATAGTTCACAACAATCATGCTAGAAAAGATAGGAAGAGGTTCACATACCTCGACGATTTATCGACAATAAGCAAAATGCTCCAAGTACTACAACCTTGCTAGCCCTTTCCACTACTTGAGTAGAATACGCTACTCTTAGTACTTTCACCTATAAAGGTCAAAACGTCTATTAACCCCAAAACACAAGTTTCTATCTTTCTACAGAAAATTCGGAACATTTCTCGCAACAGCGTAAATCTCCTCTCTCTATCGAGGCGGCTACCAAGCCAACCGGGGGTTTACGCCTAACCGGGCGTGTACAATTCTACTCAAGAATACTACACAAGTCTCATGCAATACAGTCTATGTAAATCTGATTCGATTCTTTTCTTTATTCTTCAGCTTAAGTCAAAAGAGAGATTGCATGATGCTAAGCTATATATAGTATACCTCCACTATATATTCCAACAACATGTAATCTCCAATTACAATAAGGGACAAGAATATTACCTCGACAAGCCCAAAATTATCCAAGTTATAATGTCGATCCCGAGCAAGGTTTAGCTCTCAAATGCGCCCAAACCACTCCAAACAACCCTTAGAAGTTCTAACTAACTTCTACTCAAATACTTCAACCAATGAAGATTTCCTTGGGTTTTGGTTTGAGACTAAAAGGACAAAAGGTAGTATTTCGGGCTCTACGAAAGAGGTATCTTTGGAATACTACAAGGTACAAGGCTAAGGTATTTTGGGCATTATAACAATACTAGGAGAAGTATTTCAATACCACAAGGAGGGTATTATACGAAACAACTAGGCTAGGGGTACCCACGCTAGCACCACAGGGGGAGGAACCCTGGCCAAAGGCCTTTACTAGGGAGGGCTCTTGGACGAGAGTCAAACAAGAGGAGAGGGGAAGGATAGCAAGACTTGGAACATATTTGGATGAATGAAGTCTTCAAGCCAAGGGGGGTATTTATAGCAAAACCAAAAGCCAACCAATGGCCAAGATCAAGCCATGTGCAAGGCAAGTGTAAGGCCAAGATCAAGCCAAGTGCACCCTAGACCCTACTCCTTAAAACCCTCACAAATATCTACACAAATATCTACCACAACTTGCCCCCTCAAATCGGCCAAGTGCCGCCCCACATGCTTCCATTGTGAGGGTGACACATGTCACCCTCCCGTTGGTCCAAAATGTTTCGTCTCTCGGAAAAATCCGCAAAAATAAGAAAAGATATAGCCGGAATTTTCCCCTCGCAAGTTATGCAAAACGTTTCGTCAAAAGACGACTCTAACCGGGTGTTGTGCACAAATGTAAAATCGGCCAAGGGTGCCACATGGGGGTGACACGTGTCGCCCCCCAATTCGCCCAGAATATTTCATCTTCCGAAAATATCCAAAATACCGGAAATCTCAAAAACAAAGCGGGCTACAAAATCAGTAAATTTCTCCCGTGGGCCCCACGTGACCATTTCCGAAAATAAAATCTCAAAATTCTAATATAATCTATGAAGTCCAAATACCAAATTTGGGAATCCAATTCCCATTAACGAACCTTTTTCTTCACAAATAACCGGAAACTTTTCCGTCGAAAACTCACATCTTTCTTTCTTTTCAAAATTTCTGCCGTACTCTCGTACGTACGTCCTCACATACATACCCTGCAACTAGGGGGTATAACATATTTATAGGGAAATCAATGGCCAAGATCAAGCCAAGTGGTAGGCAAGTGTAGGGTCAAGATTTGCACAAGTGCACCCTAGCCATCTACTCCTCAAATCACTCCAAACATTGACCCATGGTTTAGGCCTCAAAACATGGCAAAAAACGTGCACCATTCGGCCAACTTGACCGCCCACTAGAGGGTGACAAGTGTCGCCCTCTCGTTGGTCCAAAATATTTCATCTCTCGGAAAAATCCGCAAAATTTATAAATGACATAGCCGTAATTTTCCCTTCGCAAAGTCCGGAAAATGTTTCGTCGGAAAACGATTCTTTTCGCTAGTTGTGCCCAAAATTTCGGTCCTTGCCTAACTTAAGGCTTAAACTTTTATACGTACGCCCTCACGTACATACTCAGGAAATACGGGGTATAACATTCTCCCCTCCTTAGAAACATTCGTCCCGAATGTTCCTTCTAAGTCTCAAAACATACATGCGCCAGTATAGTCTTCACTACTATGCTTTCGAAAAACAATCATGCCACCCCTGGCCATAAAATAACACACGCGCAAATACTTAATTCAAGTCCATGAGGAATTACCTCTAACATCACAAAAACTCCCACCCAAGGGCTAAAAGATACTCCCTTCGCACATTCACTTTACAAAAGAAATGATCACATCTATGCTCTTAACACATGCTCGCTTCTTCCCTTACTCGTCGTACCCTTCTCGTACACTAGAACTTTTTCTCATAACTTATCACATTTCTGTTACTGCTTCTGTTTCCAAAATCTCTGGGTTACTACCTCCAACTTGATCATCATTAACTGGGAACACTCTGGATGGATCCCCGATACTTTTTCGAACATAACAACATGAAAGACCGGACGTACTGCCTCCTAAGTCGGACGGCAATGCTAACCTATAGGCAACTTGGCCTATTTTCCAAATGATCAGAAAAGGCCCAAAGTAACTCGGGCTAAGTTTCCTCTGTTTTCCAAAACTCGTCACACCCTTTCCGGGGTGGTACCTTCAAGAAGACCCACCGTCAACCTGAGCTCTAAGTGTCGTCGCCGATTATCCGCACGACTCATGTTGACTCTGAGCTGCCAACAATCTCTTCTGGATAAGCTTCACCCTATCCACATCCTGCCGAAACAAGTATGAACCAACTATCTGAACCTTGCCAACATCGAACCAATCGATCAAGAACTTACACTTCCACCCCTACAAGGCGTCATAAAGCGACATTCGAATACTGAAATGGTAGCTATAAAAACACTCCCTCAACAGGAGGCAACAATCCTCACAGCTACCCCTGAAATCCAAACACTGGCCCGAGGGCGAATCGTCGAGACTCACTGAGTTCCTAACCCCGCTCGGGAAAACTTCGAGAAAAAACAGAACTGGCGGGCTCCACCGCCGCCATAAGGTGAAAGTAGGCACCTCGCGCTTACAACCTTCCCCGATATAACATCTCGCATAACCTGCCGAGTAAACGGTCTTGACTAAAAGGCAAGATGAGCTGACCATCGGCCCGACCATCGGTCGAACGCATCCACGAACTCGCGATGGTTAACTAAACTTGGGCCTAACACCCTCGTGACCCTACCACCGGCGGACCACTCGAGCACGCCACCACAAAGCAAAGCCGCGGGTTGACCCGCGACGGTCCTCAACCCGACCATTATCGCGCAAAACTCTTGTTCCCCGATCCGGAACAATCCCACAATCAAGTCACGAAAACCTAGTGGTCTTCTTAGCTCAACTACCCTCTTTCATTTCATACCACCCGGGACTTATCACACAGACATATCTCACGTGTACTATGCACTCCGATAAGGGTTAACATAACAAAAATCTTTTACTCAAGATGGCCTCGCCTCTAAGGTCTCCACGTATAAAACTCTAAGGCTCACACTTTCCTTATCCCCAATCTTACCCGGTTAACTAACCATGATTTCTAATCACAATTAACACAATGCTATGTGAACATAACATTTAAGGTATACTCATCTTATCATACGTACTAATCTCTAGAGGGTTAAGGATTTACCTGTATCTACAGCTTCACTCCCCTTTGTCGTTCTAATCAATCCTGCCCTATTGGGCGCATAGCAAAACAAGCTGTCGAAGAAGTACGACACTCCCCACAATGACATCTACCACAACGGCCACACCGAGGTGGGGGTGGCCTCCTCTGGCTAACAACCCTTCCTCTCCGAGCCACTGAATCCGCAACTGATCTGGTAAGCTGAGTCCTCCTACTTGCATCCCTCCTACTAGGACATCTTTTCGACACATGGCCCTGACGGCCGCAGGTAAAACAAGCACCATCAATAAGACGACATTCCCCGGGATGACGCCTGCCACACTGTGAACACTGAGGAAAAACTGAACTCGGCTGGCTAGAACCTACGTGTATCTGTGAACCAGAAGCCCTGGAGCTCTGACCAACTCCGGCATACTCTGAACGTCCTGAACCCTGTGGAGGACCACTCTGCACTGGTGGAGGTGCATATCTAATATCTCGAGGCGGTTCGCCTCGAAAGTTACCAAAGGATCTCGCCGATCGCCTCTTCTGCTGTCGCGATTAATCACGATCTCTACGTCTCTCGGCCGCGATAAGCTCGTATGCAGCATGATCATTCCCGATCAAGAGCTACTCTACACAACCTCTCTCAGATTGTCATCAAGACCGTGATAAATCGCTATACCGTATTCCTGAGTAATATGCGTGAGGACGTGACGATAAAAGTTAAAGCCTTAAGTAGGCGAAGTGGCGAAATTTGTGCACGACTAGCGAAAAGAATCGTTTTCCGACGAAACGTTTTTCTAAACTTGTGAAGGGAAAATTCCGGCTATGTCATTTATTATTTTTGCGGATTTTTCCAAGAGATGAAATATTTTGGACCAACGGGAGGGTGACACTTGTCACCCAAGTGGACGAAAATATTGGGGCATTTTTCTTGGCCTTTTCTTTGGTCAAGGTTAGGTAGGATATTTGTGAGATATTTTGTGTAGTTGATGACCAAGTGGGACCCACACAACACATGGCTTAATCTTGACCTTACACTTGCCTAACACTTGGCTTGATCTTGGCCATTGGTTGGCCTATAAATACCCCCTTAGTTGATGAGTTATTTCATCCACACTGAGCCAATTCAAGTCTAAAAATACTCCCTCCCTCTTGAGGTTTCGTCCGCCACACCCCCTCCCCCGTTGTGAGGCCCTTGGCCGTGAGTACCCCCCTTGCCGAGTGGTTCTAGCCGAGCCTACCCCCCCTTGGTAGAGAAATACTCTCCAAGTATAGTTACTTTACCCAAATACTTTAGCCCAAATACCTTGTAGTATTTTCCAAAGTTACCTCTATACGTAGAGCCCGAAAATACTATTATACTTCCTTTGGCCACCAAACGAAACCCTAAGGAAATCTTCATAGCGAGTTGAAGTATTAAGAAGAAGTTGTGTAGAACTTCTAAGGGTTGTTTGGAGCGGGTTGGAGCGCACGGAGTAGGAGCTAAACCTTGCTCAGGATCGACATTTAAACTTGGATAATTTTGGGCTTATCGAGGTAAATAATCTTGCCCCCCTATTGTTATTGGAATTATATGTTGTAGGAATATATAGTTGAAGTATACTATATATAGAACTGAACATAGTTTTGCGGCAATGTCTTTTGACTTAAGCCTGAATTTAAAGAAGAGAATCAATCAGTAATTACATAGATGTATTCTGATGACTTGTGTAGCATTACTGTGAAGTAGATTTGTACACGTCCGGATTAGACGTACAACCCCCCCTCTCGGGAGTTGTTGGCCTGTTAGCAGGCCTCGATAGAGGAGGAGATTTATGCAGTTGCGGGGAGAGTCTGCGAATTTTACGTAGAATATTCTACGTTGAGATCTAGATGTTAATAGGCGCCTTGTGGCCTTTATAGGTTGAAGTACTACGTGTGGCGTGATCTACTTGGCTTAAGGTGTAGCAAGCGGTTTGAGGTACTTGGAGCGTTTTGCTATTAGTCGATAATCATCGCGAGGTATGTGAACCTCTTCCTATATTTTCTAGCATGATATGTGTATAACTATGTATTACGGTAGACGTACATGTGTTAAATGTATTTGATTGGTTTAAAACATAAAGTGTTATAACGGCTTTATGGGAAGTTAGTTATAACGGTTTATGTAGGTAAGAAAATGCTTTGTGGTTTTTAAAGATAAGCGATTTGACTTATAAGCGACTTGATGTGTGATAATAAAGAACTTGAAGTATTTCAAAGAATCATTTTGAAAGAAGAGTAATATTTGGTTTTTTGAAAGCTTAAGAGTTATACTAGCTTTATGGGAAGTTAGGTATAACGTCTTAAGGAAGATAAAAGGGATAATGTTTCTTGATTTAGGAATGAGAACAAGTATCGAACAAACCACTGCGGCGTTAATAAAGGAAAATGTATTGATTAATTAATTATTATAAAAACCAGTAGAAACCTCCATCTGCATAGAAGCTAAGATAAGACAAAATGATATTACATTTTCTAGATCATGGCTGCTTTAATAAGATGGTTATAAATAAGAATAAACTGCTCACACATATGACATATGTTACTCAATTGTTTTAAAAGAGATTAAGACATTGAGCTATGAAACTTTTCTAAAAAAAAGAGACTTGAGTAATTGAAATTAGGCAAACTGGAACTTTCGGAAAAGAATGTTGTTACTTGATTTTAGAAAAAGGAAGTGTTAGTTTACTTAAAAATGTGAGTCACTCTAATTTTATACTACGGGTATCGGGTGACTTTTATAAAAGGAATGGATCTCTTTAAAAGGAATTTAACGTACGTAGTACTTTAGGGTTAAAACCCGAACTTTAACATAAAATGAAAGTACCTTGAGTTGTGTGTAACTTGCCTATGCTTGTTGTTGTGTAACTTGCCTATGCTTGCTTTGATAGCCTTTGTTGTGCAAGAATTGTGTTTCTATGCTATCGCGTCTCTCGATGGAGGTAGGTTGACTTGTTGAGAACTTACTTGGGCGTCTGGCGGTGACGGAAGATTCCACGGGTATGCTTCCATTATCATTGTTACATGGGCATGTCTACATCGATGATGGATTCTGTGGACATGTGACCATTATGGTTATTTATGGCGAAGTATCGTGACTTACGGTTGTGATCGGGTGCGTGCTGTTTACTTGCCCCGTCGACTCGTGGCGGTGGATCCGGTAGAGGTTATTGCACTTGCCGCGTGTCGACCGCGGCGAAGTATCGTGACTTACGGTTGTGATGCGGTGCTTAGCCGATTCACTTGCCCCGTCGGCTAAGTGGCGCGAGGGAGGAGGCTGGTGGAGGCTGGTGCACTTGCCGCGTGTCGCCGCGAGTCGGTGTTTGGATGGAGCCGTGACTTACGGTTGTGATCTGGTGCGTGGCGATTTACTTGCCCCGTCACCACGTGGCGCGAGGAGGAGCCGGTGGAGGCTATTGCACTTGCCACGTGTCGACCATGATATGGTTGTACAATATTATTGGTGCGGTCGGATCGGTAGTTATACTTGCCGTCACGGTTTTATGACACAGTGGGACACGGTGTTCATGTATACTCCTTGGTGTTGTTATATTATAGATCGCTAGCGGTGAGGAAGAAATTCCACGCACAGTGATGATTTGGAGGCGTGAGTCACGACTTGATATATTTGTTTATATGTTGTGTAGTGTAGTTTGACTATCATTCATGTCTGCTGGTTTATATAGACTGTTCTGCTGTCATTACCGTATTTTCAGTTTCACATACTTGGTACCTATTATGCGACCTCCTTGAAGTGCGTTAATCTGCAGTAGAGAATGCGTCGGTTGTCGATCCCCGCCATAGGATCACATTTCAACAGTATTGGGAAGCTCGTTCCTTCGGAGGCTTATCTTTTGGTATGTTACCACAGTGCAGTAGGTTCTTGTACATTCGGGGTATGGCGGGGCCTGTCCGTCATAGTTGTTGTAAAAATGTTAGAGTGCATGCTTTGTTGTGGCGGGGTTGTAAGGATTATGCTGTTCAAAGGTCGATATATATATATATCTTTGAAAGGCAACCGTTTTGGTTGGCCTATTTTCTTTATCTTGATCCATATCTATTTGTATGTTTAAGTTTTTATTTATTGGTTTTTCTCGATGTTGTATCACTAGGGTGCGGGGTAGGCACGATCCACGGCCCGGTTCGGTCGTGACAAAAGTGGTATCGAGCGATTAGTCCTCGGAAAGTGTCTACAGACGTGTCTAGTAGAGTCTTGATTATTGATGTGTTGTGCACCATCTATAATCGTGAGGCTGCAGACATTTAGGATTAGTTTCCATTCTTCTCATTACGAGATCGTGCCTTAGAATTGTGTGATAAGTTGGACCCTCAGCGTATTTCGTTTTACCGTTATGCCTCGCGCAAGGCAACCCGGGCGAAGGGCAAGCGTGAGAGGAGGCTGCGAGTAAAGCGTGGCGATCTCTAAAGACCACGATGCACGAGCCTCCAGTCCACGATGCAGGCGGAGAGAGATGGGTTACAAGGGTTGTGATTATTGGCCATGGTTGTGGCGATTTGAGGATAGGTTGGGCCAGCGGTTCGGTAGCACGATGGTTCACCCTAGATCGAGATAGTTTGAGGCTACGGGATTTTACGAGTTGTAGCGCGAGTTCTACGGGTCGAGGCACGAGGATGATCGCAGGAGTTCATCCGGCGATTCAACGGATCGTGAGAGTGATCGAGGCATCGGAGACCGAGTCGGTGGTCCTAGGTTCGCATCGTTTGCGTGATACCGCGATCGGTTTGATTCGTGGAGCTATCGGGAGAGAATGCACTTCCGGCTATATGGGGACGAGTTCTCGAGGCATTTCTTGCACATTTCTTGCCTCGCGGATGAGGAGGGCTCGGGCGACAGATTTTTGGTGTTGCGGCGAGCGGCGTGCGGTCGGGAGTACAATGTGGAGTTCGACTCATTGGCTCGTCGTCCCAGCGTTAGTATCTAGTATGGAGGATCGAGTGCACCGATATGTTCTGAGGGCTCGATGATTACCTAGCGAGAGAGTTGTTGGTGTAGCCCTTCAGGCATGGACATTGCCCGCGCAGCTTATGCACTTGGATGTGAGCGGAGAGATCGACGGAATGGCCGAGATCAGCGAGAGGGCGAACAGCGAGGTCCTTTGGTGACTTTCGAGGCGGACCGCCTCGTGCACCGATTATGCGCCTCCGCTTGATGCAAGTGGTCCCCACCGTCGTCGGGGCGTATGGGATATTCGGGAGCGGTCGGGGCTCCCGGGTTTCAAATTTTCGGGAGTAGAAGTGCTCGCGGATGAGGCCACCGTATCTCGGTGTGGCGTTGTGGTAAAGCCCATAGGGAATGTCGTCTTGGTTTGGGAGATTGCTATACTTGTGGCGGCAGGCCATTTGACGAAGCTTGTCCGACCAGGGGTAGCTGGTGGGATAGCCAGACTACTAGATCGATTGCGGGTTCTTCACCTTCCATAGCTAGGCGGGATGTTCATACCGGCAGCCACGGCGAGGTCGCGGTGGAAGTTCCGATTTTAGAGGTCCTTTGAACGCCTAATTTGGTATATCCTTAACCTCAGAGACTTGTATGTATTGATGTTATGATGATGTGTTAAGTGTTATGTTCGGATAGCTTTGTGCTAAAATGTGATTTAGAAGCTTGGTTAGTGAAAGGGTAAGTGCAGGGATGAGAAAATTTTGAACCTTAGAATATTACAGTTAAGACCTTAGATGTAAGGCCGTCTTGAGTACAAGATTTTGCGGGTGATCTTTGTCAGAATGTATAAGTATACGTGGAGTAATTGTGGGAAAATTTCCTTGGGTGGTGTAAAATGGAAGTGGTAGCTTTCATGACGTAAATTAGTAAGATTGTTCCGGATCGGGGAACAAGAGTTTGGCGCGATTATGGGGTCGGGTTGAGGACCATTCACGGGTCAACCCGCATCCCAGTTTGTGGTGGGGTCAGTTCGGGGTGGTCCCTCCAGGTGGTAGGATCACGAGGATGCTAGGCCCAAGTTTAGTTAACCATCGTATGAATTCGTGGATGCGTTCGACCAGAATCGGTTCGTGATGGCCGGGAATGGCCTTAGAGGAAGTGAAGCTAGTAAGATGACCAAGTTGGAGGTAGAGACTCCAAAGTTTTGGAAACTGAAGCGAATGTGCGAAAGGATTATCCTTTGGACCAGAAGCGAGAGTTAGTATTGTTTTGCATCATCGAGGTGGTTCCTCGTTGGCCTGGATTTAAGTATTTGCGCGCGTGTTATTTTGTGGCCAGGTGTGGCATGTTTGGTTTCGTAAGTATAGTAGTAAAGACTATACCGGCGCGTGTGTGTTTTGAGACTTAGAAGGAACATTTGGGACGAATGTTTCTAAGGGGGGAAGAATGTTATACCCCGTATTCCCAGAGTATGTACGTGAGGACGTACGTATAAAAGTTAAAGCCTTAAGTAGGCAAAGTGGCGAAATTTGTGCACGACTAGCGAAAAGAATCGTTTTCCGACGAAACGTTTTTCTAAACTTGCGAAGGGAAATTCCGGCTATGTCATTTATTATTTTTGCGGATTTTTCCGAGAGATGAAATATTTTGGACCAACGGGAGGGTGACACTTGTCACCCAAGTGGATGAAAATATTGGGGCATTTTTCTTGGCCTTTTCTTTGGTCAAGGTTAGGTAGGATATTTGTGAGATATTTTGTGTAGTTGATGACCAAGTGGGACCCACACAACACATGGCTTAATCTTGACCTTACACTTGCCTAACACTTGGCTTGATCTTGGCCATTGGTTGGCCTATAAATACCCCCTTAGTTGATGAGTTATTTCATCCACACTTGAGCAAATTCCAAGTCTAAAAATACTCCCTCCCTCTTGAGGTTTCGTCCGCCACACCCCCTCCCCCTTTGTGAGGCCCTTGGCAGAGAGTACCCGCCTTGCCTAGTGGTTCTAGCCTAGCCTACCCCCACTTGGTAGAGAAATCCTCTCCAAGTATTGTTACGTGACCCAAATACTTTAGCCCAATTACCTGGTAGTATTTTACAAAGTTACCTCTATAAGTAGAGCACTAAAATACTATTATCCTTACATTGGCCACCAAACGAAACCCTAAGGAAATCTTCATAGCGAGTTGAAGTATTAAGAAGAAGTTGTGTAGAACTTCTAAGGGTTGTTTGGAGCGGGTTGGAGCGCACGGAGTAGGAGCTAAACCTTGCTCAGGATCGACATTTAAACTTGGATAATTTTGGGCTTATCGAGGTAAATAATCTTGTCCCCCTATTGTTATTGGAATTATATGTTGTAGGAATATATAGTTGAAGTATACTATATATAGAACTGAACATAGTTTTGCGGCAATGTCTTTTGACTTAAGCCTGAATTTAAAGAAGAGAACTGAACTGTAATTACATAGGACTGTATTACAGTAGACTTGTGTAGCATTACTGTGAAGTAGATTTGTACACGTCCGGATTAGACGTACAACCCCCCCCCCCCCCTCTCGGGAGTTGTTGGCCTGTTAGCAGGCCTCGATAGAGGAGGAGATTTACGCGGTTGCGGGGGGAGGTGCTGCCGAATTTTCTGTAGAATATTCTACGTTGAGATCTAGATGTTAATAGGCGCCTTGTGGCCTTTATAGGTTGAAGTACTACGTGTGGCGTGATCTACTTGGCTTAAGGTGTAGCCGACAGTTTGAGGTACTTGGAGCGTTTTGCTATTAGTCGATAATCGTCGCGAGGTATGTGAACCTCTTCCTATCTTTTCTAGCATGATATGTGTATAACTATGTAGTACGGTGAGCGTACGTGTGTTAAATGTATTTGATTGGTTTAAAACATAAAGTGTTATAACGACTTTATGGGAAGTTGGTTATAACGACTTTATGTAGGTAAGAAAATGCTTTGTGGTTTTAAAGATAAGCGATTTGACTTATAAGCGACTTGATGTGTGATAATAAAGAACTTGAAGTATTTCAAAGGAATCATTTTGAAAGAAGAGTAATATTTGGTTTTTGAAAGCTTAAGAGTTATACTAGCTTTATGGGAAGTTAGGTATAACGTCTTAAGGAAGATAAAAGGGATAATGTTTTACTGATTTCGGGAATGAGAACAAGTATCGAACAAACCACTGCAACGTTAATAAAGGAAAATGTATTGATTAATTAATTATTATAAAAACCAGTAGAAACCTCCATCTGCATAGAAGCTAAGATAAGACAAAATGATATTACATTTTCTAGATCATGGCTGCTTTAATAAGATGGTTATAAACAAGAATAAACTGCTCACACATATGACATATGTTACTCAATTGTTTTAAAAGAGATTAAGACATTGAACTATGAAGCTTTTCTAAAAAAAAAAGACTTGAGTAATTGAAATTAGGCAAACTGGAACTTTCGGAAAAGAATGTTGTTACTTGATTTTAGAAAAAAAGAAGTGTTCTGGTTTACTTAAAAATGTGAGTCACTCTAATTTTATACTACGGGTATCGGGTGACTTTTATAAAAGGAATGGATCTCTTTAAAAGGAATTTAACGTACGTAGTACTTTAGGGTTAAAACCCGAACTTTAGCATAAAATGAAAGTACCTTGAGTTGTGTGTAACTTGCCTATGCTTGTTGTTGTGTAACTTGCCTATTCTTGCTTTGATAGCCTTTGTTGTGCAAGAATTGTGTTTCTATGCTATCGCGTCTCTCGATTGAGGGTCGGTTGACTTGTTGAGAACTTACTTGGACGTACCGGCAGTGACAGAAGATTCCACGGGTATGCTTCCATTATCATTGTTACATGGGCATGTCTACACCGATGATGGATTCTGTGGACATGTGACCATTATGGTTATTTATGGCGAAGTATCGTGACTTACGGTTGTGATCGGGTGCGTAGCCTGTTTACTTGCCCCCGTCGACTCGTGGCGGTGGATCTGGTAGAGGTTATTGCACTTGCCACATGTCAGCTTCGCGGCGAAGTATCGTGACTTACGGTTGTGATCTGGTGCTTAGCCGATTCACTTGCCCCCGTCAGCTACGTGGCGCAGGGAGGAGCTGGTGGAGGCTAGTGCACTTGCCACGTGTCAGCTTCGCGAGTCAGTGTTTGGATGGAGCTTCGTGACTTACGGTTGTGATCTGGTGCGTAGCCGATTCACTTGCCCCCGTCAGCTACGTGGCGCAGGGAGGAGCTGGTGGAGGCTATTGCACTTGCCACGTGTCAGCTTCATGATATGGTTGTACAGTATTATTGGTACGGTCGGATCTGGTAGTTATACTTGCCCCGTACGGTTTTTATGACACAGGTGGGACCTGGTGTTCATGTATACTCCTTGGTGTTGTTATATCATAGACTGCCGGCAGTGAGGAAGGAATTCCACGGGCACGAGTGATGATTTGGAGGGCGTGAGTCCCTGACTTGATATGACTGTTTATATGTTGTGTACTGTAGTTTGGTTATCATACATGTCTCCTGCTTTATATAGACTATTATGATTTCATTTTCAGTATTTTCAGTTTCACATACTTGGTACCTGTTGTACTGACCTCCTTCGGGGGGCTGCGTTCATGCCGCAGGTAGAGGTACATCAGCTGTCGATCCCGCATAGGATCACATTTCACGTATTGCAAAGCTCGTTCCTTCGGAGGCTTATCTTTTGGTATGTTACCACAGTCTATAGGTTCTTGTACATTCGGGGTATGGCGGGGGCCTGTCCGTCATAGTTGTTGTAAAAATCTTAGAGGTCCTTTGTTGTGGCAAGTGTGGTTGTAAGGATTATAATCGCTCAAAGGTCGATATATATATATATCTTTGAAAGGCAACCGTTTTGTTTGGCCTATTTTCTTTTATCTTGATCCATATCTATTTGTATGTTTAAGTTTTTATTTCCGCTGGTTTTTCTCTGATGTTGTATCACTAGGGTGCCCGGGGTAAGGCACCAGTCACGGGCCCGGGTTCGGGTCGTGACAAAATCGATACATAATATGCTCTCTGGTTGCTAAATCCCTAGCTAGTAACAAGGGCGTCTCTTTGCAACCCATACTTTCTGCTACCGGTTGTGGAACCGAAGGTCCAGATATCATGGCCGTGAGAGGCTGCATTGTGCTAAACTCTTTGGGGCGACGTCGCGTGTGAACTCCCGAATGAAGCACCACGCAGGTGATGATTGGGCTGTGCCCTCGTAACCCTCGTGCTCTACTCGCAGCTCCCTGGCAGACCTTGCCCACGGGCGGTTGCCTTACGCGGAGGTCTACCGGTAAGGGAAAGAAATACGTTAGAGGGGTTCAACTTATAACACAGCTCTAAGAACGATCTCAGAGTGAGAAGAATGGAAACCAATCCTAAATATCCTATAGCCTCCTGATTATTGGTGTGGTGCACAACACGCCGATAATCAAGACTCTACTAGATACGGTCTGTAGACACTTTCCGAGGATTAATCGCTCGATACCACTTTTGTCACGACCGAACCGGGCGTGATCGTGCCTACCGGGCACCCAAGTAGACATACATCGAGTAATCGGAATATAAAACATGACATGAAATAATATGAAGTGTAAAGCAGTTTATCTGAAAACTTGCCTTACGGCATATATATATAACTTGAATCCGACGATTTACATCCCTATTACAAACTCGCCACAACAGATTACTGCACCTAAGAATGATATGACAACAATGGCGGGACGGGGCCGCCATACCCCTGAATGTAAGTACCTAAAACGACAGGGGACTATACCACTGATAAGACTCCGGAGAAACGGAGCTTCCCAAAACGCTGAACTGTGATCCTAAGAGCGAGGATCAACAATGGTGTACCTCTACCTGCGGCATGAACGCAGCCCCCCGAAGGAGGTCAGTACAACAGGTACTAAGTATGTGAAACTTAAAATACTGTAAATGAAATCATAGTAGTCTATATAAAGCAGGAGACATATATGATAACCAAACTACAGTTCACAATAAATAAGCAGTCATGTCAAGTCAGGGACTCATGCCCTCAAAGTCATCACTCAAATATAACTATGGGTCTCACGCCCACAACATCAATCATGCCCGTGGAATACCTTCCTCACTGCCGGCAGTCTATGATATAAAAGCACCAAGGAATACACATGAACACCAGGTCCCACCTGTGTCATAATAAAACCGTACGGGGTAAGTACGAAGGCATAGCCGACTACTAAAACCCACGATCAAAATGTCATAAATCAGATCATGAGATCTGTCTGACCGCCACATGATCGGCGGCCACCGCGCAGATCTAATGTGCGTCTAGTCCCGAACTTCCCGCTCCGCATAGGCCACCACATAGGCCCGCATGAGGTATTCCGCATCGAGGGTAGCTACTCCCGAACGCCTGGACTCGCATCCGCATGGCCACATAGACCGCGTGAGGTATAACCCCGCACACTAACTGGAACTCAGAGCCCGCATGGGTCCCCGACCCGCATGAGGTATTCTCGAATCATGGTCCTGCATCACTTTGAGCTATACCCCGCATCGGAGGGCAGCTTAACCCCCGGGATCAAGTCAAGGTGAGTGATATAATACTAACATAACGACTTATAGTTTAAACAACATAAGCACAATCAAGGGAAACCCCCTTACACAACATTACAAGACACTAACACACGTAGCATCCTAACATGTTTATTTATCAAACCAACAAGAAGGTATTACAACGCTATCACAAACCAACATAGTCAAGTTATTCACACAAGGTATTTTCTACTTTATGTTAACAAGTTCGGGTTTTTATCCCCAAAGTACTTTATACATTAACTCTTTAAAAGATCCGCTTCTTTCACAAAAGTCACACAATACCCGTAGTATAAAAATAGAGTGACTATCTTTTTAAGTAAACCAAAAACACTTCCTTTTGTAAAATCAAGTAACAACATTATTTTCCAAACGTTCAAGTTTTCCTAATTTTCAAATGCTCAAGTTTCTCATTTTCGAAAGGTTTCGTAGTTCATAGTCTTAATCACTTAATAATATAATTCTCTTTCAAAACCATTGAGAAACATGTGCCTTATGTGTGAGTAGGTTATTCTTGTTCATAACAATCTTATTAAAGCAGCCATGTTCTAGGAAATGTAATATCATTTTGTCTCATCTTAGCTTCTATGCAGATGGAGGTTTCTACTGGTTTTAATAATACTTAATTAGTCAAAACATTTCCCTTTATTAGCGCTGTTGTGGTTTGTTCGATACTTATTCTGATTTCCGAAACCAGTAAGACATTATTCTTTTAAAAACCAAGTACTCATTACTCACGAATGAGGTTTCACACTTTTTAACAAAATTCATATTAATTCAATTAAGTCAAGTCTCTTATCTTTTAAGATCAAGTCTCTTAACTTCTAAAATCAATAAATCATTCTTTTTATCTCTCTTAAGTCGTTATACCTAACTTCCCATAAAGCTAGTATAACTCTTAAGCTTTTAAAACTAAGTATTACTCTTCTTTCAAAAACGGTTCTTAATTCTCTTGAAATACTTCAAGATTCTTATTATTCAGGCTTAAGTCAAAAGACATTGCCGTAAAACTACGTTCAGTTAACACACGTACGTCTACCGTACTATATATATTCTTTTAAAATATCATGCTCAAGAGGATAGGAAGAATCACATACCTCGCGACGATTTATCGACTATTAGCAAATAGCTCCAAAGTACTGTAATCCTGCTAGCCTTTTCCATCCTTCGAGTAGAATACGCTACTCGTAGTACTTCAACCTATAACGGTTATACAAGTCCATCAATGTCTAGACTACTCGGTAGAATAAATCTAGATACAAGATTCTACGGAAAATTAGGCAGCACTTCCTCACCACAACTTCACAAGTCATCAGTAAATCTGCCCATGTAGGCACAGTTCAATTCCTTTCTTATATACCTTCCTTGTATATAACTTGTACTTAATTCTTATACTTCAACAGTATGTAAACTCTAATTTCAATAGGGGGACAAGATATTTACCTCGATAAGCCCATAATTATCCAAGTTTAAATGTCGATCCTGAGCAAGGTTTAGCTCTACCTAACTCGGCACTCCAAACAACTCCAACCCTTCTCTTCCTTCAACCAAAAGATTTCATAGGGTTTACGTTTTGTAGTGAAAGGAAGTATAATGTAACTTCTTCAACCAAGTATGAAAGTTTCCTGGGGTTACGTTTTGTATTTGAAGGGAAGTATAATAGTATTTCCGGCTTTTAGTATAGGTGTAACCTTGGAATACTACAAGGTATTTGGGCCAAGGTATTTTGGAATTGTAACAATACTTGGAGAATACTTTCTACCAAGGGGGTGTATATCTGGCTGCTTCGAGAAAGGGGGTACCCACGACAGCACCGAGGAGGGGGTATTTCTCGGTCAAGGCCTGCACCTTGGGAGGGTTTATCGGCTATGACTAGGAAGGGGGGGGAAGGGATTTGAGACAGAAATGAATTAAGGGATGAAGAAAACCTTGAGTTAGAGGAGATTACAACTCAAGGGAAAGGGAATGCTCATTCAACACCCATTTAGAGGGTATTTCTCACAGGTCTCGGTCAGGCCTGCAAGGGGAGGGTTTATTAGCACAACTAGGAAGGGAAGGGAGGATTTCAAGACTTGTAAATGAATTAAGGAAAGAAAAACCAGTTGTAGAGGGAATATTCTGGGAAAATCAATGGACAAGATCAAGCCAAGTGGTAGGTCAAGATTTGCATTTGCACAAGTGCACCTAGACATCTACTTCAAATCACTCCAAACCCGCTATGGACCCATGGTTTAGAAAAGCCACTTGGGCAAAAATGCACCTCGACGCCGACTTGACTACTGTGAAAGGTGACAAGTGTGTATCTCTCGTTGGTCCAAAATATTTCATCTCTCGGAAAATCCAAAAATTATAAAAATGACAAAGCCGTAATTATCCCTTCGCAAAGTCCGGAAAACGATTCTTTTGAAAATTTTAAGCCCAAAATTGTAAATTTCGGTCCTTGCCTAACTTAAGGCTTAAACTTTTATACGTACGCCCTCACGTACATACTCATGAAATACGGGGTATAACATATAATAACACGGAATCTTCAATTACAAAAGTAAGACGAAGATTATACCTCATTTAGCCCAATTGATCCAAGATTACAAGTCGATCTTTAGCAAATTTAGCGCCTTTTTTTGACATTCCAATCCACTCCAAGCTACCCTTAGAAGCTTATGATGAACTTATCTTCAAGTTCCAACTTCAAAGTTGAAGAACTCCTTTAGTTTCTGCCTTGCGACTAACACGAAAACACCATTTTTACGGGATCTTTCTATTGAGATACACTTACAATACCCTTAGGTACCTTGGTTTAAAGTGGGGAGATTATTGGACAACAATTGAATTTTTTTTCTTTGAAACCCTAGCTTGGCCGAGAGCTTCTCAATGAGTTCATCAAGTTTTTCTTGAAAATTTGCTAAGTGTAGAGACTTGTCTTGCACTAGTAAGCTTATATAAATGTCACGACCCGAACCCGGGCCCGTGACTGGTGTCTTACCCCGGGCACCCAAGTAGCCATACATCAGAGTAATCAGCGGAATATAAAACAAGACATGAATAAAGTGAAGTGAAAAACAGTTATATGAGAAAATTTGCCTTTCGGCATAATATATAAAACTTAAATCAACGAACATATCCTTTACACTCTGCCCACAACGATTACACCACAAGAGTAACATGACAACAATGGCGGGACGGGCCCCGCCATACCCGAATGTAAGCACCTACTACGGGGACTATACTGATCGATAAGCCTCGAGAAACGGAGCTTCCCAAGCTGAATCGTGACCGAGCTAGGATCAACGATCGGTACCTCAACTGCAACATGAACGCAGCCCCAAGGAGGTCGATAACAGTACCAAGTATGAAATCGAAAAATCGTAAATGAAATCATAGTAGTCTATAAAGCAGGGACATGTATGTATGATAACCAAACTACGATCACAATAAATAAGCGAATATGTCAAGTCGGGACTCACGCCCTCAAAGTCATCAATCATGCCGTGGAATACCTTCCTCATCGCGATCTATGATATAACAAAGACAGGAATACACATGAACACCAGTCCCACCTGTCATCATAAAACCGCACGGGGTAAATGCGAAGGCATAGCCGACTACTAAAACCCACGGTACAAACAAGGTCATAAATCGTATCAGATCTGCTCTGCAGTCACATGATCAAAGCCGCCACTGCGCGCAGATCTAATGTCGCGTCAGCCCCGAACTTCCCGCACTCGCATAGGCCACTCGAACGCCCGCATGAGGTATTCCCGCATCGAGGTAGCTACTCCGCATCCGCTGGACTCGCATCCGCATGGCCACATAGACCGCATGACCATAAAGGCCGCACACTAACCTGGAGCTCCCGCAGCTCCGCATAGGCCCCCGGGACCCGCATGAGGTATTCTCGAATCATAGGTCACACAGACCCGCCTGAGTCTACCCCGCATCAGAGGGCAGCTTAACCTCCGGGATGATGTCAAGGTGAGTGGTATAATACCAACATAACGGCTGATAGTTAAACAATATTCTTTTCCAAACGTTCAAGTTTGCCTAATTTCAATTACTCAAGTTTCTCATTTTCGAAAGGTTTCGTAGTTCATAGTTTTAATCCTTTAAAACAATTTGAGAAACATATACCTTATGTGTGAGTAGGTTATTCTTGTTCATAACAATCTTATTACAGCAGCCATGATCTAGGAAATGTAATATCATTTTGTCTCATCTTAGCTTCTATGCAGATGGAAGTTTCTACTGGTTTTAATAATACTTTATTAGTCAAAACATTTCCCTTTATTAGTGCTGCTGTGGTTTGTTCGATACTTATTCTGATTTCCGAAATCAGTAAAACATTATTCCTTTTTTTTTTAAAAAAACCAAGTACTCATTACTCACGAATGAGGTTTCACACTTTTTAACAAAATTCAATTAAGTCAAGTCCCTTATCTTTTAAGATCAAGTCTCTTAACTTCTTAAATCAATAAATCATTCTTTTTATCTCTCTTAAGCCGTTATACCTAACTTCCCATAAAGCTAGTATAACTCTTAAGCTTTTAAAACCAAGTATTACTCTTATGTAAAAAATGATTCAGTATTCTTTTGAAATACTTCAAGATTATTCAGGCTTAAGTCAAAAGACATTGCCGTAATTATTATTCAGGCTTAAGTCCGAAGACATTGCCGTAATTATTATTCAGTTAACACACGTACGTCTACCGTACTATATATATATTCTTTAAAATATCATGCTCAAGAGGATAGGAAGAATCACATACCTCGCGACGATTATCGACTATTAGCAAAACGCTCCACGACTATAACCCGGCTAGCCTTGTCCACCTTCCAAGTAGCACATGCTACTCACAGAACATTCAACCTATAAAGGTTATACAAGTCTATCAAAGTCTAGACTACTCGGTAGATTAATCTTCTGATGTGATTCCAGTTCAAGTCTTTTCTGTAATATCCTTTTATTACAGTTCAAATCTCTTCTATGAATCTTATATTCATTTCTATACAACTACTGTATGTAATTTCCAATTACAATATAAGGACAAGAGTATTTACCTCGATAAGCCCAAAATTATCCGAGTATAAATGTCGATCCTGAGCAACGTTTAGCTCCTACCCTGGGCGCTCCAACCCGCTCCAAACAACCCTTAGAAGTTCTACGCAACTTCTACTTAACACTTCAACCGACTATGAAGGTTTTCCTTAGGGTTTCGGTTTGAGACAAAAAGGACATAAGGTAGTATTTCCGGGCTCTACGTATAGAGGTATCTTTGGAATACTACAAGGTAAATGGCTAAGGTAATTTGGGTATAGTAACAATACTTTGGAGAGTATTTCTACCAAGAGGGGGGGTATTTATACGAGACAACACCACAAGGGGTGTATACTCGCCAACCCCACTAGGAGGGGGTACTGCCGACGGGGGAGGGCTCTCGGCCAAGGGGCCTTCTCAAAGGGGTAGGGGGACTCTTTGCACGAGACACAACAAGAGAGGGGGAAGAGCTCTCAAGACTTAGGAAAGTTTTGGAATGGATGAAGAAGTCTTCAAAGGGGGGGTATTTATAGGAAGACCAAGGGTCAAGATCTAGCCAAGTGGGGGGCAAGTGGAGGGCCAAGATGTGCCCAAGTGCCCCCTAGTCCCTACTCCTTAAAACCCTCACAAAATATCCTACCAACTATGACACCCTTTCGGCCAAGCTTACCGCCCCACACTCCACCAACTTGAGGGTGACAAGTGTCTCCCTCTCGTTGGTCTAAAATGTTTCGTCTCTCAGAAAAATCCGCTAAAAATAAAAATGACATAGCCGGAATTTTCCCTTCGCAAGTTGTGTAAAACGTTTCGTCGAAAAACGACTCTAACCGGGTGTTGTGCACAAAAGTATTCGGCCAAGCCTACTTTAAAGCCCAAACTTTTCTACGTACGTCCTTACGTACATACTCTGGAAATACGGGGTATAACAATAAATATATGGAGGGTCAAGATTAGAACAAATGGGTGGTTAGGATGCTTTTCACAAGGATCAAGCCAAGTGGCATTTGACTTAGTCAACAATGTCAAGCTCTTGCCTTTGCAAGACTTGGTCTTTTAAATTATGGTGAAATGACCATTTCATCCATGCTATTACAAATCCCAAGACCACCGGGGGGTGACACGTGTCGCCTCCCGCTCGTGCAATATTTCGTTTTACAATATCCAAAATTCTGATAAATTTTTACTCGTCTCAAATCTTAACATTTTTGAGTTCTTACGTACGTTCATATAAACATCTCCTGAAATTCCGGCGTGTAACAATTTCACACCCCTAGCCTCAAAAACACCCCCTTGACCGAGAGTTCTGAGGATTGAAACCTAAGTGTTCTTCACTTTTTGGAGTTGATTCTTGAAGAGAAGTTGGTTAGGAGCTTCTAAGGGTGACTTGTATTTGGAGCTAAACTTGCTTAGGAGCGACTTTAAGTTCTTGGATATTTTTGGGCTCTTTGAGGTAATGAACCTTGTCCTCTTTGTGAAGTTGAATATTATATATATTGGAAGTATATTATGGAGTATGAGATATGTGGAGTAAGGTTTGGAAAGATTTGGATCTTGTTAACTTGTTTAAATGGAGAATTGGCATGTTAGCCATTAAATGGTAAAAACGTATCCATTACTTGCTAAGAAGTTAATAACAAAGTAACTATAACTTATATAAAGATTGGAATATAAGTTAGAAGATTAATGAAGTAATTCCGGCATGCTAGCCAACTTGGATAAGTGAAATTGTAATAGTTGGCCAAGAACCTCAACTAACGGACTATATTTACTGTAACGCCCCGAACCCGGGCCCGTTACTGGTGCCTTACCCCGGGCACCCTAGTGATACAACATCAGAGAAAACCAGCGGAAAATAAAACATGAATCATGAAACAAGAGATATAATAAATAGACAGGCCAACCAAAACGATGCGCCCAAAGATATACATAAAACCCAACAGTTTAATCCTTTTACAACCATGCCCACAACAGTTCTCTGCACTTAAGATTTACAAACTATGACGGACAGGGCCGCCATACCCTGAATGTACAAGAACCTACAACTCGTGGAACACATACCAAAAGATAAGCCTCGGAGAAACGGAGCTTCCCAAAACGCTGAACCGAGATCCTAAGGCGAGGATCCACGGCCGATGTACTTACTGCGGCATGAACGCACCCCAAGGAGGTCGATATGTGTACCAAGTATATGAAATCACAACATCGTAAATGAAATCATAATAGCTTAAAAGGTGAGACATGTATGATAACCAAAATACAAGACGCAACATAAAATAATAAGTCGTGGACTCACGCCTCAAAGTCACCACTAAATATAACTATGGGTCTCACGCCCATAACATCCATCATGTCCGCATCATGGCCGCATGCCCCGGAATCTCGCTTCGGTGTAGACATGTCCATGATGCAACAATAATAAGGCCGCACGCCACATGCCGGAATCAGACGGTGTAGACATGCCCATGTAACCTCAATAACAATATATCGGGTGGTCAACCTCGCCGCATGGCCACATGCCCGAATCATCAGACGGTGAGACCGCCCATGTTGCGAATAACCATATATCGGTAATCAACCCGCACGGCCGCGTGCCGGAATCTGCGACGGTGTAGACATGTCCCATGTGACATCAACACAAGACAAGAATCAAAATGGAAACATACCCGTGGAATTCTCCATCACCGCCAAAGACGCCCAAGTAAGTTCTCAATAAGTCAACCGCCTCTATCGAGACACGGAATACGAAATACCACACTTGCACAAAGAAAGGCTATCATCACAAGCATAGGCAAGTTTCACAACAACAAGCAGGCAAGTTTCACAACAACAAGCATAGGCAAGTTTCACACAACTCAAGTACTTTCATTTTATGCCAAAGTCCGGGTTTTTAACCCCAAAGTACTACATACGTTAAGTTCTTTTAAAAGAGATCCATTACTTTTATAAAAGTCACGACAATGCGTAGTATTAGAATGACCAACCCACCTTCCTTTTCAAAATCAAGTAACAACATTCTTTTCCTAAGTTCGGCTTTGCCTAGTTTCAATTACTCAAGCTTCTCATTTTCAAATGGTTTCATAGTTCATAAACTTAATCACTTGATTTCTTTTAGAACAATTGAGTAATATATGTCTCACGTGAGAGTAGTTATTCTTATTTACAACATTCTTATTACAGCAGCCATGATCTAGAAAATGTATATCATTTTGTCTCATCTTAGTTTCTATGCAGATGGAGGTTTCTACTGGTTTTAATACAATTCATCATTATTCAATACATTTTCCGTTATTGACGCTGCAGTGGTCTGTCGATACACATTCGATTTCCAAATCAAGAAACATTATCCCTTTAAATAAAACCAAGTACTCATTACTCACGAATGAGGTTTCACACAAACATTCACATTAAAACAAATAAGTTAAGTCTCTTATCTTATCAGATCAAGTCTCTTAACTTCTAACATCAGTAAACCATTTTCTTTACCTCTCTTAAGACATTATACCTAACTCCCCATAAAGCTAGTATAACTCTTTTTAAAACCTTTTAAAACCAAGTGTTACTCTCCTTCCAAACCGCTTTATAAATCTGTTGAAATACATCAAGTTCTTTATTATAACAAGCCAGTTATAATTCACATCAGTTCCCTTTTAAAACCACAAAGTATTTTCTTACCAACATAAAGCTGTTATAACCAACTTCCCATAAAGCCGTTATAACACTTTATGTTTTAAGAACAATCAAACACGATTAACACATGTACGCTCACCGCACTACATAGTTCACACATATCATGCTAGAAGAGATAGGAAGAGGTTCACATACCTCGCGACGATTTATCGACAATAAGCAAAATGCTCCAAGTACTACAACCTTGCTAGCCCTTTCCACTCCTCGTAGAATACGCTACTCTTAGTACTTTCACCTATAAAGGTCACAAACGCCTATTAACCCCAAAACACAAGTTCTATCTTTCTACGTAAAATTGGCAAAGACTCCCCGCAACAACAGAAATCTCCTCCTCTATCGAGGCCGCCACCAAGCCAACCAGTGGGGGTTCACACGCCTAACCGGACGTGTACCATCCTACTCGAATACTACACAAGTCTCATCGCAATACACCCTATGTAAATACGATGGGCGCTTTATTCTTGAGCTTAAGTCAAAAGACATTGCCACAATACTAAGTTCATTCTATATATAGTATACTTCAACCATATATTCTAACATGTAATTTCCAATTACAATAGAAGGACGATAGTGTTTACCTCGATAAGCCCAAAATTATCCAAGTATAAAGTCGATCCCGAGCAACGCTTAGCTCCTACTCCGAGCGCCCAAACAACCCTTAGAAGTTCTAACCAACTTCTACTTACAACTTCAACAACGGGTGAAGATTTCCTTAGGGTTTCGTTTTGTGGCTAAAGGAAGTATAATCGTATTTTCCGGCTTTTATAAGTGTAACCTTGGGAATACTACAAGGTATTTGGGCCAAGGTATTTGGACATTATAACAATATTAGAGAGTATTTCTATACCACAACAAGGGTATTATACGAAAACAACTAGGCAGTGGGTACCCCACGCCAAGGCACCACAAAGTGGGAGGGTGGCCTCTCGCCAAAGCCAAATTTTAAGGGGAGAGGCTTTTGACGAGAGTCAACAAGAGGGAGGAGGGGTTTCAAGACTTGGAAGATTTTTGGATGAATGAAGTCTTCAAAGAGAGGGGTATTTATAGCAAAACCAAAAGCCAACCAATGGCCAAGATCCTTCCAAGTGTATAGCAAGTGTAAGGCCAAGATCAAGCCAAGTGCACCCTAACCCTACTCCACAAAACATGGCACAAAACAAGCCACAAAACAAGGCACAAAACCATGAACCAATCGCCAAGGCCAAGGCTCCTCTTTGTTGCCCAATGAGGGTGACAAGTGTCACCCTCCCGCTGGTCAAAAATGTTCGCCGCCTAAAAATCCGCAAAAATACTAAATGACATAGTCGGAATTTTCCCAACGTGGTCGTGGAAACGCTTCGTCGTAAAAACGACTCTATTCGCACTTGTGCCCAAATTTCAACCAAAGCCAATTTAAGGCAAAAAAAAAAAAATTTAATACGCACGCCTCACGCATATACTGGAAATACGGTATAACATTCTTCCTTAGAAACATTCGTTCGAATGTTCCTTCAAGGTCTCAAACAAACAGCGCCAAGATAGTCTTCACCGCTATACGCACGAAAACAATCATGCCACACCGCCACAAAACACACGCTCACTTCTCCTTATCGTGATTGCCACGAACACCGAACTCGTTCTAGTGTCCGTACCACACTTCGCAACACTGCTTTCCAACCCTTGGAGTCACTACCTCCAAACTTGGTCACCACTAACCTCAATTTCCTAAGGCCATTCCCGGCCTTCACGAATCGATCGATCGAACGTATCCACGAACTCACACGATGGTCATCTAAACTTGGGCCTAGCACCTCGTGACTCGCCACCGCGACCACCTGAGCTGACCTTCCTCAAAACGACGCGGGTTGGCCCGCAACATGGCCCCAACCCGACCCAATCGTAGCGCCAACTCTCTAGTTTCTTGATCCGAACAATCTTACCTCTACAGTCATAAAGCTACCACTTCCATTTCACACTACCCAGGACTTACCCTTTTCACTAACTGTGTTTCTAAATCACATTTTAGCACAAAGCTATCCAAACATATCATTAAACACATCAACAACATCAATATACACAAAACTCTAGAGGTTAAGGATATACCAAACTAGGCGTTCAAGGACCGCTAAAATCGAACTTCCACCGCGACCTCTACCGTGGCCCGCAATCGCTTCTAGTAGTCATGCTATCCTACCGTGCTACCGGTCGGACAGCCTCTCGTCATATGGCCTGTTGCCGCAAGAATAACAAGCTCCTCGTACTACGACACTCTCCGAAATGCGGTCTACCACATCGACCACACCGAGGTAGGGTGATCGATCCGCCAACACCCCTACTTCGAACATCTCAAACACGGGAGCCTGCACCGCCTCTCGAATATCCTGGGTCCCGGCGCGGAGGGCCACTCAGAATGGCGAGGTACATAACTAGTTCGCCAGGCGGTCCGCCTCGAAAGTCGCCAAAATATCCGGCCTTGGCCTTCTTCTGGCGGTCCACCTGCCGACTTCGCGCTCGCACTCCAAGTGCATGAGCTCGACGCGGCAATGTCCATGCCCCAAGAGAAACACCGAACAACTCTCTCGCTAGGTAATCATCGAGCCTCGTAACATATCGGTGCACTCGATCCTCCATACTAGCTACTAATGCGGAACATACCGCCAATGAGTCGAACTCACATTGTACTCCCGAATGTACGCCTGCTTCGCCTCAACATCAAAAACTGTTTACCGAGCCCTCCTCATTTGTGAGGCAAGAAATGTGCGAAGGCCTCAAAACTCGCCCCAAACGGGAAGCATGCTCTCCGGAAAGCTCCCACGAGTCAAACCAATCAATCATGGTATCACGCACCGACGCGAACCAAATGTCACAGACTCGCCTCGAAGCCTTGATCACGCATGATCCTCAGAATCGACGGATGAACTCCTCGCGGATCATCCTCCGGCCTCGACCAGAAAACTGAGGGCTACAACTAAGGAAATCTCGTAGCCTCAAACTGTCGCCTCGTGCACTACACAGTGCCGCTGAATCGAACTGCCAAGGCCCACTTTATCTCATATTCGCCACAACTCGCCAATAATCGCCATCTCCTTGTGACCCATCTCCCCGCCTGCATCGTGGACTGGAGGCTCGTGTATTGTAGTCTCGGCAGCCATCGCTGCGCTCTAAACTCGCTTGGTCGGGCGGCGCCGCAAAACTCGGGCGTCAAGCACTACTCAGTCTTGGCGACGCTCGCGCCGTATCTCTCAATCCCACTAGCAGCCTCCTGCCTTGCCCTTCAGGCCTGGTTGCTTTTCGCAGAGGCATAATCGTAAAACGAAACACGCCGAGGGGTCCAACTTACAACACAAATTTCTAAGGCACGATCTCGAATGAGAAGAATGGAAACCAATCCTAAATGTCCTATAGCCTCACGATTATAGATGTGGTGCACAACACACCGATAATCAAGACTCTACCAGACACGGTCAGACACTTTCCGAGGACTAATCGCTGCGATACCACTTTGTAACGCCCGAACCGGCCCGCATCGTGCCTACCCCGAACCCTAGTGATACAACATCGAGAAAACCAATGGAAAATAAAACATGAATCATGAAACAAGAGATATAATAAATAGACAGCAACCAAAATGATTGCCTTCACTATATACATAAAACCAGAACAGTTTAATACTTTTACAACCATGCCTACAACAGCGATTCTATTGCACTTCTAAGATTTACAACGACTATGGCGGACAGGGCCCGCCATACCACGAATGTACAAGAACCTACAACTCGTGGAACACATACCAAAAGATAAGCCTCCGGAGAAACGGAGCTTCCCAAAACGTGAACCGAGATCCTAAGGCGAGGATCCACGCCGATGTACCTCACCGCGGCATGAACGCAGCCCCGAAGGAGGTCGATAACAGTACCAAGTATGTGAAATCACAACATCAGTAAATGAAATCATAATAGCTTAAAAAGGAGAGACATGTATGATAACCAAAATACGATGCAACATAAAAGCAAGTCCGTGGACTCACGCCTCAAAGTCACCACTCAAATATAACTATGGGTCTCACGCCCATAACATCCATCATGTTCGCATCATGGCCGCATGCCCCCGGAATACTGCCTCGGTGTAGACATGTCCATGATGCAACAATAATAACAAGGCCGCATGGCCACATGCCGGAATCTGCGACGGTGTAGGCATGCCCATGTAACCTCAATAACAATATACCGTGGTCAACCCCGCCGCACGGCCACATGCCCCGGAATCGCGACGGTACACGCCCATGTTGCGAATAACCATATATCGGTAATCAACCCGCCGCACGGCCGCATGCCCCGGAATCAGACGGGTGTAGACATGTCCATGTGACATCAACACAAGACAATAATCAAAATGGAAACATACCCGTGGAATTCTCCATCACTGCCAGCACGTCCAAGTAAGTTCTCAACAAGTCAACCGGCCCTCTATCGAGACGCGGTAATACGTAAATACCACACTTGCACAAAGAAAGGCTATCATCACAAGCATAGGCAAGTTTCACAACAACAAGCACAGGCAAGTTTCACAACAACAAGCATAGGCAAGTTTCACACAACTCAAGTACTTTCATTTTATGCCAAAGTCCGGGTTTTTAACCCCAAAGTACTACATACGTTAAGTTCTTTTAAAAGAGATCCATTACTTTTATAAAAGTCACGATACGTAGTATTAGAATGACCAACCCACCTTCCTTTTCAAAATCAAGTAACAACATTCTTTTCCTAAGTTCCAGTTTGCCTAGTTTCAATTACTCAAGCTTCTCATTTTCAAATGGTTTCATAGTTCATAAACTTAATCACTTGATTTCTTTTTAGAACAATTGAGTAATATATGTCTCACGTGAGAGTAGGTTATTCTTGTTTACAACATTCTTATTACAGCAGCCATGATCTAGAAAATGTATATCATTTTGTCTCATCTTAGTTTCTATGCAGATGGAGGTTTCTACTGGTTTTAATACAATTCATCATTATTCAATACATTTTCCGTTATTGACGCTGCAGTGGTCTGTCGATACACATTCGATTTCAAATCAAGAAACATTATCCCTTTAAATAAAACCAAGTACTCATTACTCACGAATGAGGTTTCACACAAACATTCACATTAAAACAAATAAGTTAAGTCTCTTATCTTATCAGATCAAGTCTCTTAACTTCTAACATCAGTAAACCATTTTCTTTACCTCTCTTAAGACATTATACCTAACTCCCCATAAAGCTAGTATAACTCTTTTTAAAACCTTTTAAAACCAAGTGTTACTCTCCCTTCCAAAACGATTTATAAATCTTTTGAAATACATCAAGTTCTTTATTATAACTAGCCAGTTATAATTCACATCAGTTACCTTTTAAAACCACAAAGTATTTTCTTACCTACGTAAAGCTGTTATAACCAACTTCCCATAAAGCCGTTATAACACTTTATGTTTTAAGAACAATCAAACACAGTTAACACATGTACGTCTACCATACTACATAGTTCACACATATCATGCTAGAAGAGATAGGAAGAGGTTCACATACCTCGCGACGATTTATCGACAATAAGCAAAATGCTCCAAGTACTACAACCTTGCTAGCCCTTTCCACTCCTCGAGTAGAATACGCTAATCTTAGTACTTTCACCTATAAAGGTCACAAACGTCTATTAACCCCAAAACACAAGTTTTCTATCTTTCTACGTAAAATTCTAAGAAGACCTCCCCAAACAGCGTAAATCTCCTCCTCTATCGAGGCCGCCACCAAGCCAACCGAGGGGTTCACACGCCTAACCTGACGTGTACCATCCTACTCGAATACTACACAAGTCTACCGCAATACATCCATGTAAATACAGTTCGCTTTATTCTTCAGCTTAAGTCAAAAGACATTGCCACAATACTAAGTTGATTCTATATATAGTATACTTCAACCATATATTCTAACATGTAATTTCCAATTACAATAGAAGAACGATGAGTGTTTACCTCGATAAGCCCAAAATTATCCAAGTATAAAGTCGATCCCGAGCAACGCTTAGCTCCTACTCCGAGCGCCCAAACAACCCTTAGAAGTTCTAACCAACTTCTACTTACAACTTCAACAACGGGTGAAGATTTCCTTAGGGTTTCGTTTTTGTGGCTAAAGGAAGTATAATCGTATTTTACGGCTTTTGTATAAGTGTAACCTTGGGAATACTACAAGGTATTTGGGCCAAGGTATTTGGACATTATAACAATATTAGGAGAGTATTTCTATACCACAACAAGGGTATTATACGAAACAACTAGCAGTGGGGTACCCATGGCCAAGGCACCACAAAGGGGGAAGGGTGGCCTCTCGCCAAAGCCAAATTTTAAGGGGAGAGGGGCTCTGACGAGAGTCAACAAGAGGAGGAGAGGTTTCAAGACTTGGAAGATTTTTGGATGAATGAAGTCTTCAAAGAGAGGGGTATTTATAGCAAAACCAAAAGCCAACCAATGGCCAAGATCCTTCCAAGTGTATAGCAAGTGTAAGGCCAAGATCAAGCCAAGTGCACCTAACCCCTACTCCACAAAACATGGCACAAAACAAGCCACAAAACAAGGCACAAAACCACGAACCAATCGGCCAAGGCCAAGCCTCCTCTTTGTCCCAATGAGGGTGACAAGTGTCACCTCCCGTTGTCCAAAAATGTTCCGCTCGGAAAAATCCGCAAAATACTAAATGACATAGAAATTTTCCCAACGTAGGTGTGGAAACGCGTTTAGTAAAACGACTCTATTCGGCACTTGTGCCCAAATTTCGAACCAAAGCCAATTCTTAAGGCAAAAAAAAAAAAAAAAAAAAAATTTAATACGTACGCCCTCACGTACATACTCTGGAAATACGGGGTATAACATTTACTTTGGACTGTATTTACATTGGACTGTCTTTACTTTGGACTATGGACTTGTTCTATTTTTATGTTGTTGTTAAGGGGAAGATTGTTTATCACATCCGTTTGGGCGTGTGATGCCCTTCTTTAGTTGTTGTTGTTGTTAAGGGGAAGATTGTTTACCACGTCCGTTTGGGCGTGTGATCCCCTTATTTAGTCGTTATTGTTTTAAGGGGAAAATTGTTTAACACGTCTGTTTGGGCGTGTGATCCCCTTCTTTGGTTATTGAATTATTGCACCTTAAATATGACATGTTGATTACGGTTATCGGGCCTTGAAAAAGGTGGAAAAGTGCGTAGAAACGGGGGAAGTGCTGCCCAATTTTCCGTAGAATAAGAGATCTTACTTAGAAGAATCCTACGTAGAACTAGAAGTTGATAGGCGTGTTTTTGACTATTATAGGTTGACACTCTGCGCGCGAAATATTCGACTTGGCAGGTGGATTTAGCCGAGGAGGTATGTGATCCTTCCTATCCTCTTGAGCTTGATATTTGTGAAATATATATAGTACGGTAGACGTACGTGTGTTAACTGAATTTGGTTTCACTTTGATTTCTTTTGACTTGAGTTCTAAATATTAAGAATCTTGAAGTATTTCACAAAGAGTTATGAATCATTATTCAGAAGGAAATTAATACTTGGTTTTAAAAGAATGAGTTCTTTTGGTTTTCCAAACAAATGTGAATGTTTTGATTTATTATAAAGCTTATGTGTTATACTAGCTTTATGGAAAGTTAGTTATAACAACTTAAGAAAGATAAAAGGAATGGTTTACTTACTTAATTATGAAAGCCTTGTAATGATTTCTGAATGTGTGGTAAGTTGGCTTGATAAGTAAACATGTTATGATGCTACGGGTGTTAGTGTCTTATGACTTTTGTGGTAAGGGTTTCTTGTGCTTATGTTGATTACGATAAGCTGGTTGTGCTTATGATTATATCACTTACCCCCCTGACTTGTTACGAGCCACGGGTTAGCTACCCCCGATGCGAGGAATACCTCATGCGGGTCCGTATGACCTATGCGGACTACGGTAGTCCAGAATCACTCGGTGTGTTACGCCGTCGAGAATACCTCATGCGGTCCAAGTGGCCATGCGGATTGCGGTAGTCCGGATGATGCCGCGTTAGCTACCTCGGCGGTGAGTACTCACGCGGGTCCACGGGACCTACGCGACTACGTAGTCCAGGATTAGGCTCGCATAATGATACTATGGGTGAATGGCCTTGCTTCGATCATTAGCGGCCTAGAAAAGGCCGGTTGCGTTACATCTATTTTGCTCTTGTTTATGCTGTGGCACTATGTGCGGTTAAATTGGGTTGTTTCGTACGTATTTGTTAATTGGTTTTAAAATGTTATGATTTCATTTGATATTTCTGATTTCACATACTGTTATGCGACCTCCTTCTGGGGCTGCGTTCATGCCGCAGTAGAGGTACTCACTTGATCCTCGCCAGGATCACCGTTCTGCTTTAGGGAAAGCCCCGTTTCTCCGGAGGCTTATCTTTTGGTATGATTTTCCTGTCATTGTAGGTTTATGTACATTCAGGGGTATGGCGATGCCCTGTCCCGTCATAGTTGTTATAAACTCTTAGAGGTCTGTAGTCCTGTTGTAAATTTGGGATGTAACTGTTCAGATGTTGGTATATATATACATGCTGAAAGACAACTTTTTCTTGGTTAGACTGTTTCTTATTTCACACTGTTCTATGTTGGTAAGTTTATATTCCGCTGGTTACTCTGATGTATATCTACTTGGGTGCCCGGGTAAGGCACCAGTCACGGGCCCGGGAACGGGTCGTGACAAAAGTGGTATCAGAGCAGTTAATCCTCGGAAAGTGTCTACAGACCGTATCTAGTAGAGTCTTGATTATCGGCGTGTTGTGCACCACACCTATAATCAGGAGGCTACAGGATATTTAGGATTGGTTTCCATTCTTCTCACTCTGAGATCGTGCCTTAGAGCTGTGTTATAAGTTGGACTCTTTCTGACACATTCTTATGTACCAGCTATGCCTCCACGCAAGGCAACCCGGGCCCAGAAGGGCAAGGCAGCTGAGGGAGCTGCTAGTAGGACGCAGAGGGTTACGAGGGCACAGGCCCAGTCTTTACCTGAGGTGGTGCTACAGACGGCGAGTTCCACGACGCCACCAAGCGAGTTTAGTGTCACGACCGAACCGCGCTGTGGATCGGTGCCTTACCCCGGGCACCCTAGTGATACAACATCAGAGAAAATCAGCGGAACATAAAGCATAAATATGAAACAAGAGACATGATAAATAAAAGCAAATAGGCCAACCAAAACGATTGCCTTCCAACATATATATAAACATTTGAGCATACAATCCTTACACTCGCCTACAACAAAGGCATGCACTCTAAGATTTATACAACAACTATGACGGACAGGGCCGCCATACCACGAACGCACAAGAACTTACAGGACTGGGGTAACATACCAAAGATAAGCCTCCGACGAAACGGAGCTTCCCAAAACGCTGAAATGAGATCCTAAACGCGGGGATCGACAGCCGATGTATTTCTACCTACGGCATGAACGCAGCCCCCCGAAGGAGGTCAGTACAACAGGTACCAAGTATGTGAAATCAGAAATATCGTAAATGAAATCATAATATTCTATAAAGCGGGAGACATGTATGATAACCAAACTACGATACACACATAACATGATTATATCAATTCGTGGTCTCACGCCCACAACATCAATCCCGCCCGTGAGTACCTTTCGCCGGCGATGCATGATATGATAACAACAAGACAGCAATCCAAATGGGAGCATACCCGCGCTACGATCGTGTCGGTATGTCCAAAGGGAACAAATAAGACAACATTCCAAATGGAAGCATACGCGCGCTACGATCGCGGTCGAGGTCCAAAGGGAAACAATAAGACAAAGATTCCAAATGGAAGCATACCCGCGCTACGATCGTGTCGATGTCCAAGGAAACAATAAGACAACAAGGCGGTAATCAAAGTGGAAGCATACCCGCGCGCACGCATCGTGTCGATATGTCCAAAGCGATTAACAAAAGTAACACTATCAGCGAACGCGTGCGGAATTTATCCACATCATTTCGGCCACGTCCAAGTAAGTTCTCAACAAGTCAACCGACTCCATCGAGACGCGTAGTATAGAAACACAATTCTTGCACAACAAAGGCTATCACAACAAGCATAGGCAAGTTTCACAACAACAAGCATAGGCAAGTTTCACAACAACAAGCATAGGCAAGTTTCACAACAACAAGCATAGGCAAGTTTATACACAACTCAAGTACTTTCATTTTATGCCCAAGTCAGGTTTTAACCTAAAGTACTGCGTCGTTAAATTCCTTTTAAAGAGATCTATTCCTTTTATAAAAGTCACCCGATACGTAGTATAAAAATAGAGTGACTTATATCTTTTAAGTAAACCAAAACAACTTCCATACTTTCCTTTTAAAACCAAATTAAGGCAACACCATGCCTTCTTTTTGACAAAACACTTCTTTTTTAAAGTCAAGTTACCACATTAAAACCAATGATAAAACCTTTCTTTTGTTTTCATAAGGTCGTTATAACCAACTTCCCATAAAGTACATTATAACACCTTATGTTTTAAAACCATTTTAAGACAACCTGATGCCTTTCTTTTCCTAAAGTTCCGGTTTGCCTAATTTCAATTACACAAGTCTCTTTTTTGAAAAGTTTCATAGTTCAATGTCTTAATCTCTTTTAAAACAATTGAGTAACATATGCCATAGTAGTAGGTTATTCTTGTTCATAATCAATCTTATTAAGCAACCAAGATCTAGAAAATGTAATATCATTTTGTCTCATCTTAGCTTCTATGCGGATGGAGGTTTACTTGGTTTTAATAATACTTAATTATTCAATACATTTTCCTTTATTAACATTTGCGGTGGTTTGTCGATACATATTCGATTTCAAATCAAGAAACATTATTCCTTTCAAAACCAAGTACTCATTACTCACGAATGGGGTTTCACACAAACATCCATATTAAGTCAAGTCTCTTATCTTTTAAGAATAAGTCTCTTAACTTCTAAACCATTAAACCATTATTTTTATCTCTCTTAATAAGTTACAAATAACTTCTGATAAAGATGGTTTAACTCTTATGTTTTATAACCAAGTATTCACTTCTTTAAATAAGGTTTACTAATTTTTTAGAATACTTGAAGGTTCTTTATTATCACACATCAAGTCGGTTATAAGTCAAATCGGTTATCTTTTAAAAAAACACAAAGCATTTCTCATTTACATAAATTTATTATAACCAACTTCCCATAAAGTCGTTATAACACTTTATGTTTAAAAACAATCAAATACATTTAACACGTATGACGTCTAGTACTACATAGTTATACACATATCATGCTAGAGCAGATAAGAAGAGGTTCACATACCTCGCGATGATTATCGACTAATAGCAAAACGCTCCCAAGACCTCAAACCGCTTGGCCACTCTAAGCCAAGCAGATCACTCCACACGTAGTACTACAACCTATAGAGGCCACAAGGCGCCTATTAATATCTTTAGATCCCGACGTAGAATATTCTACAGAAAATTCAAGAACATTCCCCGCAACAGCGTAAATCTCCTCCTCTATCGAGGCGGCTACCAAGCCAACGAGGGGTTTACACGTTAGGGCGTACAATTCTACTTCACAAGAATGCTATACAAGTCTAACAGAATACGATCCTAGTAATTACGATTCGGTTCATCGTAAAGTTCACGCTGAAGTCGCAAGACATTGCCGTAAGTATTATTCAGGATTAAGTCAAAAGACATTGCCGCACAACTATGTTCAATTCTATATATAGTATACCTTAACTATATATTCCAACAACATGTAATTTCCAATTACAACAGAAGGTTAAGAGTGTTTACCTCGATAAGCCCAAAATTATCCAAGTTATAAGTCGATCCTGAGCAAGGTTTAGCTCCTACTCAAGCGCCCAACCCGCTCCAAACAACCCTTAGAAGTTCTTACCAACTTCTACTTAACTCTTCAACAGACTATGAAGGTTTTCCTTAGGGTTTAGTTTAGTGGCTAAAGGAAGTATAATAGTATTTGGGCTTTTGTATAAGTGTAACCTTGGGAATACTACAAGGTATTTGGGCATTATAACAATACTTGGAGAGTATTTCTATACCACAAAAAGGGGGTATTTATCCGAGACAACTAGGCTCGGGAGTACCCTCCAAGGCTTCACGAGGAGGGTGTGGTGGCTCTCGCCAAGCTCAACTAGGAGGGGAGAGGGACGCTCACACTAAGCGGGGGCAGGATTTTTAACACTTAGAACAATTTAGGATGAAGAAGTTCATCAACTTAGAGGCATTTATAGGTCAAGCCATGGCCAACCAATGGCCAAGATCACTCAAGTGTTAGGCAAGTGTAGGGCTAGGATTAAGCCATGTGCACCTTATCCATCTACCACACAACTTGCACAAAATATCCTACCTAACCATGCCACCTATTCGCCAAGCATTCGCACACTCATCCAATGTGAGGGTGACACATGTCACCCTCCGTTGGTCCAACATGTTCGTCTCTCGGAAAAATCCGCAAAAATTAGAAATGACATAGCCGAATTTTCCTTCGCAAGTTTAGTAAAACGTTTAGTCGAAAACGACTTTTTCGCACTTGTGCCCAAATTTCAAAACTTGTCAATTCTTAAGGCAAAATTTAACACGACGCCTCACGCATACTGAAATACTGGGTATAACATTTAGAGCCGCAACAGTGGCTATCGAGACCACGCATACTGCGCCTCCATCCGCGGCGAGCAGAGGATATGGGTTCTGAGATGGCGATTATTAGCCGTGATCGTGGCGAGCATGAGGATAGGTGGAGACAACGGTTCCAGTACCGTAGTTCACCTCGCATCGATAGCGAGACTACGGAACTTTTGAGTCATGCACCACCGAGTTCTATGGGTGAGGAATGAGGATGATCCCTAGGAGTTCATCCGAAGCTTGCCGATCATGAGAGTGATCAAGGCCTCGGAGACCGAGTGGTAGTATTGGTTCCATATCATTGCGTGATCTGCGATCGGTTTGATTTATGGGAGCTGTCCCGGGGAGAGCATGCGCTTCCAGCTGTATGGGACGAGTTCTCAGAGGCGTTTCTTAGCCACTTCTTGCCTCCGCAGATGAGGAGAGCACGGGCCGATAGATTTCTGATGCTGAGACAGAGCGGGCGGACAGTTCGGGAGTACAACATAGAGTTTGACTCGTTGGCTCGGTATGTCCCCGCGTTAGTAGCCGACATGGAGGACAGAGTGCACCGCTATGTCACAGGGCTCGATGATTATTTGGCAGAGGGTTGCTCGGGTGTAGCTCTTCAGCCGGGCATGGACATTGCCCGCATGCAGGCTTATGCACTTGGATGTGAGGAACGTAGAGGCCGACGGATTGACAGATATCAGCAGAAGAAGGCCAGGACGGCAGGGTATTTTGGTAGCTCTCGCGTCGGACGACCTCAGCAACAGACTAGATTTGCACCTCAGCCGGCTCAGAGCGCTCCTCCACCGTCTTCAGGACATCCAGAGTATTCAGGGAGTCGGGGCCCAGGGCTTGAGCTTAGGGAAGCAGAGATACTAACCGATCGAGACCACCCTCCTCTCGGTGTGGCCGATGTGGTAGATCCCATTACAGGAGTTGTGGTACTACTTCGGGAGCTTGTTACACTTGTGGCCAGCAGGGTCATATTTCGAGGAACTTTCAGGCAGGCGATCTTGATGGTAGGTTCAGCTCTGGTCTTTCGCGGTCTTCATCTCCTCTGATTACTCGCCCCGGAGGGCAGGGTGCTCATGGACCAGCAGGTCGCGGCAAAGGTTATGGCAAGGGTCCCAGTTCCAGCGGTCCTCAGAACCGCATTTATGCCATGTCCACCGCCAGACCGGAGGCGTCGCGGATGTCGTCAGGTACATTATCGGTTTCATGTTGTGATGTGTATGCCTTGATAGATCCGGTTCTACCTTGTCCTATATATCTCCTCATATTGCTAGTAGGATAGGGATAGAGCACGAGTCCATAGACCCTTTGAGGTAGCTACGCGATGGTGATTCGATGGTAGGCGGCGGTATATATGGCTTGCCCGTGACTATATGCGATCGTCGGACGAGCGACTTGATAGAGTTGGATATGACAGACTTTGATGTGATTATGGGTATGGATTGGTTAGCTTCTTGCTACGCCAATGTAGACTGTAGGGAGAGATTGGTACGGTTCCAGTTTCCTGGGGAGCCGGTTATTGAGTGGGAGGGGAATACTGTGTCGCCGAGGGGTAGGTTTATTTCTTACCTCAAGGCTAGGAAGATGGTGCAGAAGGGATATATCTACCATCTCATTCGGGTATTTGATACTGAGGCTGTGTTGCCAGACCTTCAGTCAGTTCCAGTAGTTAGAGAGTTCCCAGACGTGTTCCCAGACGATCTCCCGGGTATCCCTCCTGAGAGGGAGATTGAGTTTTGTATCGATGTGTTGCCAGACACTCGGCCTATATCCATTCCGCCATACAGGATGGCACCTGCCGAGTTGAGAGAGTTGAAGGACCAGCTGAAAGATTTTCTGGAAACGGGCTTTATAAGGCCTAGTGTTTCTCCCTGGGGAGCGCCAGTATTATTCGTGAGAAAGAAGGATGGGACGCTACTCATGTGTGTTGATTACAGGCAGCTGAATAAGGTTACCATCAAGAACAGATACCCCCTCCCCAGGATTGATGATTTGTTCGACCCCACTGAGTGCGAGTGTTTCTCCAAGATAGACTGCGATCGTTATCATCAGTGCGAGTTAGGGAGCAGATGTCCCTGGATCGCATTCGGACCCTGACGCACTATGAGTTCAGGGTTATGTCTTTCGGTTTGACGAATGCTCCGGCAGTGTTTATGGATTTGATGAACCGAGTGTTCAAGCCATTTTTGGATACGTTTGTTATAGTATTCATTGATGACATCTTGGTTTATTCTCGCTCAGAGCAGGAGCATGCGGAGCATTTGAGGACGGTGCTGAGAGTCTTCCAGGACCGGCGGTTGTATGCCAAGTTTTTGAAGTGTGAGTTTTGGTTGGCTTCGGTGGCATTCTTAGGGCACATTGTCGGGGCCGATGATATTCGGGTGGATACAGCAAAGATCGAGGCAGTTAGGACTTGGCCTAGACCTACTACACCCACAGAGGTGCGCAACTTTCTGGGCCTTGCAGGTTATTATCGGAGGTTTGTGGAGAAGTTTTCTTCTATTTAGGCACCTTTGACTAAGCTGACTCAGAAAGTAGCTAAGTTTCAGTGGACGGATGCTTGTGAGGAGGGCTTCCAGTTACTGAAGGAGAAATTGACGACCACCCCAGTTCTTACTATTCCAGAGGGTCTAGACGACTATGTGGTTTATTGTGATGCGTCGGGTATCGGGCTTGGATGTGTGTTGATGCAGCAAGGCAAGGTTATAGGTTACGCATCTCGACAGCTCAAGAAGCATTAGAAGAACTACCCCACACATGACTTAGAGTTGGCAGCAGTGATTCATGCCTTAAAGATCTGGAGACATTATTTGTATGAAGTTCATGTGGATATTTACACAGACCACAAGAGCCTCCAGTATATCTTGACCGGGAGGAGCTGAACTTGGCGAGGCGGTGGTTAGAGCTACTCAAGGATTACGATTTCGATATCCTATACCATCCAGGGAAGGCCAATGTCGTCGCAGATGCCCTTAGTCGTAGATCGATGGGTAGTGCAGCCGGATGCGGCCAGAGAAGGGCATGGTCGTGAGTTACATCATTAGCGAGCCTGGAGTTCGTTTGATTGATTACGATAGTAGTGGAGTTGGGTTCGAGAGGTTGCCAGTCTTCCATCGTCGAGGAGGTGAAGAGGCGACAATATGAGGATCCGATTATGACACGATATCGAGATCTGACTCTTGAGAGGGAAGGGTCCTTGAGGTAGCACTCACGGGGGTGCTAAGGTTTGAGGCAGGTTGTGTGTTCCGGATATTGCGGGACTTCGACAGGTTACGGGGAAGCACACGGCGCTTCGTTACTCTATCCATCCGGATTCGACAAAGATGTACCACGACCTCGATCTCGTGTATTGGTGGAATGTCACGAAGAGGGGCGTTGCGAGTTTGTTGCGCCCGAAGTTGTCGAGGTCAGGTGGAGCACGAAGCACAGGTGGGTTGTTGCGGATGATAGAGATTACGACATGGAAGTGGGAGGTGATCAATATGGACTTTATTATAGGTTACCTCGCACTCGGAGGAAGCATGATTCCATCACGGTTATCATCGACGGTGGCGATATCACCCACTTTCTTCCCGTCAGACAACTTTTGGTAGAGGATTATGCTAGACTTTACATCAGAGATCGTGAGACTTCACGGGTCCTTATATCTATCATATCGGACAGAGGAGCCCCGGTTTACGCTAACTTCGGAGGTCTTTCCATAAGGGATTAGGACGCGGTGAGCCTCGATCTGCATTCCATCCTCATCGAAGCGGACAGTGCAAAACGTACTATCCGGACAACGAGGATATCTTTGCGAGCTGTGTTATTGATTTTAGGGGTATTGGGAGGATCATTTGCCTCAGTGGAGTTTGCATAACAAAGCTACCATTCCAAAGTATCCGGACGCCTTACGCTATGAGGCCTTATATGTGTCACGCCCGAACCGGGCGGATGGTGCCTCTACACAGGCACCCTTCTACCTTAACAATACAAGTAAATCTGGAAATTAAGTAACACCTCATTTTTTTTTCTTTTAAAGCAGCCAGACGTGCAGGGCAAAGCCGAAAGGCTGCCATATATACATAAACAAAAGACACTACACTGCATACGCAGTCCAATCCTACATGAATACAGACCTCCGGAGTTAAATCGAAATATGATGGGACAAGGCCCCGCACCCAAAACTGCATAAAGCACATCAAGGATATATACCAAAAGATAAACTCGGACAGAGGAGCTATCCAAAACCACAGCGGATCCTACACTGCGATCACCAAACAATGTACCTAAACTGCGTTGAACGCATGGCCGAATGAAGTCGATGCGAAGAATGTACCAAGTATGTGAATGAAATGCGTAATAAAATCATAATCTAAACAAAGCAGGAGACATGTGCGATAGCCAACCTACGACATAACACATAAGCCATATCAAGTCGGGACGCAGCTCAAGGTCACTACTCAAATATAACTATGGGTCTCACGCCCGTAATATCAATCATGCGTGGAATCCTTCCTCACCGCTGATCCGATGTAATAACACCAATAAGGATACATGAACACCAAGTCCCACTGTGTCCTAAATACCACGTGGTCTCATGCCCCTAATCCCACATCGTAAAAGCATGACCATGGGTAACACAAACAACCGGGACATATATGATAATCAAATTACAACACATTGTGCCTTACTAACAATGAGAGTAAACAGAGTATCCTTACAATATAAAATAGAAGCTCATGATCAAACAGGACCATCCGCTCGCAGATCATTTAACCATCCAACTCCCGGGACTATTTCACCCAGATAGGCCGCGCGTGAGGTATTCCTCGCCAAATAGGTTGGACGCGCGTGGGACTATTTCACCGCATAAGCCCTTACGGACTCGCACGAGGTATTCCTCGCATAGGTGGACCCGCCGCATGGGACTATTTCACCCGCATAAGTCCTTACGGACCCGCATGAGGTATTCCTCGCATCGTGGGTAGCAATTCCACGGAATCTGCAAATGCCACAAACCCGGGGAATGACCCCGAAACGACTGATATCCCAATAGCACACAACCGGCTATTTCCAGCACACATAGGCAATTCTCAACTAATCAGGCCAAGTACTTATCAAGGCACACATGGAAATAATTCTCAATTAACCAAGCCAAGTACTTATCAAGGACACATAGAAAAATTCTCATTTGACAAGCCAAAGTACTTATCAGGGCACAAATAGAATAATTCTCATTTAACAAGCCAAAGTACTTATCAGGGCACAAATAGAATAATTCTCATTTAACAAGCCAAAGTACTTATCAGGGCACAAATAGAATAATTCTCATTTAACAAGCCAAAGTACTTATCAAGGCACTCTTAGACAAATTCTCAATTTATCAAGCCAAAGTACTAATCAAGGCACACTTAGACAAATTCTCAATTTATCAAGCCAAAGTACTAATCAAGGCATCACATAGAATTATTCTATTAAATAGCAAAGTACTAATCAAGGCATCACGTAGAATTATTCTCAATTAAATAGGCCAAAGTACTACGTCGTACATTCTTTTCAAAAGACTCATTTTTATGTAAAATCCCAAGATACTAACACGTAGTATCAAGGCGTGTCTATTCCCAAAGTAAGTTACTATACTTTTGAAACTCATTTCAAAGCTTGAAACCAAGTGACTTCAAATTTTCACAAACTAGGCAACTTATGCCGATTAATCAAAATAGACAACTTTCTAAACCTTCCATAAAGCGTTATAACCAACTTCCCATAAAGCCGTTATAACCCTTTTGTAGTTTTAGACATATCCATTCCTTTTATAACCAAGAGACTTATACTATTAAAACCAAGTATCCCATACTTACAAATCAAGTTCTTAACTTTCAAAACAACAAGTCTCTTAATATATAGAAAACAAATTTCTTCTACTTTTAAACCTCAAGTAACTCACTCCTTTAAAACAAGTTACTTCTCTTAAATCATGTCATTTCTCCTCTTTTAAAACAATTAAGTAAATCACTCCTTTGACTCACAAAGTCATTATAATGACCTTTAGGTTTTGGAACTAAGGCCTTAGCCCAAAAGATTTGGAAACCACTTCCTTTTCAAGACTACATGTACTTTAAGTAAAATACTTTCACTTTAAGAATCCAACTTCACTAAGGCAATGGATTATACAACTTACAATTTAAACATCAAAGTACAATCAAGGAAGTACATAGAACAAATTCTACTTTAGGCAATCCAAATACAACGAGGAATGGATCGTTTAAGGAGTAGGGCGACTTTCTTTATCTTAAGGAATCATGCTAGAAGAGGAGATAGTTCACATACCTTTTCTAATTCCTCAAGCTAAGCCGAATCGCGTGCGTAGAAGTTTCAACCTATAATGGTCACAACAAGACTATCAATCTTCTAGTCTCTAACGTAGAATAATACTAAGTATTTGGTCTCTAATTCTACAGAAAATCGGGCAGCACTTCCTTTATTTCTACTCACTTTGCCACCTTTTTCAAGGCCGAATACAATAACCAACAAACCACATTTAAGGCTCCAAACAACAACCAAACAAAGGGGATTACACGCCTTACAATACGTGTAAAATTCCGCCCCACAATTCATACCAAATAGTATAATACTACACTAGCCATTCTCGGCCAACATATAACCAATAACACTACGTCTTTTCCAATCCTTTTCCAATTCCAAGTTCTTAGGTCAACATGTTATTTAGATATAAACAACTTCAACAACTACAATTTCCTTCATGACATGCGGCGACTTAAGCGAATAATCAACTTGAATTGTAGTCTTAAGGCTAACATGCTAGTTTTCCGGATTAGGGTTCCAATAGCGATACACTAATCCAACTACATAATATATAGCTCATGCTTGCTAATATCCATAGCTACAATGATAAGTAAACTTAATTACTAAAACGACAAGATTATACCTTTCAAAGCCTTTAAAAATTTCCAAGATTCAAAGTCGCGCCTTAGCAATTCTTAGCTCCTTTCCTTAGCTCAATCCTCTCCAAGCACTCGTGAGGCCTATGAAGAACCCATCTTCAAGTTCCAACTTCAAAGTTGAAGAACTCCCTTAGTTTCGCCTTGCGACTAACGTGAAAATGCGTTTTTTCCGAAATATTTCTATTGAGATATCCTTACAATACCCTTAGGGACATTGGGTTAAAGTCTTGTGGCTAATGGATCAAAACTACAAAAATTTCTTGTGAGTGGATGGCCAGCAGAGGCGTGTCTTGCTAACTCTAAGTTCTCTCAATTTTTCTAAGTGTAAAATGCCAAGTCTTGCACTAGTATGATATATAAAACACATTGGAGGTCTAGATAATAACACTTGTTAAAATTGGAGGAAGAGATCAAGCGAATGGCTCTTGACTTGGTCAACAATGTCAAGCTCTTAATTAGCAAGACTTTGTGATCTACACAATTGTCAAATGACCCTTTTGCCCTTGCAACATTTCGACCAAGGCCATGTGGGATGAGTGCCACGTGTCGCCCTCTCATTCGTCCATAAAATTCCGTAACCCTCGTGGGCCCCACAAAAATGTAAAATTCCTCGGGTGGGCCCCACGTGACCAAATCCGTAAAAATAAATTTCCATAGTGTTAATAAGTTCCATACTTTACAAATATTGTCTTTTGAGAATCCAATTCTCAACAACGAGCATTTTTCCTTTTCGTCGTCCGGAAGATTTTCCGTCGGAAAAACAATTCTTCCTTTCGTACTAATTTCCAAGTCTTGTTTCCTTTCGTACATTCTCTTATACATGTTCTGGACTTACGGGGTGTAACAATATGGGAGGAAGTGCAGGTCACCGATAGGCTGGTTTGATGTGGGTGAAGTTCAGTTGGTCGGGCCGGACTTGATTCAACAGGCGGTGGATAAGGTGAAGCTTATCCAGGAGCGGTTATTGTCAGCTCAGAGTCGACAGAAGTCGTATGCAGATCATCGGCGTCGACACTTGGAGTTTGAGATTGATGATTGGGTTTTCCTGAAGGTGTCACCCATGAAGGGTGTGATGAGGTTTGGGAAGAAGAGAAAGCTCAGCCCAAGGTACATTGGGCCTTATCAGATTGTCCGTAGGGTAGGCAAGGTTGCCTATGAGTTGGATCTGCCGTCCGATCTGGAGGCAGTACATCCGGTTTTTCATGTTTCTATGTTGCGGAGATGTATCGGGGATCCATCTAGAGTGCACCCGATTTGTGATGTCCAGGTGATAGAGGGGTTATCGTATAAGGAGAGTCCCATAGCGATACTCGATCGTCAGATTAGGCGACTGCGGACAAAGGATGTGGCTTTCGTCAAGGTCTTATGGCGGAACGAGAACAGAGAGGAAATGACATGGGAAGCAGAGGAGGACATGAGGCAGAAATATCCTCACTTATTCCCCACACCTCCAGGTAACTCACTTTCCTACTTGTTAATTTTAATTGACATTTATGCTTAAGGTTGTATTGTGGCCATGTGTGGCGTTTGCAAATTGTTTAGTTATGAGGAACTATATCGTTATCTATTTTTTAGAAGGAACATTCGGGACGAATGTTTCTAAGGAGGGGAGAATGTTATACCCCGTAGTTCCAGAGTATGTATGTGAGGACGTACATACGAATGTATAGCCCTAACCTGGTGAAGAAAATTTTACGTTTTGCGGGGCCCACAAGGGTTTCAATATTTTAACTAATTATGGTTTTTCCGAGAGGTGAAATATTTTGGACCAATAGGAGGGCGACATGTGTCACCCCTAGGTGGGCCATGTTGGACGATTTTAAGAGGACAAGTTGTCACGACCCGAATCCCGGGCCCGTGACTGGTGCCTTACCCCGGGCACCCTAGTGATACAACATCAGAGAAAACCAGCGGAAAATAAAACACGAGTCATGAAACAAGAGATATAATAAGTAAGCAGGCCAACCAAAACAGTTGCCTTCAGTATATACATAAAAACCCGAACAGTTAACCTTTTTACAAACCCCGCCTACACAGCAAGCTGCACTTAAGATTTACAACAACTATGGCGGACAGGGCCCGCCATACCACGAATGTATAAGCGTCTACGGACTCGGGTAACATACCAAAAGATAAGCCTCGAAGGAACGGAGCTTTCAATCTGAAAGGTGATCCTAAAAGCGGATCGATACCGATGTACCTTTTACTGCGGATGAACGCACTTGAAGGAGGTCGATAACAGTACCAAGTATGTGAAAGCGTAAAATCGTAAATGAAATCATAATAGTCTATATAAAGCGGAGACATGTATGATAACCAAACTACGATCACAACATAGAAGCGATCATGTCAAGTCGAGGACTCACGCCTAAGAGTCATCCTCCGTACGTGGAACTCCTTCCTCACCGCGATCTAGGTACAAATCATGTGATACGTATAACGAGTCTCGCCCATCTTATGGACCCAATATAAAAAGGGTGGAATACATTCTGTTCATCCATGAACCGGTAGTCGAGTGAATACATTCGGATGAGCCGTAGTCAAGTGAAATACATTCCGGATGAACCGGTCCTCGAGTGAAATACATTCCGGATGAACCGGTCCTCAAGTGAAATACATTCCGGATGAGCCGGTAATCAAGTGAAACACATTCGGATGAGCCGTGGTCGAGTGAAATACATTCGGATGAGCCGGTAATCAAGTGATATACATTCGGATGACGTGTCGAGTAGAACACGATTTACACAACAAGGCTATCACACGTAACATGGTCAAGTTTCATAACAACAAGTATAAGCAAGTTACACACGACTCAAGGTACTTTCATTTTATATCAAAGTCCGATTTTAACCTTAAAGTACTACGTCAGTTAAATTCCTTTTAAGATCCATTTCTTTTACAAAGTTCACCGATACAGTAGTATAAAATTTGAGTGACTAACATTGTTAAGTAAACCAAAATGCTTTCCTTTGTAAAATCAAGTGACAACCTTATTTTCCAAGCGTTCAAGTTGCCTAATTTGAATGCTCAAGTTTCTCATTTTAGAAAAGGTTTAGTAGTTCATAGTTTTAAATCCTTTAAAACATAATTCTCCTTTAAGCGTTTTGAGAAACCTATGTCTTATAAGTGAGTAGGTATTCTTTGTTTATAATCAATCTTATTAGCGACCATGATCTAGGAAATGTAATATCATTTTGTCTCATCTTAGCTTCTATGCGGATGGAGGTTTCTCTTGGTTTAATAATACTTCTTTAGTCAATACATTTTCCTTTTATTAACGCTGCGGTGGTTTGTCGATACACATTCGATTTAAATCAAGATAACATTCTTAAGCCGTTATACCTAACTTCCCATAAAGCTAGTATAACTCTTAAGCTTTCAAAACCCAAGTAATACTCATTCTTTCAAACGATTCATAGATCTTTGAAATGCTTCAAGTTCTTTATTAACACATATCAAGCCGATTATTATTCAAATCAGTTACCTTTTAAAAACCACAAAGTATGTGCTTATCCACATAAAGCTATTATAACCAACTTCCCATAAAGCCGTTATAACACTTTATTTATTAAATAATATACATTTAGCACATGTACGTCTACCGTACTACAAAGTTCACACATATCATGCTAGAAGAGATAGGAAGAGGTCCACATACCTCGCGACGATTGTCGACTAATAGCAAAACGCTCCAAGTACCTCAAACCACGGCTACTCACGAAGCCAGTGGATCACTCCACACGTAGTACTACAACCTATAGAGGCCACAAGCGCCTATTAATACCTTTAGATCCCGTAGAATATTCTACGAAAATTCGGCGACTCTCCCCGCAAATGGCGTAAATCTCCTCCTCTATCGAGGCCGCTACCAAGCCAACGAGGGGTTAACACGTCGACCGGACGTACAATTCTACTACAGCAATGCTACACAAGTCTCATGTCTGAATACACCCTATGTAATTCTGATTCGATTCTCTTATTTAAATTCAGCTTAAGTCGCAAGACATTGCCGTAAGTATTATTCAGCTTAAGTCAAAAGACATTGCCGCACAATTATAATGTTGATTCTATATATAGTATACTTCAACTATATATTCCTACAACATGTAATTTCCAATTACAATGAAAGTCAAGAATGTTTACCTCGATAAGCCCAAAATTATCCGAGTTTATATGTCGTTCTGAACAAGGTTTAGCTCCTACTCAGTGCGCCCAAAACGCTCCAAGAAACCCTAGAAGTGTCTACACAACTTCTACTTAATACTTCAACTACGGTGAAGATTTTTCCTTAGGGTTTCGTTTAGTGGCTAAAGGAAAGTATAATAGTATTTTAAGCCAGTATAAGTATAACCTTGGAAAGTACAACAAGGTATTTGGGCTAAAGTATTTTGGACATTATAACAATACTAGGAGAGTATTTCTATACCACAAAGGGGGTATTATACGAAACAACTAGGCTAGGGGTACCCGGCTAGCACCACTAGGAGGATACTTTCGCCGGGCCTTCTCAAAGGGGGAGGTGTGGCGGACGACTACTACAAGGAGAGGGAGGAGATTTCAAGATTTAGGCACATTTTGGATGAAGAACTCTTGAGCTTAGGGGTATTTATAGGTCAAGCCATGGCCAACCAATGGCCAAGATGAAGACAAGTGTGGTGCAAGTGTAGGTTAGATTTCCACCATGCGTACCTTATCCATCTACCACACAACTTGCACAAAAATATCCTACCAACTAAAGCCCTCTTTTTAGTCCCCCATTGCCGCCCCATTTGTTCCAATGTGAGGGTGACACATGTCACCCTCCCGTTGGTCCACAATGTTTCGTCTCGGAAAAATCCGCAAAAATAATAAATGACATAGCCGGAATTTTCCCAACAAAAGTAGGAAACGTTTCGTTTAAAAACGACTCTAATCGGGTGTTGTGTACAAATTTGAAACTTGCCTAACTTAAGGCTCAAATTTTCTACGTCGCCCTCACGCATACTCGAAAATACGGTATAACATTCTTCCTTAGAAACATTCGTCGAATGTTCCTTCTCAAGTCTCAACACAAACATGCGCCAGTATAGTCTTCACTGCTATACGTACGAAAACAATCATGCCACACCTGGCCATGAAATAACAAATGCACAAAATACGAAATCCCAAGTCCACGAGGAATCACCTCTGTTATCACAAAAGAAACGATCACACTCGTTCACTTCTCCCTACCTCGCCGTACTCGCTCAACACTCGAACCCTTCCAAAGACCCGCACCACACTTGATCCAACGCTGTTTCCAACCTGGAGTCACTACCTCCAAACTTGGTCATCTTACTAACCTTGATTTCCTCTAAGGCCACTCTCGGCCTTCACGAACTGATTACGCTCGAGCGTATCCACGAACTCATAAGATGGTCATCTAAACTTGGGCCTAGCACTTGTGACCACGCCACTGGCGGGACCACCAGCCGACCTTTCCTCGAAGCGGACGCGGGTTGGCCCGCAACATGGCCCCAACCCGACCCACTATCGCGCCAACTCTTGCTCGCCGACACGGAACAATCTTGCTAAAACACATCGTTAAAGCTACCACTTTCATTTACCCAACCAGGACTTATCACACAATACATTCTAGGCATAAAATGCACTCGACAAGGATCACTCGCAAAAATCTTGTACTCAACGGCCTTACATCTAAGGTCTCCACTGTAATATTCTAAGGTTCATCATTTTCTCACCCCCAGGCTTACCCTTTCACTAAGCATGTTTCTAAATCACATTTTAGCACCAAGCTATCCGAACATAACACTTAACACATTATCATAACAAACAAAACTCTAGATGGTTAAGGATATACCTGAAGCTACCGCTCCACTCTAATCATAAGTCTGCCCTGCAGGGCGCATAACTGTAGAAGGCGATGAACCTGCCATCGATCCAGAGTCGCGCCAAGCCGCCGTACTCTCTCTATAAGCACGATCTCGTCCACATGGCCTCGACGGCCGCAGTGAAACAAGCACCGTAAAAAGACGACATTCCGGGATGATGTTTGCCACATCGTGCACACCGGAGGACATGAATCCATGGCTAGCACTCACGTATACCGCAACGAAGCCACGAGCTCGACCAGCTCCCGAATACCCTGAACGTCCCGAAGACTGAGGGGGACCACTCTGTACTGGTGGAGGTACATAACTAGATCGCACGAGGCGGTCCGCCTCGAAAGTTACCAAAGGACCTCGCTGCTCGCCTCTTCGGCGATCTCGGTCATTCCTCGACCTCTCCGTGCCTCATATCCTAGTGCATGAGCTTGCATGCGGCAATGTCCATGCCGGTGAAGAGCTACACCCGCAAGCCTCGCCAAGTAATCGCCCGGCCGGTGGCGTAGCGGTGTACTCGTCCTCCATATCCGCTACTACGGTAGGAACATACCGAGCTAATGAGTCGAACTCCACATTGTACTTCTAACCGTCGCCCGCCCCGCCTCAGCGTCAAAAACTGTTTACCCGAGCCTCTCATCCGTGAGGCAAGAAATGTGCAAGAAATGCCTCGAGAACTCGTCCCAAATGCTGAAGTGCATGCTCTTCCCGACAACTCCCACGAATCAAACGATCAATCGCAGATTACGCGGTGATGCGAACCCAATACCACCGACTCGCCTCGAGGCTCGATCACTCATGATCCAGAGCTGTCGGATAAACTCACGAGGGTCGTCCTCGGCTCTCGATCCATAGAACAACGGAGGCTACAACTCGGGAAGTCACGTAGCCTCAAATGCGTCGGGGTGTACTTACGGTGCTCGGGCCGGAATCACGATCCAAATTTATCCTCATATCGGCCACGACCGCCGAATCGCCATCTCTTGTACTTATCTCATCGGCTCAGCCGTGGATGGAGGCTCAGTATCAGAGTCTCAGCAGCCCATCGCTGCGCTAAACTCGCTGGTCTTTGGGCGGCGCGAAACCCGCCGTCGGAATCTTGTCTCAGTCTTGACCGCTCGCGCCTCGTATCTCAGATCTCACTAACAGCTCTCGATCGCCTTGCCCACTGGGCACAGGTTTTACGCGAGGCATAGCGTAAAGGAAAGGAATATGTCGAGGGGTCAAATTTATCACACGCCTCTAAGGCACGATCTCGAATGGGAAGGATGGAAACTAATCCTAAATGTCCTGCTGACCTCACGATTATAGATGGTGCACAACACACCGATAATCAAGACTTACTAGACACGATCAGAGACACTTTCCGAGGACTAAGCGCCTGATACCACTTTTGTCACTTTGTCGCGAGCCTTGCTCCGACGACCCAACAAATGTGCGGTTGCTGCGATCCACGAGGCATGCCTACGGCCCTTCTCGGGATGTGCCATACGGAGAGCCACGGTTGCCCATTCCGTGGTAGAGGCTCGCCTCTTTATACGCCACCGGCGAGGAGAGGTCGACAACAGTACCAAGTATGTGAAGCAGAAAATCGTAAATGAAATCATAATAGTCTATATAAAGCGGGAGACATGTATGATAACCAAACTCTGATCACAACATAGAAGCGATCATGTCAAGTCGTGACTCACGCCTAAGAGTCATCCTCATGCCCGTGGAACTCCTTCCTCATCGCCGATCTAGGTACAAATCATGTGATACGTATAACGGTCTCGCCCATCTTATGGACCCAATATAAAAAGGTGGAATACATTCCTGTTCATCCCATGAACCGAGTCGAGTGGAATACATTCGGATGAACCGAGTCAAGTGAAATACATTCCGGATGAACCGGTCCTCAAGTGAAATACATTCGGATGAACGGTCCTCAAGTGAAATACATTCCGGATGAGCAGTAATCAAGTGAAACACATTCCGGATGAGCCGTAGTCGAGTGAAATACATTCCGGATGAACCGTAATCAAGTGATATACATTCGGATGACGTGTCGAGTAGAACACGATTTTACACAACAAGGCTATCACACGTAACATGGTCAAGTTTCATAACAACAAGTATAAGCAAGTTACACACGACTCAAGGTACTTTCATTTTATATCAAAGTCCGGATTTTAACCTTAAAGTACTACGTCCGTTAAATTCCTTTTAAGATCCATTTCTTTTACAAAGGTCACCCGATACCCGTAGTATAAAATTTGAGTGACTAACATTGTTAAGTAAACCAAAATGCTTTCCTTTGTAAAATCAAGTGACAACCTTATTTTTCCAAACGTTCAAGTTGCCTAATTTCGAATGCTCAAGTTTCTCATTTTAGAAAAAGGTTTCGTAGTTCATAGTTTTAAATCCTTTAAAACATAATTCTCCTTTAAACGTTTTGAGAAACCTATGTCTTATAAGTGAGTAGGTATTCTTTGTTTATAATCAATCTTATTAAGCAGCCATGATCTAGGAAATGTAATATCATTTTGTCTCATCTTAGCTTCTATGCAGATGGAGGTTTCTACTGGTTTAATAATACTTCTTTAGTCAATACATTTTCCTTTTATTAACGCTGCAGTGGTTTGTCGATACACATTCTGATTTCCGAAATCAGTATAACATTCTTAAGCCGTTATACCTAACTTCCCATAAAGCTAGTATAACTCTTAAGCTTTCAAAACCCAAGTAATACTCATTCTTTCAAAACGATTCATAGATCTTTCGAAATGCTTCAAGTTCTTTATTAACACATATCAAGCCAGTTATTATTCAAATCAGTTACCTTTTAAAAACCACAAAGTATGTGCTTATCCACATAAAGCTATTATAACCAACTTCCCATAAAGCCGTTATAACACTTTATGTTTTAAATCAAATACATTTAGCACATGTACGTCTACCGTACTACATAGTTCACACATATCATGCTAGAAGAGATAGGAAGAGGTCCACATACCTCGCGACGATTGTCGACTAATAGCAAAACGCTCCAAGTACCTCAAACCGCCACTACTCCGAAGCCAAGTGGATCAATCCACACTTATTACTAAAACCTATAGAGGCGACAGCGCCTATTAATACCTTTAGATCGGCGTAGAATATTCTACGAAAATTGAAGACTCTCCGCATACAGCGTAAATCTCCTCCTCTATCGAGGCCGCTACCAAGCCAACCGTGGGGTTAACACGTCGACCGGACGTACAATTCTACTACACAGCAATGCTACACAAGTCTCATCTGAATACACCCTATGTAATTACGATTCGATTCTCTTATTTAAATTCGGCTTAAGTCGCAAGACATTCTGTAAGTATTATTGAGCTTAAGTCAAAAGACATTGCCGCACAATTATAATGTTCAGTTCTATATATAGTATACTTCAACTATATATTCCTACAACATGTAATTTCCAATTACAATGAAGGTCAAGAATGTTTACCTCGATAAGCCCAAAATTATCCGAGTTTATATGTCGTTCTGAACAAGGTTTAGCTCTACTCCGTGCGCTCCAAACGCTCCAAGAAACCCTTAGAAGTGTCTACACAACTTCTACTTAATACTTCAACTACGGTGAAGATTTTTCCTTAGGGTTTCGTTTAGTGGCTAAAGGAAAGTATAATAGTATTTTCAAGCCAGTATAAGTATAACCTTGGAAAGTACAACAAGGTATTTGGGCTAAAGTATTTTGGACATTATAACAATACTAGAGAGTATTTCTATACCACAAAGTGGGGGTATTATACGAAAACAACTAGGCTAGGGGTACCCCACTGCTAGCACCACTAGAAGGGGATACTTTCGCCAAGGGCCTTCTCAAAGGGGAGGGTGTGGCGACGACTACTACAAGGAGAGGAGGAGATTTCAAGATTTAGGCACATTTTTGGATGAAGAACTCTTCAAGCTTAGGGGGGTATTTATAGGTCAAGCCATGGCCAACCAATGGCCAAGATGAAGACAAGTGTGGTGCAAGTGTAGGGTTAGATTTCAACCATGCGTACCTTATCCATCTACCACACAACTTGCACAAAAATATCCTACCAACTAAAGCCCTCTTTTTCGTCCACCATTGCCGCCCCATTTGTTCCAATGTGAGGGTGACACATGTCACCCTCCCGTTGGTCCACAATGTTTCGTCTCTCGGAAAAATCCGCAAAAATTATAAATGACATAGCCGGAATTTTCCCAACAAAAGCTGTGGAAACGTTTCGTCGAAAAACGACTCTAATCGGGTGTTGTGTACAAATTTCGAAACTTGCCTAACTTAAGGCTCAAATTTTCTACGTACGTCCTCACGTACATACTCTGAAAATACGGGGTATAACACAAGTGGCCAAGGCAAGTGGCCAAGTCTTGCAAGATATTTGTTGGGCAAGTGGACAAGAGGGACCCACACACACATGTCCCCAATCTACACGATACACATACTTCAATCCTAGCCCTTGGTTGTCTTATATATACACCTCTAGTTGATGAAATCTTCCACACTTAGAATTATTTCGAGACTTGAAAAATATCCTCCCTCTCCCTTCATGTTGCTCTCGTCCAAGCCATGATTTCTTGAGCAAGTGTTGTCCAATAATTCTTAAACTTCTAAGTGTTCTTCCTTGATGTGTTAGGAAGATTATTAACTAAGAGTTAGACAAGATTTCACACCCCTAGCCTCAAAAACACCCCCTTGACCGAGAGTTGTGAGGATTGAAACCTAAGTGTTCTTCACTTTTTGGAGTTGATTCTTGAAGAGAAGTTGGTTAGGAGCTTCTAAGGGTGACTTGTGGCGGATTGGAACGTTAGGATTTGGAGCTAAACTTGCTTAGGAACGACTTTAAGTTCTTGGATATTTTTGGGCTCTTTGAGGTAATGAACCTTGTTCTCTTTGTGAAGTTGAATATTATATATATTGGAAGTATATTATGGAGTATGATATATGTGGAGTAAGGTTTGGAAAGATTTGGATCTTGTTAACTTGTTTAAATGGAGAATTGGCATGTTAGCCATTAAAATGGTAAAAACGTATCCAATACTTGCTAAGAAGTTAATAACAAAGTAACTATAACTTATATAAAGATTGGAATATAAGTTGGAAGATTAATGAAGTAATTCCGGCATGCTAGCCAACTTGGATAAGTGAAATTGTAATAGTTGGCCAAGAACCTCAACTAACGGACTGTATTTACTTTGGACTGTATTTACATTGGACTGTATTTACTTTGGACTATGGACTTGTTCTATTTTTATGTTGTTGTTAAGGGGAAGATTGTTTATCACGTCCGTTTGGGCGTGTGATCCCCTTCTTTAGTTGTTGTTGTTGTTAAGGGGAAGATTGTTTACCACGTCCGTTTGGGCGTGTGATCCCCTTCTTTAGTCGTTATTGTTTTAAGGGGAAAATTGTTTAACACGTCTGTTTGGGCGTGTGATCCCCTTCTTTGGTTATTGAATTATTGCACCTTAAATATGACATGTTGATTACGGTTATCGGGCCTTGAAAAAGGTGGAAAAGTGCGTAGAAACGGGGGAAGTGCTGCCCAATTTTCCGTAGAATAAGAGATCTTACTTAGAAGAATCCTACGTAGAACTAGAAGTTGATAGGCGTGTTTTTGACTATTATAGGTTGACACTCTGCGCGCGACATATTCGACTTGGCAGGTGGATTTAGCCGAGGAGGTATGTGATCCTTCCTATCCTCTTGAGCTTGATATTTGTGAAATATATATAGTACGGTAGACGTACGTGTGTTAACAGAATTTGGTTTCACTTTGATGTCTTTTGACTTGAGTTCTAAATATTAAGAATCTTGAATTATTTCACAAAGAGTTATGAATCATTATTCAGAAGGAAATTAATACTTGGTTTTAAAAGAATGAGTTCTTTTGGTTTTCCAAACAAATGTGAATGTTTTGATTTATTATAAAGCTTAAGTGTTATACTAGCTTTATGGGAAGTTAGTTATAACAACTTAAGAAAGATAAAAAGAATGGTTTACTTACTTAACTATGAAAGCCTTGTAATGATTTCTGAATGTGTGGTAAGTTGGTGTCACGACCCGTTCCGGGGCCCGTGACTGGTGCCTTACCGGGGCACCCAAGTAGACATACATCAGAGTAATCAGCGGAATATAAAAACAAGACATGAAACAAATGTAAATTGAGACACAGTTTTTCTGAGAAAAGTCGTCTTTCGGCATATATATAAAGAGTGAACAGTTACATCCCAACTTTACAACATGACTACAGACCTCTAGGAATGTAAACAACTATGGCGGGACAGGGCCCCGCCATACCCTGAATGTACATATATCTATAACATCAGGGAGAACCATACCAAAAGTCGAGCCTCCGGAGAAGATGGAGCTCCTGACACCAAAGCAAAGATCCTAAGGATGCAGATCTAGCACCTGCTTGCCCTTAGCTGCGGCATGAACGCAGCCCCCCGAAGGAGGTCGCATAACAGTACCAAGTATGTGAAAGCGTAAAATCAAGTAAAATCAAAGTATTTAAAACCATTTGCAAATACAACGATTCAATCGCATATAGTGCCACAACATAAACAAGAGCAAAATAGAAATAATGTAATGGTCTTATCTAGGCCGCGAATGATCGGCATGGCCAATCGCCCATAGTATCATTATGCGTGCCTAATCTCGACTTCCCGCACCGCATAGTCACACGCACTGCATGAGGTATTCCTTGCACGGGGTAGCTAACCCCTGCATTCTCCTAGACTCCCGATCCGCATAGTCTCATAACGATAGTCACACAGATCGCATAGGGCATCCCCGACGGATAAAACACCGAATGATCAATCTCGAACTCCGCACTCGCATAGTCACGCGGTGCATAGGCCGTATAGACCGCATCGGGTGGCAAGCCCTCGGTATAACAAGTCAAGGGGGTAGGTGATATAATAACAGTACAACGGACTTACCGTTTAACAACGTAAGCACAACAAGAATAACAATATCACAAGACACTAACACACGTAGCATCCTAACATGTTACTTATCAAACCATCTTACTACACTTTGCAGAAATCAATACAGGATTTTCATAAACAAATAAGTAAAACTGTCCCTTTTATCTTTCTTAAGTCGTTATATCGTAACTTCCCATAAAGCTAGTATAACTCTTAAGCTTTCGCTTTAAAAAATCAAGTATTACTCTTCTTTCAAAAATGATTATAATTCTTTTGAAATACTTCGATGTTCTTATTATTTAGACTCAAGTCAAGTAAAACCATGTTCAGTTAACACACGTACGTCTACCGTACTATATATATACTTTAAAATATCATGCTCAAGAGGATAGGAAGAATCACATACCTTCTTGGCGAAGACCACCTGCCAAGTCGAATATGTCGCGCGCAGAGTATCGACCTATAATACCAACACGTCTATCAACGCCTAGACTATCTTGTATAAAGTTCTAAGCGAGGGTTCTCTATTCTATGGAAAATTGGGCAGACTTCCTACCCGTCAAGCTACCCAAGTCTCATCAGAAATACAAATTCTATGTAAGTACAATTTAATTATTCTTACATTATACCCTTCTACCGTGATTACGTTCAATTCTATTCTTTAATATCCTTCTATATCATATACTCAAGTCTTTAACTATTCTTATATGTCATATCCAATTACAATAGAAGGACAAGAGTATTTACCTCGATAAGCCCAAAATTATCCAAGTTAAATGTCGATCCTGAGCAAGGTTTAGCTCCTAATTTGCACGCTCCGATAGCTCCAAGAAGCCCTTAGAAGGTCTACACAACTTCTACCTAACTACTATAAGGGATTTGGGCTCGGTATTTAGGAATAGTAACTATACTTGGAAGACAACTTTCTACCAAGGGGTTTCGCCAGAGCTACTAGGCTAGAGGGAAGATGTTTCGCCAAGGGCCTTCATGGGAGGAGTGTTGGACGAAACACTACAAGAGAGGGGGAAGGATTTTCAAGACTTGGAGAAATGATTTGTGGATGAAGAAAACCTTCAAGTTAGGGGGGTATTTATAGGCCAACCAATGGCCAAGATGATGGTAAGTGGAGGGTGGGGATTCACCCAAGTGTCCTTATCCATCTACTACACAAAAATATCCTACCTAACCTTGACTAATGCAAGCCACATAAAATCGTCCAACGTGCCCAAGTTGCCGTCCATATGAGGGTGACAAGTGTCACCCTCCCGTTGGTCCAAAATATTTCGTCTCTCGGAAAAATCCGCAAAAATTATAAATGACATAGCCGTAATTTTCCCTACGCAAGTTTTGGAAAACGTTTCGTCGGAAAACGATTCTTTTTGTGGGTTGTGCACAAGTTTTTCGTCCATAGTGCCTAACTAAGGCTAAACTTTTGTACGTACGCCCTTACGTACATACTCTGAAAATACGGGGTATAACAGTTGGCTTGATAAGTAAACATGTTATGATGCTACGGGTGTTAGTGTCTTATGACTTGTGTGGTAAGGGGGTTTCTTGTTGTGCTTATGTTGATTACGATAAGCTGGTTGTGCTTATGATTATATCACTTACCCCCCCTGACTTGTTACGAGCCGCGGGTTAGCTACCCCCGATGCGAGGAATACCTCATGCGGTCCAGTATGACCTATGCGGACTCTAGTCCAGAATCACTCCGTGTGTTATGCCGATGTGAGAATACCTCATGCGGTCCAAGTGGCCATGCGGATTGCGGAGTCCAGGATGATACCGCGTTAGCTACCCCCGATGCGGTGAGTTTCATGCGGGTCCACGGACCTATGCGCAGACTCTGAGTCCAGGATTAGGCTCGCATAATGATACTGAGGGCGAATGGCCCTGCTTCGATCATTAGCGGCCTAGAAAAGGCCGGTTGCGTTACATCTATTTTGCTCTTGTTTATGCTGTGGCACTATGTGCGGTTAAATTGGGTTGTTTCGTACGTATTTGTTAATTGGTTTTAAAATGTTATGATTTCATTTCAGTATTTTACAGTTTCACATACTTGGTACTTGTTATCGACTCCTTCGGGCTGCGTTCATACGCCGCAGGTACTCGTTGCCGATCCTCGCCATGGATCACCGCTCGCTGGGAAAGCCCCGCTTTCTCGGAGGCTTATCTTTTGGTATGATTTTCCCCGCTATCAGAGGTTTATGTACATTCAGGGGTATGGCGGGGCCCTGTCCCGTCATAGTTGTTATAAACTCTTAGAGGTCTGTAGTCCTGTTGTAAATTTGGGGTGTAACTGTTCAGATGTTGGTATATATATACATGCTGAAAGACAACTTTTTCGTTAGATCGCTTTATTTCACCTCGTTTCTATGTTGGTAAGTTTATATTCCGCTGGTTACTCTGATGTATATCTACTTGGGTGCCCGGGTAAGGCACTAGTCACGGGCCCGGGAACGGGTCGTGACAACTACAATCTTCAAATAGGTAATATGCGACGATTCTAATTAACGACCAAAATGTAATTCAATTTCAAATGACTCAACATGTCATTTTCGGATTGAGCTTCTAAACTTCCGTAACCCTTACCAATCTTCATAACACATATCACATGATCATTTATAACTTATCATAACATAGAATCTTCAATTACAAAAGTAAGATGCAGATTATTACCTCATTTATCCCAAATATGATCCAAGATTACAAGTCGATCCTTAGCAACTTTAGCTCCTCTTTTTGACGTTCCAATCCACTCCAAGCAACCCTTAGAAGCTTATGAAGAACTCATCTTCAAGTTCCAACTTCAAAGTTGAAGAACTCCTTAGGTTTTCGCCTTGCGACTAATACGAAAACGCCACTTTTCCGGGATCTTTCTATTGATATACCCTTACAATACCCTTATGAACCTTGGTTTAAAGTGTGGAGCTTATTGGACAAAAATTGAAATTTTTTGTCTTGAAGGAACCCTCAAACCCGAGAGCTTCCAATAAGTGTTCTTCAATTCTTGAAATTTTTTCTAAGTGTAGAGCCTTTGTCTTGCTACTAGTACATATATATAACACAATGGAGGGTGAAGATTAGCACATATGGATGGCTTGGTTGCATTTCACTAGGATCAAGCCCAAGTGGCCCTTTGTGTTATACCCCGTAGTTCCAGGGTATGTATGCGAGGACGTACGTACGAGAATACGACAGAAAGATTGGAAAGGAAGAAAGAGGTGATTTTTCCACGGAAAAGTTTCCGGTTTTTGTGAAGGAAAAAGGTTCGTTAATGGGAATTGGATTCCCAGATTTGGTATTTGGACTTCATAGATTATATTAGAATTTTGGGATTTTATTTTCGGAAATGGTCACGTGGGGCCCACGGGAGAAATTTACGGTTTTGTGGGGCCCGCTTTGATTTTTGAGATTTTGGCCGTTATGGATATTTTCGGAAGACGAAATATTTTGGACGAATCGGGGGGCGACACGTGTCACCCCCATGTGGCACCCTTGGCCGAAATATGTTTGTGCACAACACCCGGTTAGAGTCGTTTTTCGACGAAACGTTCTACCTAACTTACGAAGGGTAAATTACGGCTATGTCATTTAGTATTTTTGCGGATTTTTCCGAGAGACGAAACGTTTTGGACCAACGAGAGGGCAACACTTGGCACCCTCTCGTTGGTGGACTTGAAGGGGCGGTTAGGGCGATTGGACGGGCAAGTGTTGGTAGATATTTGTGTAGATATTTGTGAGGGTTTTAAGGAGTAGGGTCTAGGGGGCACTTGGGCATATCTTGGACCTCCACTTGCCCCCCACTTGGCTAGATCTTGGCCATTGGTTGGCCTTTGCTTGGCTATAAATACCTCCCCTGAAGACTTCTTCATCCATTCCATAATTTCCAAGTCTTGAAAACCTCCTCCTCCTTGTTGGTTTCGTCCCTCCCCTCTTCCTGTGAGGCCTTGGCCAGAGGTGCACCACTCCTAGAGGCCTTGGCCAGGGTACACCACTCCTAGTGGTGCCGTGAGGTACCCACTGCCTTGTTGTTCTCGTAGAATACACCCCTCTTGGTAGAAATACTCTCAAAAGTATTGTTACTATACCCAAATTACCTTAGCCGTATACCTTGTAGTATTCCAAAGAAACCTCTATCGTGAGGCAGGAAATACTACAGTATGTCCTTTTGTCTCAAACCGAAACCCTAAGGAAATCTTCGTTGATTGATTGAAGTATTTAAGTAGAAGTTGGTTAGAACTTCTAAGGGTTGTTTGAGCGGGTTGGAGCACCGGAGTAGGAGCTAAGCGTTGCTAAGGATCGACATTTACTTGGATAATTATGGGCTTATCGAGGTAATTATCTTGTCCTCTATTTGTAATTGGAAATTACATGTTGTTAGAATATATAGTTGAAGTATACTATATATAGAACTAAGCTTAATCTTTCGGCAATGTCTTTTGACTTAAGCTGAAGAATAAAGAAAAGAATCTTTGTATTTACATGGACTGTATTGCAGAGACTTGTGTAGTATTCGAGTAGATTTGTACACGTCCGGTTAGGCGTGTAAACCCTCCCCGGTTGGCTTGGTGGCGGCCTCGTTAGAGGAGGAGATTTATCTTTGTTGCGGGAAAGTCGCCGAATTTTACGTAGAAATGGAACCTTGTGTTTTGAAGTTAATAGACGTTTGTGACCTTTTTAGGTGAAAGTACTAAGAGTAGCGTATTCTACTTGAGGAGTGGAAAGGGCTAGCAAGGTTGTAGTACTTGGAGCATTTTGCTTATTGTCGATACTGCCGCGAGGTATGTGAACCTCTTCCTATCTCTTCTAGCATGATATGTGTGAACTATGTAGTACGGTGAGCGTACGTGTGTTAAGCGTGTTTGATTGTTTTAAAACATAAAGTGTTATAACGGCTTTATGGGAAGTTGGTTATATGACTTTATGTAGGTAAGAAAATACTTTGTGGTTTTAAAAGGTAATCGTGTGAATTATAAGCGGCTTGTTATAATAAAGAACTTGATGTATTTCAAAAGATTTATAAATCGTTTTGAAGGAGAGTAATACTTGGTTTTGAAAACTTAAGAGTTATACTAGCTTTATGGGAAGTTAGGTATAACGGCTTAAGAATGTTTCTTGATTTGGAAATCGAATGTGTATCGCCAAACCACCTGCGGCGTTAATAAAGGAAAATGTCTTGACTAATGAGTTGTATTATTAAAACCGGTAGAAACCTCCATCTGCGTAGAAACTAAGATGAGACAAAATGATATTACATTTTCTAGGTCATGGTTTGTAGTAAGATTATTATAAACAAGAATAACCTATTCACACATAAGACTTATGTTACTCAAATGTTTTAAAAGAGATTAAGACTATGAGTTATGAAACCTTTCTAAAATAAGTAACATGAACATTTGAAATTAGGCAAACTTGACGCTTGGAAAATAATGTCATACTTGAGTTTTTACAAAGAAGTGTTTTGATTTACTTCAAAAGATAATCACTCTATTTTCATATACTACGTATTGTGTGACTTTTGTGAAAGTAACGTATCTTTGAAAAGAGTTAATGCACGAAGTATTTTGGGGATAAAACCCGATCTTGTTAATCATATAGTAGAAAGTGCCTTGTGTGAATAACTTGATTGTATTGGTTTGTGATAGCCTTGTAATACTTTCTTGTTGATTTGATAAGTAAACATGCTAGGACGCCACGTGTGTTAGTATCTTGTGATGTTTGTGTAAAGGGTTTTTCCTTTGTTGTGCTTATGTTGTTTAACGATAAGTTGTTATGATAGTATTATACATCACTCATCTCTTGAGATGATTCCGGTTGTCGCCTCCGTCGCGGTAGACTCAGCGGTCGATGGACCTATGATTCGAGACTACCTCATACGGTCCAGGGGGCATCGCGGAATCGCGGGAGTTCCAGTTGGGACGCGCCTTGTGGTCATGCGGTCCTTGTGGCTATGCGGACGGCGAGTCCAGGACGCCTAGGGAGTAGCTACCTCGATGCGGGGTTATACCTCATGCGGCCGATCTGATTGGCCTACGCGAGTCGCGGAAGTTTCAGGACTAGACGCGCGACATTAGATATCGCGCGAGTGGCGGCCTTTGATCATGTGACGCCTAGACAGATCTCATGATCTGCTTTATGACCTTGTTGGTGCTGGGTTTTAGTAGTCGGCTATGCCTTCGCATTTACCCCGTCTGCTTTATTATAACACGTGGGACACGGTGTTCATGTGTGTTCCTCGTGCTTCCATATCATAGATCGCCATGATGAGAATGTGCTCCACGCACGATTGATGTTGGGCGTGAGACCCATTGTTAAATTTGAGTGATGACTGAGCGCGAGTCCCCGACTTGACATGATCGCTATTTATTGTGAATCGTAGTTTGGTTATCATACATGTCTCTCGCTTTGTATAGACTACTATGATTTCATTTACGATTTATTTTCGCCACATACTTGGTACCGTTGTAATCGACCTTCGGGCCGCGTTCATGCCGCAGTAAAAGGTACACGATCGTTGATCCTCGGATCACGATCAGCGTTGGAAAGCTCCGTTTCTCGGAGGCTTATCGATGTATAGTCCCCTTGTTGTAGGTGTTTACATTCGGGTATGGCGGGCCTGTCCGCCATTGTTGTCGTATCATTTCTTAGAGGTCCGTAGTAATCACAAGTGGTGGTTTGTAAAAAGGATTAAACTGTTCATGTTGAAAAAGTTGTTATTTATATATATGCCGAAAGGCAAGTTTTCTCGATTATTGTTTCATATTTCATAATATGTCTTGTATCGTTTATGTTCCGATTACTCGATGTTGTATCACTAGGGTGTCCGGTAAGGCACGACCACGCCCGAATCGGTCGTGACAAAAGTGGTATCGAGCGATTAATCCTGAAAGTGTCTACGCATCGATTCAAGAGAGTCTTGATTATCGGTGTCGCGCACCACGCCAATAATCGTGAGGCTATAGGATATTTAGGATTGGTTTCTATTCTTCTCACCGAGATCGTGCCTTAGTCCGTGTTGTAAGTTGGACCTCTAAACGTATTTCTTCCCTTACCGCTATGCCTCCGCGTAGGCAACCCGCCCAGAGGCGCGCAATGGCGGAGTCGCGAGTAGAGTTGAGAGGTCATGAGGCACAGCCCAATCATTACCTGGTAGTGCTTCATTCGGGATTTCTGCGATGTCACTAGCCCCAGAAATTTAGCACGCGCGCAGCTCCTCTGCGGCCATGATATTTGAACCTTCAGTTCCACGACCAGGAACAGAGATTATGGATTACAAAGAGGCGACCCTGTTACTAGCTATGGATTTGGCTACCAGAGAGTATAACGATGTATCGCGAGTCTTGATGGCTATCTAAGAGAGGGTCGCAAGAGTAATTCTTGATAGGCTTGAGCATGGCCTGTACGCTTACGCGATCGCCGAGAAACATAGAAATCATGGTGGGTTAACCGGTAAGATTTTGGGGGATAGAGAAGGTGTGAGCCTTAGAGTGTTATACGTAGAGACCTTAGAGGTGAGGCCATCTCAAGAAAAGGTGTAGTGTTATGTTTGATCCTTATCAGAAGTGCATAGTGCACGTGAGCTACGTTTGGGATAGTCCCTAGTAGTGGAATGAAGGGGGTAGTTGAGCTAAGACCGCTAGGTTTTCGAACGTGATTAGTGAGATTGTTCCTTCGGGAACTAGTGTTTCTGGCGTTACGGTCGAGTGAGGCCACGTCGCGTCAACCCGCGACTGCTTTTATGGTGGGTCGGGCCAGGTGGTCCCGCCTGTGATAGGGTCATGAGGGTGTTAGGCCCATGTTTAGTTAACCAACAGACGAGTTCGTGGACGATTCGACGATGAGTCGGGCGATGGGAGCAGCCGTCGTGGTTTTTCGATCGAGACCATGTACTTGCGGGTTGATTATATCGTAAAGGTTGTAAGGCTGACGGTGCCTACCTTCACCTTATGACAGTGAAGCCCGTGTCAGGCTATTTTCGTTTTCTAAGAGTTTGACCAGCAGGTTAAGCACTCGGTGAGTCTCAGACCGCATTCGCCTCGCCGTGTGGATTTCGGGGTAGTTGTGAGGATTGTTGGTTCTGTGGAGGGAGCGTTTAAGCTACCATTTCGGTGTTCGGATGTCGCCTTATGAAGCCTTGTAGGGCGAAGTGTAAGTTCGGTCGATTGGTTCGATGTTGGCAAGGTTCGATGGTTGGTTCAGCTTGTTCCAGCAGATCGTGGATAGGTGAAGCTTGTCAGAAGAAGTTCGGCATTTCGGAGGAATCGTCGCGGATAATCGGCGACGACGCCAGAGTTCGTGCCGACGGTCGGTCTTCTTGAAAGTACCACCCTGACAGTGTGACGAGTTTTGGAAACAGAAGGAACTTAGCCCGAGTTACTTGGGCCTTTGAGTTCATGTGAAGAATAGCCGTTGCATTTATATGTTAGCAATTGCCGTCCGACTTAGGAGGCGACGTCCGTCTTTCGTATTGTTGTTCGGGGCCGAGCGTATAAAGAGGCGAGCCTCTATCACAGAATGCACCAACCGTGGCTCCGTATGGCACATCCTCGAGAAGGGCCGTAGGTACGCCTCGTGGATCGCAGTTGCCGGCACCATTTGTTGGGTCGTCGGAGCAAGGCTCGCGACAAAGTGACAAAAGTGGTATCGTGACTGCGAAGTATATTTTTGACCCCGGAAGAGGTAGTTGTGGTGATATAGAGGTGTTTCCTCGTGGGCTTGATGTAAGTTTTGCGCAGTGTTTCATGGCCAGTGTGGTGATTGTTTCATAAGTATAGTAGAGAGACTATATCGACGCCAGATGTTTGGGGACTTAGAAGGAACATTCGACGAATGTTTCTGGGAAGAATGTTATACCGTAGTTCCGTGGTATGTATGCGAGGACGCACGAGAATACGATGAAAGATTGGAAAGGAAGAAATAGGTGATTTTTCCACGGAAAAGTTTCCGCCAGTGAAGAAAAAGGTTCGTTAATGGGAATCGATTCCCAGATTTGGTATTCGACTTCATAGATTATATTAGAATTTTGGGATTTTATTTTCTGAATGGTCACGTGGGCCCACGGAGAAATTTACTGATTTTGGGGCCCGCTTGATTTTTGAGATTTTGGCGTTATGGATATTTTGGAAGACGAAATATTTTGATTTAATCGGGCGACACGTGTCACCCCACGTGGCACCCGCCGAAATATGTTTGTGCACAACACCTTGTTAGAGTCGCCGATAAACGCTCTACCTAACTTACGGCGGTAAATTACGCTATGTCATTTAGTATTTTGCGGATTTTTCCGAGAGACGAAACGCTTTGGACCAACGAGAGGGCAACACTTGGCACCCTCTCGTTGGCGGACTGAAGGCGGAAGCAGGCCGATTGACGGGCAAGTGTTGGTAGATATTTGTGTAGATATTTGCAGGGTTTTGGGCGAGTAGGTCTAGGGGCACTTGGGCATATCTTGCCCTCCACTTGCCCCCACTTGGCTAGATCTTGGCCATTGGTTGCCTTTGCTTGGCCTATAAATACCTCCCCTTTGAAGACTTCTTCATCCATTCCATAATTTCCAAGTCTTGAAAACCTCCTCACTCCTTGTTGGTTTCGCCCTCCTCTTCCTTTGTGAGGCCTTGGCCGAGGGGTGCACCTCTCCAGAGGCCTTGGTCGGCGGGTACACCCTCCTAGTGGGGTGCCGTGAGGTACCCCCCCCTCGCCTTGTTGTTCTCGTAGAATACACCCCCCCTCTTGGTAGAAATACTCTCAAAAGTATTGTTACTATACCCAAATTACCTTAGCCGTATGCCTTGTAGTATTCCAAAGAAACCTCTATACGTAGAGTCGGAAATACTACCAGTATGTCCTTTTGTCTCAAACCGAAACCCTAAGGAAATCTTCATTGATTGATTGAAGTATTTAAGTAGAAGTTGGTTAGAACTTCTGGGGTTGTTTGGAGCGGGTCGAGCACCGAGTAGGAGCTAAGCGTTGCTAAGGATCGACATTTACTTGGATAATTATGGGCTTATCGAGGTAATTATCTTGTCTCTATTTGTAATTGGAAATTACATGTTAGAATATATAGTTGAAGTATACTATATATAGAACTAAGCTTAGTATCGCGCAATGTCTTTTGACTTAAGCCCGAAGAATAAAGAAAAGAATCGAATCAGATTTACATAGATCGTATTGCAAGAGACTTGTGTAGTATTATCGAGTAGATTTGTACACGCCCGTTAGACGTAAACCCCCTCGTTGGCTTGGTGGCCTCGTAGAGAGGACATTTACGCTGTCATGAGTGCCGCCAAATTTTCTCAGAGAGAAATGGAACTTGTGTTTTGAAGTTAATAGACGTTTGTGACCTTTTAGGTGAAAGTACAAGAGTAGCGTATTCTACTCGAGGAGTGGAAAGGGCTAGTGCGTTGTAGTACTTGGAGCATTTTGCTTATTGTCGATACTCGTCGCGAGGTATGTGAACCTCTTCCTATCTCTTCTAGCATGATATGTGGAACTATGTAGTACGGCAGACATACGTGTTAATCGTGTTTGATTGTTTTTAAAACATAAAGTGTTATAACGGCTTTATGGGAAGTTGGTTATAACAACTTTATGTAGGTAAGAAAATACTTTGTGGTTTTAAAAGGTAATCATGTGAATTATAATCGCTTGTTATAATAAAGAACTTGATGTATTTCAAAAGATTTATAAATCGTTTTGAAGGGAGAGTAATACTTGGTTTTGAAAACTTAAGAGTTATACTAGCTTTATGGGAAGTTAGGTATAACGCTTAAGAATGTTTTATCGATTTGAAATCGAATGTGTATCGCCAAACCATCGCAGCGTTAATAAAGGAAAATGATCGACTAATGAGTTGTATTATTAAAACCAGTAAACCTCCATCCGCATAGAAACTAAGATGAGACAAAATGATATTACATTTTCTAGTCATGGTCTGTAGTAAGATTATTATAAACAAGAATAACCTATTCACACATAAGACTTATGTTACTCAAATGTTTTAAAAGAGATTAAGACTATGAGTTATGAAACCTTTCTAAAATAAGTAACATGAACATTTGAAATTAGGCAAACTTGACGCTTGGAAAATAATGTCATTACTTGAGTTTTTACAAAGAGAAGTGTTTTGATTTACTTCAAAAGATAATCACTCTATTTTCATATACTACGTATCAGGTGACTTTGTGAAAGTAACGATCTTTGAAAAGAGTTAATGCACGTATTTTGGGGATAAAACCCGATCTTGTTAATCATATAGTAGAAAGTGCCTTGTGTGAATAACTTGATTGTATTGGTTTGTGATAGCCTTGTAATACTTTCTTGTTGATTTGATAAGTAAACATGCCAGATGCTACGTGTGTTAGTATCTTGTGATGTTTGTGTAAAGGGGTTTTTCCTTTGTCAGGCTTATGTTGTTTAACGATAAGTTGTTATGATAGTATTATACATCACTCATCTCTTGAGATGATTCCGGTTGTCGCCTCCGACGCGGGTAGACTCAGCGGTCGATGGACCTATGATTCGAGACTACCTCACGCGTCCAGGGTCGGCGCGAATCGCGGAGTTCCAGTCGACGCGCCCTTGTGGTCACGCGTCCTTGTGGGCTATGCGACGGCGAGTCCAGACGCCGCCGGGAGTAGCTACCTCGACGCGGGTTATACCTACGCGGCCGATCTGATTGGCCTACGCGAGTCGCGGAAGTTTCGGGACTAGATGACACATTAGATATCGCGCGAGTGGCGGCGCTTTGATCATGTGACGGCCTGCAGACAGATCTCATGATACGCTTTATGACCTTGTTGGTACCGCTGGTTTTAGTAGTCGGCTATGCCTTCGCATTTACCCCGCATGCTTTATTATAACACAGCGGACTCGTGTTCATGTGGTGTTGGTGCTTCCATATCATAGATCGCCAAGAAGGAGGAATGTGCTCCACGCACGATTGATGTTGTAGGCGTGAGACCCATTGTTAAATTTGAGTGATGACTGAGCGCGAGTCCTCGACTTGACATGATCGCTATTTATCGTGAATCGTAGTTTGGTTATCATACATGTCTCCCGCTTTGTATAGACTACTATGATTTCATTTACGATTTATTTTCGCCACATACTTGGTACTGTTATCCGACTCCTCGGGCCGCGTTCATGCCGCAGTAAAAGGTACACTACCGTTGATCCTGATCACGTCATTGTTGGGAAAGCTCCGCTTTCTCCGAGGCTTATCGCCGTATAGTCCCGTTGTTGTAGGTGTTTACATTCGTGGTATGGCGGCCCCGCCCGCCATTGTTGTCGATCATTTCTTAGGTGCAGAGTAATCTGTTGCAAGGTGGTTTGTAAAAAGGATTAAACTGTGCATGTTGAAACATTTGTTAGTGATAGATATGCCGAAAGGCAATTTATTCTCAGATTAGTGTTTAATATTTCATAATATGTCTTGTATCGCTTTATGTTCCACCGACACTCGATGTTGTATCACTAGGGTGTCCCGGTAAGGCACTACCACGCCCGACCGGTCGTGACACTTTGACAAGTCAACAATGTCAAGCTCTTTGTCTTAGCAAGACTTGGTCATTTAAATTATGGTCAAATGACCATCTTATCCATGCCATTTTCGTCCAAGACCACTAAGAGGGGTGACACGTGTCGCCCTCCCGTTCGTCGCAATATTTCGTCTTCCGACAATTCCATAATTCCGATAAATTTTTACTTGTCTCCAATCTTAACATTTTTGAGTTCTTACGTACGTTCTTATAAACATATCCTGAAATTCCGGGGTGTAACAGTTAAGTTATCATGTATGGATAATCAAAGCAAGCTCCAAAATGAGAAGTCCCTCCATAAAGGGCCGAATTATGTTATGTAAGATATGTAAGTTATGTGGAAAAACTTGATCAAATTCTTAAGTATGTATGTAAGAATATGATGTTAATTCTTATTGAAAGAAGGAAAAGAACGGTTAATGTACGATTGATTTCATGAGTTAAAATGACACAGTAGATTCGTATTTCATTTTATACTTGCCTCGTCATTCTTTTATACGCTTATGATTTGGTTATCGTATCTTATTCTCGTTCCATACTGCACTGTTGTTATCGACTTCTTCGGGCCGCTCATGCCCGCAGGTGTTAGGTACACAGGTTGGTGGTCATTGCTTTTAGGATCTCTGTTCAGTTTTTGGGAAGAAGCTCCATTTACTTCGGAGGCTTGTTTTTGGTATGGGTCCTCGTTTGTAGATTTATGTACATTCGTGGGTATGGCGGCCCCGTCCCCATCCTAGTTATTATGTCCAACTCTTAGAGGTCTGTAGTCATGTATGTGGGTTGTACTTTTGTTACACCGCGGAATTCCAGGATATGTTTATAAGAACGTACGTAAGAACTCGAAATTTGTTAAGATTTGAGACGAGTAAAAATTTATCGGAATTGTCGGAAAACAAAGTATTGCGACAAACGGGAAGGCGACACGTGTCACCCCCCTTAGTAGTCTTGGACGAATTTGATATGGTTAGAATGGTCATTTGACCATAATTTAAATGACCAAGTCTTGCTAAGACTAAGAGCTTGACATTGTTGACTTGTCAAAGGGCCACTTGGGCTTGATCCTTGTGAAATGCATCCAAGCCATCCATATGTGCTAATCTTGACCCTCCATTGTGTTATATATGTGTACTAGTAGCAAGACAAGTTCTACACTTAGCTAAATTTTCAAGAAAATTTGAAGACACTCAAGGAGTGCTCTCGGGTTTGAGGGATTCTTCAAGACAAGAATTTTCAATTTTTGTCCAATAAGCTCCACACTTTAAACCAAGGTTCCTAAGAGTATTGTAAGGGTATCTCAATAGAAAGATCCCGGAAAAGTGGTGTTTCGTATTAGTCGCAAGACGAAAACCTAAGGAGTTCTTCAACTTTGAAGTTGGAACTTGAAGAGGAGTTCTTCATAAGCTTCTAAGGGTTGCTTGGAGTGGATTGGAACGTCGAAAAGAGGAGCTAAAGTTGCTAAGGATCGACTTGTAATCTTGGATCACATTTGGGCTAAATGAGGTAATAATCTTCGTCTTACTTTTGTAATTGAAGATTTCATATTATGATAGGTTAGAAATGATCATGTGATATGTGTTATGGAAATTTAGAAGCTCAAATCCGAAAATGACATGTTAAGCCATTTGAAATTGAAATACAATTTGGTCGATAATTAGAATCGTCGCATGTTTACCTACTTAAGGATTGTAGTAGTTATAATCAATTGCGGCTAGATTACATGTTATATTAAACCACTTGGATTGAAAAGGGATTGGAAACGAATTTGTATTGTTGTCCCTAATTTGCCGAATGGACATTGTATTTTGGACTTGTTTGATATCAATTGTGGGGCGGAATTTTACACGTCTTGTAGGCGTGTAATCCCCTATCGTTAACTACATTGTTGAGCCTTAAATGTGGCGTGTTTGGTTATTGAATTCGGCCTTGAAAAAGGTGGCAAAGTATGTAGAAACAAAGGAAGTGCTGTCCGGTTTTCCGTAGAATTTAGTAGCTTTGCACTTGGAATATTCTACGTTTGAAGTAAGAAGTTAATAGACATACTATGGTCATTATAGGTTGACATACTACGTACGACATATTGGACTTGGCAAGTGGATTGAACCGAAGAGGTATGTGGAACTTTCCTGTTATACCCCGTATTTCCAGAGTATGTACGTAAGGACGTACGTAGAAAATTTGAACTTGAGAAAGTAGCTTGGCCGAAATTTATTTATGCACAACACCCGATTAGAGTCGTTTTTCGACGAAACGTTTCCACAGCTTTCGTAGGGGAATTTTCGGCTATGTCATTTTTAATTTTTGCGGATTTTTCCGAGAGACGAAACATTTTGGACCAACAAGAGGGAGACACTTGTCACCCTCTCATTGGAACACCTTGGGCGGTCAAGGGTGGCCGAAAATGTGCCTATTTTGTCATGGAGTTGGTAGGATATTTGTGTGTTAGTTGGTTAAGGGGCACTTGGCAAGATCTCGCCCTACACTTGCCTCAGACTTGGCATGATCTCGCCATTGGTTGGCCTTGGCTTATACTATAAATACCCTCAGATGACTTCTTCATCCATTCCAAATATTTCCTAAGTGTTAGAAATCCTCCTCCTCGAGAGAGTTGTTCTCGCCCTCCCCTCCCCTTGGCCGAGAGCCCTTCCTCCCCTCCTGGGTGCTAGCTGGGTACCCCTAGCCTAGTCGTTGTGATAATACCCCTCTTGGTAGAAATACTCTCAAAAGTATTGTTATAATGCCCAAATTACCTTAGCCAGATACCTTGTAGTATTCTAAGGTTATACTTATACGAAAAGCCCGTAAATACTATTATACTTCTCTTCCACACAAAACCGAAACCCTAAGGAAAATCTCCATAGTTAGTTGGAGTATTAAGTAGAAGTTGGTTAGAACTTCTAAGGGTTGTTTGAGTGGCCTGAGCGCAAGGAGGTGAGCTAAACCTTGCTCAGATCGACATTTAAACTCGGATAATTATGGGCTTATCGAGGTAAATATCTTGTCCTCTATTGTAATTGGAAATTACATGATTGTTAGACTATATAGTTGAAGTATACTATATATAGATCAACGTAGTTATCGGCAATGTCTTTTGACTTAAGCTGAATAATAAGAAACCTTTCAAAGAAGAGTCTCGAATCGTATTTACATAGACCGTATTACAGTAGAGTTGTGTAGCTTTTCTGTGCGCTAGATTTGGGCACGTCCGGTTTAGACTTATAACCCCCGGTTGGCTCGTAGCCGCCCGATAGAGGAGGAGATTTACGCTGCTGTGGAGGTGCCGAATTTTCTCAGAGAATGTTCTACGGGCGGATCTAAATGTTAATAAGCGCCGTGGCCTTATAGTTGAAGTACTACGATGGCGCGATCCATCGCTAAGGAGCCGAAGCTCAAGTACTTGGAGCATTTTGCTTATTGTCGATACTGTCGCGGTATGTGAACCTCTTCCTATCTCTTCTAGCATGATATGTGTGAACTATGTAGTACGGCAGACGCATACGTGTTAACCGTGGTTTGATTGTTTTAAAACATAAAGTGTTATAACGCTTTATGGGAAGTTGTTATAACGACTTTATGTAGGTAAGAAAATACTTTGTGGTTTTAAAAGGTAATCGATGTGAATTATAAGCGCTTGTTATAATAAAGAACTTGATGTATTTCAAAAGATTTATAAATCGTTTTGAAGGAGAGTAATACTTGGTTTTGAAAACTTAAGAGTTATACTAGCTTTATGGGAAGTTAGGTATAACGGCTTAAGAATGTTTTATCGATTTCGAAATCGAATGTATCGACAAACCATCGCAAATTAATGAAAGGAAATGTTTTGACAGATTAAGTATTATTAAACCAAAGAGAAACTTCCATCCGCATGTAAGCTAAGATGACAAAATGATATTTCCTAGATCATGGTCACATGTAATAAGATTGTTATAAACAAGAATATCCTACTCACATATAAGACTTATGTTTCTCGATAGTTAAAAGAGAATTATATTCTTAAATGAATAAGACTATGAACTATGAAACCTTTCTAAAATAAGAAACGTGAACATTTGAAATTAGGCAAACTCGACGCTTGGAAAATAATGTCGTTACTTGATTTTACAAAGGTAAGTGTTTTGGTTTACTTAAAAGGATAATCACTCTATTTTCACATAACTACGTATTGTGTGACTTTTGTGAAAGTAACGTATCTTTTAAAGATTTAATGTCTGAAGTACTTTGGGGATAAAACCCGAACTTGTTGACATATAGTAGAAAGTACCTTGTGTATAACTTGATTGTGTTGGTTTGTGATAGCCTTGTAATACTTTCGTTGATTGATAAGTAAACACGCTAGGATGCTATGTGTGTTAGTATCTTGTGACGTTAGTGTAAATGGGTTTTCCTCGATCGTGCTTTAAGTTGTTTGACTATCACCGTTATGTTGGTATTGTACCACTCACCTTGACTTATTTCCGAGGTTGTCGCCTCCGACGCGGGTAGACTCAGCGGTGCGGGACCATGATTCGAGAATACCTCACGCGGTCCGTGGGGATCCATGCGAACTACGGAGTTCCGTGTTAGTGCGCGGCGCCTTTATGGTCACGCGGTCTACGCGTGGCTACGCGGATCGCGAGTCCGTGCGATCGCCGGAGTAGCTACCCTCGATGCGGGGTTATACCTCACGCGGCCTATGAGGTTGGCCTATGCAGAGTCGCGGAGTTCGAGGCTAGACGCGCACATTTGATAATCGCGCGAGTGACCAGCTTTATCATGTGACGGCCCAGACAGATATCATGATACATTTTATGACCTTGATAGATCTGTAGGTGTTAGTAGTCGCCATGCCTTCAGACTTACCCCGCATCGCTTTATTTGGACACGTGGACCCGTGTTCATGTGTATTCCTGGTGCTTTTCTATCATGATCGCGGCAGCTGAGGAAGGTATTCCACGCATGATTGATGTTATGGGCTCGAGACCCATAGTTATATTCGAGTGATGACTTTGAGGGCGTGAGTCCCTGACTTGACATGATCGCTATTTATCAGGAATCGTAGTTTGGTTATCATACATGTCTCCCGCTTTATAGACTATTATGATTTCATTTACGATTTTTAGTTTTACATACTTGACTGTCAGATCCGACCTCCTTCGGGCCGCGCTCATGCCGCAGTTGAGGTACACCGCCATCGATCCTAGCTCTGTGGTCACAAGCCGTTTGGGAAGCTCCGCTTCTCGGAGGCTTATCACAGATAGTCCCCGTCGCCGTAAGTGTTTACATTCGTGGTTTGGGGCCCCGTCCCGCCATTGTTGCCGTATCATTCTTAGAGGTCCGTAGTAATGCAAGTGTGGTTTGTAAAAAGGATTAAATTGTTCATGTTGAAAGAGTTGTTATTTATATATATACAAGGTAACTGCTGGTTAGCCTGTCTTCTTATTTCACTGTCTTATTACACTGGTTTCATGTATTGTCTTTATGTTCCGCTGATTACTCTGATGTATGGATACTTGGGTGCCCGGGGTAAGGCACCAGTCACGGGCCCGGGTTCGGGTCGTGACATTTCCTATCTCTTGAGCATGAATAGTTGTAAGTATATAGTACGGTGGACGTACGAGGTTTTGACGAATTTAGTTCGTTTGATATCCTTGGCTTATTATAAGAATGTCCAAGTTGGTTGAGTTAGGGAATTAACTCACTTGTTTAAAATATTAAGAATATCTTACTTTCTAAATGTTAAGAGACTTAAAGTATTTTGAAAGTATATGACACTTGTTTTCTTTGGAAAGTTTAAGTCTCTCGGTTACAAAGAAGAATGTAAGTTTCTAAAGCATAAAGCTAGTATAACGGCTTTATGGGAAGTTGGTTATAATAGCTTTATGGAAAGCTAAAAAGAGTGGTTTACTCTAAGTAATTTAAGTATGATAAATGACTTGAAATAATGAAAGACAAATCGATTTAAAGGCATCAATTGCTTAAAGTTTTAAAAGAAAGAAGTCACTTGATTTAGAAGCCTATAAATGTATTTCTAAAAGGTATTGTGACTTGTCTTGAAAAGTAGTTATGACTTGATACTACGGTTATTAGTATCTTGGAAGTTTTATATGAAAAAGAGTCATTTTAAAAGAATACACGTAGTACTGGGTTAAATTCTGATTTTATAATGACATGTTAGTGCCTTAAGTAAACTAAAATGAGAGTGTATATGAATAATACTAATAAGAAGTTAGGGGGATTTCTTGTCACGACCCGAACCCGGGCCCGTGACTGGTGCCTTACCCCGGGCACCTAAGTAGACATACATCGTAATAATCAGCGGAATATAAAACAAGACATGAAATAATATGAAGTGAAAAACGGTTTATCTGAGAAAAATTGCCCTTCGGCATATATTGTTACACCCCGTAAGTCCAGGACATGTAAAAGAGAATGTACGTAAGGAATCAAGACTTGAAAATTAGTACGAAGGAAGAATTTTTTCCGACGAAAATCTTCCTGACGGAAAGGAAAATGTTCGTTGTTGAGAATTGATTCTCAAAATGCATTATTTGAAGAGTATGGAACTCTTAACTTTTGGAAATTTATTTTGACTGATTTGGTCACGCTGGGCCCACCCGAGGAATTTTACGCTTTGCTGGCCCACGAGGTTACGAAATTTTATGGACGAATGAGAGGCGACACGTGTCACCCTCACGTGGTCTTGGTCGAATTAGTAAGGGCAAATGGTCATTTACCATGGTGGAAGATAAGTCTTGCTAGAATGATATTGTTGACTTGTCAACTTGTCCACATAGGCTTAATCCAAGTGAAATTCATCCTAGACTCACATTTGTTTAAGTTTAAGCCCTCCAATATGTGTTATATACTAAGTTAGTGCAAGACAAGGTCTTTTACACTTAGAAAAATTGAGAGAACTTTGTGCCAAGAACAAGAGGCTCTCCTGCTGCTCCTCCCACACACACAAAAATTTAGTTTTGATCCTTTGTTCACAAAACTTAAACCCAATGTCCCTAAGGGTATCAGAGGATATCTCAATAGAAAGATTTTGGAAAACGGCGTTGTATTAGTCGCAAGTGAAACTTGAGGAGTTCTTCAACTTTGAAGTTGGAACTTGAAGATGAGTTCTTCATAGGCTTCTAAGGAGTGCTTGGAGAGGATTGGAACCTAAGGAAAAGAGCTAAGAATTTGCTAAGGAGCGACTTTGAATCTTGGAATTTTTAAGGGCTTAAAAGGTATAATCTTGTCGTTTTAGTAGTTAAGATTTCTTATTGATTGTAGCTATGGATATTAGCAAGCATGAGTTATATATTATGTTGTTGGATTAGTGTATCAAGCTATTGGAACCCTAATCCAAAACTAGCATGTTTAGCCTTAAGATTGGAATTCAAGTTGATTATTAGTTTAAGTTGTCGATGTTGTATAAAGAAGGAAATTGTAGTTATTGAAGTTGTTTATGACTATATAACATGTTAGACCTTAGAACTTGGATTGAAAAAGAAATTGGAAAGACTTAGTGTCGTTGGTTATAAGTCGCCGAGAGACGGTTTGGATTTCAATCTACTTTGTATGAATTGTGGCGGAATTTTACACGTATTGTAAGGCGTGTAATCCCCTTTGTTTGGTTGTTGGTTTGAGCCTTAAATGTGGCGTGTTGGTTATTGTATTCGCCTTGAAAAAGGTGGCAAAGTGAGTAGAAACAAAGGAAGTCTCGCCCGATTTTCCGTAGAATTGCAGATCAGATACTTAGTATTATTCTACATGAGACTAGAAGTTGATAGTCTTGTTGTGAACATTATAGGTTGACACTTCTACGCACGGCGATTCGCCTTATCTTGTGGATTTAGCGAAAAGGTATGTGAACTATCTCCTCTTCTAGCATGATTCCTTAAGATCAAGAAAGTAAGTTCTACTCCTTAAATGATCCATTCCTTGGTTGTACTTGGATTGCCTAATATAGAATTTATTCTATGTACTTCCTTGATTGTACTTTGATGTTTAAATTGTAAGTTGTATAATCCATTGCCTTAGTGAAGTTGGATTCTTAAAAGTGAAAGTATTTTACTTAAAGTACATAGAGTCTTCAAAAGGAAGTGGTTTCCAAACCTTTTGGCTAGTGCCTTAGTTCCAAAACCTAAAGGTCATTATAATGACTTTAGGGGAGTCAAAGGAGTGATTTACTTAATGGTTTTAAAAGAGGAGAAATGACATGATTTAAGAGAAGTAACTTGTTTTAAAGGTGTGAGTTACTTGAGGTTTAAAAGTAGAAGAAACTTGTTTTCTAAATATTAAGAGACTTGTAGTATTTTGAAAGTTGAGAACTTGATATATAAAGCATGTGATACTTGGTTTTAATAGTATAAGTCTCTTGGTTATAAAAAGAATGAAATTGTCTAAAACTACAAAGTTATAACGCTTTATGGGAAGTTGGTTATAACGGCTTTGGAAGGTTAAGAATGTTGTCTATTTTGATTATTGGGCATAAGTTGCCTAGATTGTGAAAATTTGAAGTTACTTGATTTCAAGCTTTGAAATGAGTTTTCTAAAAGTGTAGTAACTTACTTTGAAAAATAGACACACCTTGATACTACGGGTGTTAGTATCTTTGGATTTTACATAAAAAGGAGTCTTTTGAAAAGAATGTACGTACGTAGTACTTTGGCTTGTTAAATGAGAATTATTCTATTTGTGCCTTGATAAGTACTTTGGCTTGTTAAATGAGAATTATTCTATTTGTGTCTTGATAAGTACTTTGGCTTGTTAAATGAGAATTATTTTATGTGCCTTGATACGTACTTTGGCTTGTTAAATGAGAATTATTCTATTTGTGCCTTGATAAGTACTTTGGCTTGTTAAATGAGAATTATTCTATTTGTGCCTTGATAAGTACTTTGGCTTGTTAAATGAGAATTATTCTATGTGTGCCTTGATAAGTACTTTGGCTTGTTAAATGAGAATTATTCTATTTGTGCCTTGATAAGTACTTTGGCTTGATAAATGAGAATTATTCTATTTGTGCCTGTAAGTACTTTGGCTTGTTAAACGAGAATTATTCTATGTGCCTTGATAAGTACCTTGGCCCGATTAATCGAGAATTGCCTATGTGTCGGGGCGATAGCCTTCGAGTGCAAGGATTATGTTTTATTGTTGTCGCGACTCTGGTTGAGGGCCGATCGCCTTGTCAGAAGTTACTCGACGCATCGACGCTGATGTGGATTCCACGCATGCTTCCGCTATTTGTAGTACTGGGTTAAATTCCGGATTTTTATAGAAGACACGGTAGTGCTTTTGTTTTGTTTGATCACGGCCGAGATAGGGTAAGAGTATAAGTGAGGGTAAACCCCAAGATGCTATACCACCTTCTCCGGGTAAGAGTATAAGTGGTAAACCCCAAGACATTATACCCCGCTTGTTTTGTTCACGGCTCACGAGATAGGTAAAGTATATGTGCGGGGTAAACCCCCAAGATGCTTTACCACCTTCTCCATGGTAAGAGTATAAGTGAGGGGTAAACCCCCAAGATGCTATACCACCTGCTTTACCACCTTCTCCAGGGTAAGAGTATAAGTGAGGGGTAAACCCCCAAGACGCTATACCACCGGTGGGACTTGGTGTTGATGTATGTCAATTCGTGATATATTATATCATGGATCGCCGGTGAGGAAGGATTCCACTGCATGATTGATATTATGGGCGTGAGACACATGGTTATATTTTAGAAATGACTTGAGGCACGCGCCCTCGACTTGTTATGATCGCATGTGTTGCATCGTAGGTTGGCTATCATACATGTCTCCCGCTTTGTTTAGATCGTTATGATTTCATTACGATTTCATCGTTTCACATACTTGGTAAATTCTTCAGATCGACCTCCTTCGTGGGCCGCTCATGCCGCAGGTTTAGGTACGCAGTTTGGTGATCGGCAGGTGTAGGACCCTGCTCAGAGTTGTTGGATAGCTCCTTTTGTTCGGGAGTTTATCTTTTTGGTATAAGTTTCTTTCAGTACAGGCTTTTGTACAGTTATGGATACGGCGGGGCCTTGTCCCATCATGGTTCAGTATAACTCTTAGAGGTCCGTATTCATACGTGAGATCGACTCATGTACGATGTCAGGTTCGGGTCTATGTATATTATATGGCGCGCTTTGGCTTTGCACGCACGCTGGTTTAAAAAAGGTGTTATTTGATTCCGCAGCTTACTTGGTTGTTAAGGTAGCGGTGCCTGTGTAGGCACCACCACGCCCGGTTCGGGCGTGACATATATATAAATAAACTTGAACTCTAACAGATACATCCCTTATACAAACTCGCCATAACAAAGATTACGCACTTCAAGAGTCGATATAACAACAATGGCGGATGGCTCCCGCCATACCCCGAATGTAAGTACCTACAACGACAGGACTATACCATCGATAAGCCTCCGAGAAACGGAGCTTCCCAAAACGCCGAATCGTGATCCTAAGAGCGAGGATCGACGATCGCGTACTTACCGCGCAGATTAACGCAGCCGGGCGAGGTCGCATAACAGTACCAAGTATGTGAAATCAAAAATATCAGAAATGAAATCATAGTAGTCTATATAAAGCGTGAGACATGTATGATAACCAAACTACGATCACAATAAATAAGCAAATATGTCAAGTCGTGACTCACGCCTCAAAGTTATCACTCAAATATAACTACGGGTCTCACGCCCACAACATCAATCATGCCCGTGGAATACCTTCCTCACCGCCACAGCCTATGATATAAAAGCACCAAGGAATACACATGAACACTGTGTCCCACCTGTCATAATAAAACCGTATGGGTAAGTACGAAAGCATAACCGACTACTAAAACCCACGCATCAACAATGCCATAAAATCAGATCACGAGGTCTTTCTAGACCGCGCCATATGATCGGCGCCACTTGCCCTCGTGATCAATGCGCGCACAAATCAGAACTTCCCGCAGCCCGCATAGCCACACATAGCCCGCATGAGGTATTCCTCGAATCGAGGGTAGCTACTCCCGATCGCCCCGACCCGCGTGGTCCGCATGGCCACATAGACCGCATGGCCATATAGACCGCACACTAACTCGAACTCGTAGCTCGCATAAGCCACATGGACCCGCATGAGGTATCTCGAATCATAGTCACTGCATCACCGAGGTACCTCGTGACGGAGGCGCTTAACCCCTGTGATAACATGTCAAGAGGCGAGTGGTACAATACTAACATAACGGCTTATCGTTAAACAATATAAGCACAATCAAGGAAACCCTTTACACAAACATCACAAGATACTAACACACGAAGATCCTAACATGTTTACTTATCAAATCAACAAGAAAGTATTACAAGGCTATCACCAACCAACATAATCAAATTATTCACACAAGGTACTTTCTACTTTATGTCAACAAGTTCGGGTTTTTATCCCCAAAGTACTTCATACATTAACTCTTTAAAAGATCTGTTTCTTTCACAAAAGTCACATGATACCCGTAGTATAAAAAATAGAGTGACTATCTTTTTAAGTAAACCAAAACAATTTCCCTTTTTAAGGACAAGTAACAACCTTCTTTTCCAAAAGTTCAAGTTTGCCTAAGTTCAAAGACTCAAGTCTCTTATTTTCGAAAGGTTTTGTAGTTCATAGTCTTAATCACTTAATAATATAATTCTCTTTAAAACAATTTGAGAAACATACGCCTTATGTGAGTAGTTATTCTTGTTCATAACAATCTTATTAAAGCACCATGATCTAGAAATGTAATATCATTTTGTCTCATCTTAGCTTCTATGCAGATGGAGGTTTCTGGTGTTTTAATAATACTTAATTAGTCAATACATTTCCTTTATTAGCGCCGTGATTTGTCTTAAGATTTATTCTCATTTCAAATCAATATAAGGCTCATAAACAATTAAGTAAATCGCCTTTATCACTCTTAAGTCGTTATACCTAACTTCCCATAAAGCTAGTATAACTCTTAAGCTTTTAAAACCAAGTATTACTCTTCTTTCAAAAACGATTCTTAATTCTTTTGAAATACTTCAAGATTCTTATTATTTAGACTCAAGTCAAAAGACATCGCAAAGAAACCACGCTCGCTTAACACACGACGCTCACCGTACTATATATATTCTTTTAAAATATCATGCTCAAGAGGATAGGAAGAATCACATACCTCGCGACGATTATCGACAAATAGCAAAACGCCCACCACTATAACCCGCTAGCCTTGTCCACCTTCAAGTAGAACATGCTACTCGCAGTAACTTCCAACCTATAAAGCGGCATATACGCCTATCAACGCCTAGACTACTCGTAGAATATTCTAAGCAGAGGTTCTTAATTCTACGGAACATTGGGCAGACTTCCTACCCACAAATTACACAAATATATCAGAAATACAAATCCTATGTAAGTACAGTTCAATCTTCTTCTTTAATATTCTTCTGATGTGATTTCAATTCAATTCTCTTCTCTTATACCATCCTTCTATGTATCTTATACTCATTTCTATACAACTACAGTATGTAATTTCCAATTACAATAGAAGGACAAGAGTATTTACCTCGATAAGCCCAAAATTATCCAAGTTTAAATGTCAATCCTGAGCAACGTTTAGCTCCTACTCTGGGCGCTCCAACCCGCTCCAAACAACCCTTAGAAGTTCTACGCAACTTCTTCTTACTACATCAACCAATGATGAAGATTTTCCTTAGGGTTTCGTTTAGTGACTAAAAGGAAGTATAATAGTATTTCTGGGCTTTTAGTATAGGGGTAACCTTGGAATACTACAAGGTATATGGGCCAAGGTATTTTGGAATAGTAACAATACTTGGAGAGTATTTTCTACCAAGGGGGGGGGGGGTGTTTTACGAGAACAACGCTCAAGAGGGGGGGGGGGTTGTTTCGGCCAAGGCCTTCTCAAGGGGGAGGGGGAGCTCTTGGACGAGAGCTTCACTACAAGGGAGGGAGGGATTTTTAAGACTTAGAAGTCATTTGAGGGATGAAGAAATCCTTCAACTAAGGGGGGTATTTATAGGGCCTTCAATGGCCAAGATCAAGACAAGTGGTGGGCAAGTGGAGGGTGAAGATTTGCACAAGTGCACCCTAGCCATCTTCTCCACAAATCACTCCAAACATTGACCCAAGTTTTAGGCCACAAAACATGCCAAGAACGTGCAACCAATCGGCCACTAGACCGCCCACTTGAGGGTGACAAGTGTCGCCCTCTCGTTGGTCCAAAATATTTCATCTCTCGGAAAAATCCGCAAAAATTATTAATGTCGCAACCTTAATTTTCCCCTCGCAAAGTTTGGAAAATGTTTCGTCGGAAAACAATTCTTTTCGGGGGTTGTGCACAAATTTTCGTCCCTTTCCTAACTTAAGGCTTAAACTTTTGAACGTACGTCCTCACGTACATACTCTGGAAATACGGGGTATAACATTCTCCCCTCCTTAGAAACATTCGTTCCGAATGTTCCTTCTCAAGACGGATAATGATAAGTTCCTCTTAACTTAAACAAGTTGTCAATGCCACACCTGGCCACAAAATAACACACGCGCAATTACTTAATCCAAGTCCACAAGGAATCACCTCTATCATACACTCGAACTCTTTCTCATCACTTACACATTTCTGTTATTGCTTCAGTTTCCAAAATCTCTGGGTTACTATCTCCAACTTGGTCATCATTAACTGGGAACACTCTGGATGGATCTCCGATACTTTTCTGAACATAGTAACAAGAAGGACCGGACGATCGCTTCCCACGCCGACGCAAGAAAGCTAACTTATAGGCAACCCGCCTATCCTCCAAAGGATCTCAAAACGCCTAAGTACCTCGTGCTAAGTTTCTCTATTTTCCAAAACTCGTCACACCCTTTCCGGTGGTACCTTTAAGAAGACCCACCGCCAACTCGAACTCAAGCGCCGCCGCCGATTATCCGCACGACTTCGCTGACTCGCTACGCTAATAACCTCTTCGGATAAGCTTCACCCTATCCACATCACGCGAAAACAAGTATGAACCAACTATCCGAACCTTGCCAACATCGAACCAATCGACCGGCAACTTACACTTCCGCCCCTACAAAGCGTCATAAGGCGACATCCGAATACCGAAATGGTAGCTATAAAACACTCCCTCAACAGGAGGCAAAAATCCTCACAGCTACCCCTGAAAATCAAAACACCGCCCGAGGTGAATGCGACATCGAGACTCACCGAGTTCCTAACCCCGCTCGTAAAACTTCCAAAAGAAATAGCCGTAACTGGCTCCACCGTCATAAGGTGAAAGTAGGCACCTCGCAGCCTTACAACCTTCTCGATATATAACATCTCGCATAACCCATCGCCGAGTAAACGGCCCCGATCGAAGACAAGATGGGCGGACCTCATCGCCCGACCATCGGTCGAACGCATCCACGAACTCAGACACGGGTTAAATAAACTTGGGCCTAACACCTCGTGACCCCACCACCGGGCGACCACCCCGAACTGACCCCACCACATTACAAAGTCGCGGGTTGACCCGCGACGGCCTCAACCCGCCCGCTTATCGCAAAAAACTCTTGTTTCCCGATCCAGAACAATCTCACCATCGAGTCACGAAAACCTAGTGGTCTTCTTAGCTCAACTACCCTCTTTCATTTCATACCACTCAGGGACTTATCTCACAAACATATCTCACGTATACTATGCTCTCCGATAAGGGTCAAAAATAAATCTTTTACTAAAGATGGCCTCGCCTCTAAGGTCTCCACGTATAAAATTCTAAGGCTCACACTTCCCTATCCCCAATCTTACCCTTTTAACTAACCATGATTTCTAATCACAATTAACACAATGCTATCTGAACATAACACTTAAGATATACTCATCTTATCACACATACAAATCTCTAGAGGGTTAAGGATATACCAGATTCATCGCTTCACTACCCTTTGTCGTTCTAATCAATCTTGCTCGGGCGATAGCTAGGAAAGGTGATGAACTAGCCACGATCCTCGGGCCGAGTCTCTACATCCGCGCCACCGCCTGACAATTTCTCGCAAATGGCCCGCTGGCCGCAGAACAATTTGTCAAGAAGTACGACACTCCCACAATGACACTTACCATAACGCCACACCGGCGGGTGGCCTCTCGCTAACACCCTTTCCTCTCCGACCATCGACCAGAATCGACCGTAGGTGAGTCCTCCTACTTGCATCCCTCCTACTAGGACACCTTTCGACATGGCTCGACGGCCGCAGTAAAACAAGCACCAACAAAAGATGACATTCCCGACGACGACGCCGCCATACTCGGAACACCGAGGAAAATCAACCCTACCGCTAGAACCTACGATAGTCGCGGAACTAAGCCCCGAGCTCGACCAACTCTCGCATACCCCGAACGCCCCGAACCCCGCGAGGACCACTGCGATCGGGCGGAGGCGCATAACCCGTCGCCGGCCGAGAAGGTCCGCCAAAGTTATCAAAGGACCCCGCTGCTCGCCCTCTTTCTCGATTCGTTAACCCGTCGATCCTACTTTTTCTCGACTCGCAAGATAAGCTCAGACGTAGGCCATGCTCATGCCCGATCAAGAGCTACTTTGCACAACCTCTCTTAGATAATCATCAAGACCCGTGATAAATCGGTACATAATATACTCTCTCGTTGCTAAATCCATACTAGTAATGCGGTCGCCTCTTTGCAATCCATACTTCCCGCCATCGGGTCGTGGAATCGGTTCAAATATCATGGCCACAAGAGGAATCGCTGCCGCTGCGCTTAGACTCTGGGGCTGGGCGCGCCGCAGTAATCCCCGAACGAAGCACCACCCCGGTGATGATTGTCTGCTCTCGTAACCTGCTCTACTCGCAGCCTCCTCACCGCTTTGCCCTTCTGGCCCGTGCCTTTTACGCGAGGCATAATCGTAAAGGAAAGGAATTACGTTAGAGGGGTCCAACTTATAACACAGCTCTAAGGCACGATCTCAGAGTGAGAAGAATGGAAACCAATCCTAATTATCCTATAGCCTCCTGATTATTGGTGTGGTGTACAACACACCGATAATCAAGACTTACTAGATACGGTCAGAGACACTTTCCGAGGATTAATCGCTCGATATCACTTTTGTCACGACCGAACCGGCCCGTGGATCGTGCCTTACCCCGCACCCAAGTAGACATACATCGTAATAATCACGAATATAAAACAAGACATGAAATAATATGAAGTGAAAACGGTTTATTCGAGAAAATTGCTCTTCTAGATATATATAAATAAACTTGAACTCAATAGCTACATTCCTTATACAAACTCGCCCATAATAAAGATTACAAACCTCTAAGAGTTGATATAACAACAATGGCGACAGGGCTCGCCATACCCGAATGTAAGTACCTACAACGACAGGGACTATACCATCGATAAGCCTCCGAGAAACGGAGCTTCCCAAAATGTTGAATCGTGATCCTAAGAGCGAGGATCGACGATCGTGTACTTCTACCGCGGCATGAACGCAGCCTCAAGGAGGTCGCATAACAGTACCAAGTATGTGAAATCGAAAAATATCGTAAATGAAATCATAGTAGTCTATATAAAGCAGAGACATGTATGATAACCAAACTACGATCACAATAAATAAGCAAATATGTCAAGTCGTGACTCACGCCTCAAAGTTATCACTCAAATATAACTATGGGTCTCACGCCCACAACATCAATCATGCCCGTGGAATACCTTCCTCACCGCTGCCTATGATATAAAAGCACCAAGGAATACACATGAACACCGTGTCCCACTGGTGTCATAATAAACCGCACGGTAAGCACGAAGGCATAACCGACTACTAAAACCTACGTACCAACAATGCCATAAAATCAGATCACGAGGTCTTTCTAGACCGCGCCATATGATCGAAGCGGCCACTTGCCCTCGGTATCAATGTGCTACAAATCAGAATCTCCCGCACTCGTGATAGCCACACACATAGGCCCGCATGAGGTATTCCGCGATCGAGGGTAGCTACTCCCGCATCGCCCCGACCCGTGGTCCGCATGGCCACATAGACCGCATGGCCATATAGACCGCACACTAACCTGGAACTCTCATAGCTCCGCATAGGCCACCTGGACCCGCATGAGGTATCTCGAATCATAGTCACACAGACCGCCTGAGGTACCCCGCATCGGAGGGCAGCTTAACCCCCGGTATAATATGTCAAGTGGTGAGTGGTACAATACTAACATAACGGCTTATCGTTAAACAATATAAGCACAATCAAGGGAAACCCCTTTACACAAACATCACAAGATACTAACACACGTAGCATCCTAACATGTTTACTTATCAAAACAACAAGAAAGTATTACAAGGCTATCACCAACCAACATAATCAAATTATTCACACAAGGTACTTTCTACTTTATGTCAACAAGTTCGGGTTTTTATCCCCAAATTACTTCATACATTAACTCTTTAAAAGATCTGCTTTTCCCCCAAAAGTCACATGATACAGTAGTATAAAAATAGAGTGACTATCTTTTTAAGTAAACCAAAACAATTTCCCTTTTTAAAGACAAGTAACAACCTTCTTTTCCAAAAGTTCAAGTTTGCCTAAGTTCAAAGACTCAAGTCTCTTATTTTCGAAAGGTTTTGTAGTTCATAGTCTTAATCACTTAATAATATAATTCTCTTTTAAAATAATTTGAGAAACATACGCCTTATGTGTGAGTAGGTTATTTTTGTTCATAACAATCTTATTAAAGCAACATGATCTAGGAAATGTAATATCATTTTGTCTCATCTTAGCTTCTATGCAGATGGAGGTTTCTACAGTGTTTTAATAATACTTAATTAGTCAATACATTTCCTTTATTAGCGCCTTAGTGGTTTGTCGGTGACTTATTCTCATTTCGAAATCAATATAAGGCTCATAAACAATTAAGTAAACTGCCTTTTATCACTCTTAAGTCGTTATACCTAACTTCCCATAAAGCTAGTATAACTCTTAAGCTTTTAAAACCAAGTATTACTCTTCTTTCAAAAACGATTCTTAATTCTTTTGAAATACTTCAAGATTCTTATTATTTAGACTCAAGTCAAAAGACATCGCGAAGAAACCACGCTCGTTAACACACGCACGTCACCGTACTATATATATTCTTTTAAAATATCATGCTCAAGAGGATAGGAAGAATCACATACCTCGCGACGATTATCGACAAATAGCAAAACGCTCCACCGCTATAACCCGGCTAGCCTTGTCCACCTTTCAAGTAGAACATGCTACTCGCAGAACTTCCAACCTATAAAGGCCATATACGTCTATCAACGTCTAGACTACTCTGTAGAATATTCTAAGCAGTAGGTTCTTAATTCTACGGAACATTGGGCAGCACTTCCCTACCACAAACTACACAAATTCATCAGAATACAAATTCTATGTAAGTACAGTTCAATCTTCTTCTTTAATATTCTTCTGATGTGATTTCAATTCAATTCTCTTCTCTTATACCATCCTTCTATGTATCTTATACTTATTTCTATACAACTACAGTATGTAATTTCCAATTACAATAGAAGGACAAAAGTATTTACCTCGATAAGCCCAAAATTATCCAAGTTTAAATGTCGATCCTGAGCAACGTTTAGCTCCTACTCTGGGCGCTCCAACCCGCTCCAAACAACCCTTAGAAGTTCTACGCAACTTCTTCTTGCTACATCAACCAATGATGAAGATTTTCCTTAGGGTTTCGTTTAGTGACTAAAAGGAAGTATAATAGTATTTCTGGGCTTTTAGTATAGGGGTAACCTTGGAATACTACAAGGTATATGGGCCAAGGTATTTTGGAATAGTAACAATACTTGGAGAGTATTTTCTACCAAGGGGGGGGGGGGTGTTTTACGAGAACAACGCTCAAGATGGGGGGGTTTGTTTCGGCCAAGGCCTTCTCAAGGGGGAGGGGGAGCTCTTGGACGAGAGCTTCACTACAAGGGAGGGAGGGATTTTTAAGACTTAGAAGTCATTTGAGGGATGACGAAATCCTTCAACTAAGGGGGGTATTTATAGGGCCTTCAATGGCCAAGATCAAGACAAGTGGTGGGCAAGTGGAGGGTGAAGATTTGCACAAGTGCACCCTAGCCATCTACTCCACAAATCACTCCAAACATTGACCCAAGTTTTAGGCCACAAAACATGCCAAGAACGTGCAACCAATCGGCCACTAGACCGCCCACTTGAGGGTGACAAGTGTCGCCCTCTCGTTATTATTGTCGCAACCTTAATTTTCCCCTCGCAAAGTTTGGAAAACGTTTCGTCGGAAAACAATTCTTTTCGGGGGTTGTGCACAAATTTTCGTCCCTTGCCTAACTTAAGGCTTAAACTTTTGTACGTACGTCCTCACGTACATACTCTGGAAATACGGGGTATAGCATTTCTTAACTTGCTTATGTAATGTATGATAAGCCGGTAGTGCTTATGTTATGTATGATAATTCGGTAGTGTTTATGTTATGTATGATAACCGGTTGTGCTAGTGATATATTATGCATTACGGGGTCATTCCCCGGGTTTGTGGCATTTGCATATTCTGTGGATTTGCTACCCATGATGCGAGGAATACCTCATGCGGGTCCGAAAGGGCTTATGCAGGTGAAATAGTCTCATGCGGGCGACCACCCTATGCGAGAATACCTACGCGGTCTACACGACCTACGCGGCGGATACGCTATGCGAGGAATACCTCACGCGGTTCATACGACCCTGCGGGTGAAATAGTCCTGCGAGTAGGATTGCTTAATGATATCAGGCGGGTGGCCCCGCTGATCATGAGCCTCCTATTTTTACGCAAAGAAAGTATACTCTTGTTTACTCTCATTGTTAGTAAGACACACGCAATCGTTATATGAGTTATCATACATGTCTCCGCTTTATTTTAGACTTATGATTTCACTACAAGATTTCTGGGCCACATATTTGGTACATGTCAGACCGACTCCTTCGGTTGCGTTCATGCCGTAGGTAGAGTACATGTTGCTGATCCTTACTCTTAGGATCACCGCTCACTGTTGAGAAGCTCCTTTATTTGCAGGCTTATCCCCGGTATTGTCTGTTGTACATTCAGGGTATGGCGGGCCCTGTCCCGCCAAAGTTGTTATTCTTAGAGGTCCGTAGTCACATTTGTGGATTGGGTTTGTAAGAACAGAGATGTCGCTTTAAATTTTGTATTATGTATATGTTACGAAGGCGCCTTATCGGCCAGCCATTGATGCTCATCGTATAAGTATGATTTTTATTTTATGAGTTGTGTATGTTCCGCTGCTATTCTCTGATGTATACCTGAGAGGGGTGCCCAGGTAGGGCACCAGTCGCGGGCCCGGCGTCGGGTCGTGACAAAAGTGGTATCAGAGCAGTTAGTCCTCGGAAAGTATCTACAGACCGTGTCTAGTAGAGTCTTGATTATCGGTATGTTGTGCACCACGTCTATAATCGTGAGGTCGCAGGACATTTAGGATTGGTTTCCATTCTTCTCACTCTAAGATCGTGCGACAGAGTCGTGGTTAGTGGTCGCCTCCCAACAAGTTATGTTGTTTGCAGCTACGAGAAAGGCAGCAGTGACCCAGGAAATATGATATGGATTGCGTATCCAGGTAGGTAATGTTTGTAGTATAGTTGGTATTGTGACATACAACTATACGGATTTATGATTTAGGCCTGACGCGTGTTGCCTAGAATGGTTTTAGGTTACCGAGGATTTGCAAGGACTAAATAAATACCGGAAGGTAGGAGCTTAATGGACTCTCAGTAAGGTTTTACGTGCTAATTTGAGATAATTAGGAGATGATGAGTTGTCTGAGAAGGAAATGAACCCTTAAGAAGTTATTATTAAGGGAATTAATGGATGACTATGTTACTAGATTGAGCTACGTAGTATGATTAAGAAAATGGTACGGATGAGATCCGTATGGAGTAAGTATGGTTGTTTTGGTCAAGACAACACGATTATGGTATTACGAGAAGTTTTTGTACCTGTTTACGGGGGGACTGATAAGGTAGGCGTGGAGCATGGAGATTGCAAGCCTAAGAATGTTGATAACCACCGAGACCTTAGGTATATAAAGCCTTCTCGGGTAGTAAAAGGTTAAGAAAGACCAAGGATAAGAGTTAAGTGCGACGCTGAGTCGAGTTGAGGACCTATTAAGGGTCGCCCCATAGCTTGAAATGGAATGGGATCAGTTGGTAGTAGTCCCGCTATGTGACAGGGTCACGACGGTGCAAGGCCCAAGTATAGTTAATCATTTTACGGGTTCGTGGACGCATTCCACCAGAACCAGGTTGTGAGAGCCGGAAATGGTCTTATGTTGTTTAGAATAGTAACTCCAAAGACTGGAGGCCCGAATCAGTATGAAGGCTATGTACGTACGCTAGAATAAGTTTGGAAGTACGGGAAGAGTACGACCAGTAAGAAAGAGAGCAACCAAGTGTAAAGAAATGGAGCCTGAATCCATGAGGACCTTTCGAGGTGACTACACCCGTGAGTGTTGGGTGGTAGCTGAGCGGGTAGATAATAATTACCGGTAACGATACAGTCGTTGGACCCTAGCAGACCTAGCAGAGCTGTTATGACAGACATTGAGGTCATTATGAGTACGGGCTAGTTGGCCTCTTGTTATGCCAACGTGGACTACAGAGAGAGATTGATTCGGTACCAGTTTCCCGGTAAGCCGGTTATCGAGTGGAAAGGAAGAGAAGTGGTGGTAACCAGTGAATTATCCTTCCTTCTTTGACATTGTTGATTTAATAAGTCTGTGTGACTTGTTCATTGGAGGTAAATTAATGCAGAAAGTAAGAAATACTCGAATTTGAAGGAGTTTATGCTAAGTACCCTTGGATGTACTTGGAGTTGGTTTGGTGTGGCGGTCAGGGCCACGACCTTCCGGATAAGTTCAGGATAGCGCATAAGCAAGAATAAGATAAGTGCGAAGTCACTTTAAAACCGTAAGACATCTTTGGTAGGTTTTGAAAAATCTACACGACTTTAAGGCGGTGCGTGATGATTAGATATTTACTGAACCGCAAGAGGACCCTGTGATTAGGGTTGTGACTCAAAGGAAAGTTTATTTAATGGAGATAAGTTCTCTCCCCACGTAAGGATAATTTTACGTATTATGGGGTTATGTGTACCCATGTTGTTAGACGAATGATAGGAGACTGGTAAGGTCTTCAGTATCGTCATGCCATAGGTTACAGTTTTAGATAACCGTGGGAAAAGTATTGTGTTGGGGTAATTAAGAACGACGTTACGAAATGGTCGAGGAAATGTCGTAAGGATAAAAATATTGGTAGTACGCATATAGAAACTGTATGATTATGAATCAACATAGAAATACTTTTGCTAATAATAAGCATAAGGTAAGGTTATGACCAGAATGATAAAAGAGAATACGACTATGGTTATGTAAGTTACACGAGATATGATTACCCCAGACTAGTGTAAGACCATTAGTAAATAATGGGCAGTAAGAACACCTCGAGGAAAGGTGGTAGCATCGGTACTGACGAGAAAGATTGTAAGAAAATACGGAGGGGTAAGGGACCCCAGGACAACTTGAAATAACTTATAAAGGAAAGACGAGTAGACACTCGAACGATAAGAAGTTTTGACAAGTCTTTGGATTATGTAATACCATGAATGGAGGTTGAACACCTGACTATAGGCTCTACAAACTGGGAAAGGAAAATCGGGTTACTACTTGACGAGATCAAGGAAATCTTCCCCCCCCCCCAAATTGTGATTGACAGGAAGTCTTAGCCATGTGGCAAGCAAAGGAATCAAATCTAAGTTAGTGACCGAGTTGAGTTACAACAGAGAAAGGGAAACAGGAACTATAATTGAGATTAAGGGTGCCCGAATATTTCGCAGGTTCGAGGAAAGCTTCCAGTTATTGGAAGATAAGTAGACCACGACTACAGTTCTACCCCCCTGAGAGACTAGGAGGTTAGGTTAATATGGTAATATTTTGAGTGTTTGGCTGGGTTGCGTGCTGACGCAACACGATAAAGTTAGAGCCTATGTTTTCCCGGCGGTTAGGGAAGCATGAAAGGAATTACGCTACTCACGATTTAGAGTAGGCGGCAGTTAATCGTATCTTGAAAATTTGGAGGCATTCCTTATATAGACCTCATGTGGATATTTGTGCAGGCCACAAGAGCCTCCGGTATATCTCCAGACAGAGGTAGCTAAATTTGCGACAGAGATGGTGGTTAGAGTTACTCAAGGATTGTGATATCGATATCCTATACCGCCCGGGGAAAGCCGAGACGGTTACAGACGCTCTTAGTCGTGGATTTATGGGTAGTCTGCCAGATGGTCAGCCAGATAGACAGGACGTGGTCCGTGAGATTCATCAGCTACCGAGCCGGGGGTTCGATTATTTGTTTCCAAGGTGAATGAAGTTTGGATCCGAGAGGTTACCGAGTCTTCCTTCGTCGAGGAGGTGAAGAGGCGACAATATGAGGATTAAACATTAGTATGTGGTCGAGATACGACTCTCCGAGAAGAGAAGAGCCTGTTTGAGTAGCACCGGATGGGGTGCTGTGATACGAGGATGGATTGTGTGTACCCGGTACTGCAGGACTTGTCAGCAGGTTTTAGGGGAGGCACGCAGTGCTTATTTCTCTAATTGTTCGGGGGTCGACTAGGTTGGTCGTGACCTTAGATGTTTGTATTGGTAAGATGGCCTGAAGAGGGACGTAGCAGAGTGTTGCATAATGTCCGAATTAGTAACAGGTCAAGGTTGAGCACCAGAAGCCCAGTGGGCTATTACAGGCGATTTAGATCCCGACTTAGATATGGGAGGTAATTAAAATGGATCTTGTTACAGGGTGGCATCGTACTCAGAGGGAGTGCGACTCCCTGGGGGTCATGGTAAATAGGCTGGCGAAACCAGTCGTGTTCTTCCGGTTAGGACCACTTACTCGGCTGAGGATTATGCTAGCTTATATAGCAGGGAGATTGTGAGACTTCACGGGGTGCCTACATTTATGATGTCATACAGATGAGTTCAGTTTACGGCTGACTTCTGGAGGTTTTCCAGAAGGTATTAGGGACACAGGTGAGTCTCAGAGTGACATTTGACATTTCACCCTCAGACCGACGGACAGGCAGAGCATACTATCCAGGCACTTGAGGATAGGTGGCGGGCCTGTGTTCTTGATTTCAGAGATAGCCGGGAGGGTTATTTGCCTCTTGTTGAGTTACATACGATAACAGATACCCTTCCAGTATTCAGATGGCCCTGTATGAGGCCTTGTATGTAAGAAAGGGTACATCGTCGATTGGGTGGTTCGACATAGGAGAGGTTCAGCTATTTAGTCCAGACTTGATTCAGCGGACTGTGTATAAGGCGAAGCTTATCCGGGAAAGATTATTAGTAAGCTCAGAGTCAACAGAAGCTTTATGCAGATAACCGACGTTGACACATGGGGTTCAGGTTGACATTTTAGTATGAGTATTTTTATGTGGCCTCGTGTGGTATTATTGGTATGTAGGGGTTGTAAAAGAAGACTATGTCGCTATTTTTAAGTTTGACTCCCAAAAGAACATTCGGGGACGAATGTTTCTAAGGGGAGAAGAATTTTACACCCCGGAATTCCGGGATATATTTATAAGAACGTACGTAAGAACTCGAAATTTGTTAAGTTGAGACGATTAAAAATTTATCGGAATTATGGAATTGTCGGAAAATGAAGTATTGCGACGAACGGGAGGGCGACACGTGTCACCCCCTCTTAGTGGTCTTGGACGAATTTGACATGGTTAGAATGGTCATTTGACCATAATTTAAATGACCAAGTCTTGCTAAGACTAAGAGCTTGACATTGTTGACTTGTCAAAGGGCCACTTGGGCTTGATCCTTGTGAAATGCATCCAAGCCATCCATATGTGCTAATCTTGACCCTCCATTGTGTTATATATGTGTACTAGTAGCAAAACAAGTTCTACACTTAGCTAAATTTTCAAGAAAATTTGAAGACACTCAAGGAGTGCTCTCTGCCTGAGGATTCTTCAAGACAAGAATTTTCAATTTTTGTCCAATAAGCTCCACACTTTAAACCAAGGTTCCTAAGAGTATTGTAAGAGTATCTCAATAGAAAGATCCCGGAAAAGTTGTTATACCCCGTAGTTGCAGGGTATGTATGTGAGGACGTACGTACGAGAGTACGGCAGAAATTTTGAAAAGAAAGAAAGATGTGAGTTTTCGACGGAAAAGTTTCCGGTAATTTGTGAAGAAAAAGGTTCGTTAATGAGAATTGGGTTCCCAGATTTGGAATTTGGGCTTCTTAGATTATATTAGAATTATGGAATTTTATTTTCGGAAATGGTCACGTGGGGCCCACGGGAGAAATTTACTTGCTGGGCCCGCTTTGTTTTTGAGATTTCGGTATTTTGGATATTTTCTAAGACCAAATATTCTGGCGAATCGGGGCGACACGTGTCACCCCACGTGGCACCCTTGGCCGATTTTACCTTTGGCACAACACCCTATTGAGTCATTTTTCGACGAAACGCTTACAGTATTTATGGCGGAAAATTCCGCTATGTCGCTTTGTATTTTTATGGATTTTTCCGAGCGACGGAACATTTTGGACCAACGAGAGGCCACTTGGCCCCTCATCAGCGGGCAAGGTGGGCGCACATACGGGACGATTGGGAGATAAGGTTGGGCAAGATATTTGTGTAGATATTTGCAGGGTTTTAAGGAGTAGGACTAGGGTGCACTTGGCTTGATCTTGGCCTTACACTTGCCTTGCACATGGCTTGATCTTGGCCATTGGTTGGCTTTTGGTTTTGCTATAAATATCCCCTTGGCCAAGACTTCATTCATCCAAAATGTTCCAAGTCTTGCTATCCTTCCTCTCCTCTTGTTTGACTCTCGCCCAAGAGCCCCCTCCCTAGTAAAGGCCCTGGCCGAGAAACCCTCCCCTTCGAGTGGCCTTTGTGGCCGAGAGCCTCCTCCCCTCATGGTGCTAGCTGGGTACCCCCTAGCCTAGTTGGTTTCGTATAATACCCCTCCCTGGTGGTATTGAAATAAGTCTCCTAGTCTTGTTATAATGCCCAAAATACCTTAGCCTTGTACCTTGTAGTATTCCAAAGATACCTCTTTACGTAGAGTCCTAAATACTACCTTTGTCCTTTTTAGTCTCAAACCGAAACCCTAAGGAAATCTTCATAGTTGGTCAAGTATTTGAGTAGAAGTTGGTTAGAACTTCTGGCGGTTGTTTGGAGTGGTTTGGAGCGCACGGAGTGGAGCTAAACCTTGCTCAGGATCGACATTATAACTTGGATAATTTTGGGCTTATCGAGGTAAATATTCTTGTCCCCTTATTGTAATTGGAAATTACATGTTTGTTAGAATATATAGTTGAAGTATACTATATATGGAACTATACTTAGTATTCGGCAATGTCTTTTGACTTAAGCCCAAGAATCGAATCGAATCAGATTTACATAGGACGGTATTTCTGTAGACTTGTGTAGTTTTGCTGAGTATAATTGTACACGTCCGGTTAGGCGTAAACCCCCGGTTGGCTTGGCAGCCTACTCGATAGAGAGAGATTTACGCTGTCATGTGGGAGGTCGAATTTTACGTAGAAAGATAAACTTGTGTTTTGGGGTTAATAGACGCGTGACCTTTATAGGTGAAAGTACAAGAGTAGCGATTCTACTCGAGGAGTGGAAAGCGGCAAGGTTGTAGTACTTGGAGCATTTTGCTTATTGTCGATAAATCGTCGCGAGGTATGTGAACCTCTTCCTATCTTTTCTAGCATGATTGTCAGGAACTATGTAGTACCAGACGCATACGTGCTAAGTGATTTGGTTGGTTTAAAACATGGGTGTTATAATAGCTTTATGGGAAGTTAGTTATAACGACCTTATGTAGTGAAAATGGTTTATCGATGTTAGAAGTTAAGAGACTTGATCTTATAAGATAAGAGACTTAACTTATTTGTTTTAATGGATGTTGTGTGAAACCTCATTCGTGAGTAATGAGTACTTGGTTTTTAAAGGGATAATGTTTTACCGATTTCGAATCGTAATGTGTATCGACTGCACCATTGCAGCGTTAATAAAGGAAAATGTATTGAATAATGATGTTGTATTAAAACCATTAGAAACCTCCATCCGCATAAGCTAAGATAAGACAAAATGATATTACATTTTCTAGATCATGGTCATTGTAATAAGATCGTTATAAACAAGAATAAACTACTCACATATATGACATATGTTACTCAATTGTTTTAAAAGAGACTAAGACTATGAGTTATGAAACCTTTCTAAAATGAGAAGCTTGAGTAATCAAACTAGGCAAACCGAACTTAGGAAAAGAATGTTGTTACTTGATTTTGAAAAGGAATGTGGTTGGTCATTCTAATACTACGGTATAGGTGACTTTTATAAAAGTAATGGATCTCTTTTAAAAGAACTTAACGTATGTAGTACTTTGGGGTTAAAAACCCGAACTTTGGCATAAAATGAAAGTACTTTGAGTTGTGTGAAACTTGCTTATGCTTGTTGTTGTGAAACTTGCCTATGCTTGTTGTTGTGAAACTTGCCTATGCTTGTGATGATAGCCTTTGTTGTGCAAATGTGGTATTTCGCGTTACCGCGTCTCTCGATGGGCCTGGTCGACTTATCGAGAACTTACTCGACGCGGCCGCGTGATGGAGAATTCCACGTATGTTTCCATTTTGATTATCGTCTTGTTGATGTCACATGGACATGTCTACACCGACGCAAAGATTCCGGCACGCGGCCACGCGGTCGGTTGATTACCCGATATATTGTTATTGTGGTTACATGGACATGTCTACACCGAGGTAGAATTCGGGCACGCCACGCGCAGGTTGATCACCCAAGATATTATTGTTGATGTCACGTGGACGCGTCTACACCGAGGTAGAATTCCGGCACGTGGCCGGGCATCGGTATTATTGTTGCATCATGGACATGTCTACACCGGCGCACTCCGGCACGCGCCACGATGCGAACATGATTGATGTTGTGGGCGTGAGACCCATAGTTATATTTGAGTGATGACTGAGGCGTGAGTCCCCGATCGACATGATCGCTTTTATGTTGTGAATCAGAGTTTGGTTATCATACATGTCTCCCGCTTTATATAGACTAGTATGATTTCATTTACGATTTTACGATTTCACATACTGTACATTGCCAGATCGACTCTTCGGCCGTTCATGTCGCAGTAGAGGTACATCGGCCGTGGATCCTCGCTCTTAGATCTCGCCGCTTGGGAAGCTTCGCTTCTCCGAGGCTTATCTTTTGGTATGTGTTCCCGAGTTGTAGGTTCTTGTACATTGGTATGGCGGGCCCCGTCCCGTCATAGTTGTTAGATATCTTAAGGTCTGTAGTAATCTTGTTGCAAGGTGGTTTGTAAAAGGATTAAACTGCTCGCTTTGAAAGAGTTGTATTTATTTATGTTATGGAAGGTAACCGTTGGGTTGGCCTGCCTTATGTTCATATATCTTGTTTCTTGTTTAAAGTTTTATTTTCCACTGGTTTTCTCCGATGGTCAGATCACCAGGGTGCCCGGATAAGGCACCAAAGAACGCCCCGAACGGGTCGTTACAAAAGTGGTATCGAGCGATTAATCCTCTGAAAGTGTCTGCATCGTGTCTAGTAGAGTCTTGATTATCGGTGTGTTGTGCACCACATCTATAATCGTGAGGCTATAGGACATTTAGGATTGGTTTCCATTCTTCTCATTCCGAGATCGTGCCTTAGAGTTGTGTTGTAAGTTGGACCCTCCGACGTATCTCGCTTTTACCGCTTATGCCTCCGCGCAAGGCAACCAGAGCCCGTGGCAAGGCGCCGAGGGTGTCGCTAGTGAGATACACAGGAGTACGCAGGCGCAGCCCGCGAGACTGAGGTCAGGCTTCAGACGGCGGTTTTGGACGCCGCCACCCAGCAGAGGTTAGAGCGCAAAGAATGGCTGCCGAGACCGCAGCACTGAGCCTCCACCCCACACCGGGCGCAGGAGATGGGTTACAAGGAGATGGCCCGGCGCCGTGGTCGTGGGCAGATATGAGGATAGGCCGGATGCAGCAGCCTGGCCCGAAGAGCACCGCGTTCACCCCGAGCAGATAGTTTGAGGCTACGGGACTTTCCGAGTCAGAGCCCGCGAGTTTTATGGGTCGAGGCACGAGGATGATCCGCAGGAGTTCATCCGGCAGCTACGATCACGCGGTGATCAAGGCTTCAGAGACCGAGTGCGGACTTTGGTTCGTGATCGGCCGCGCGTGATCCCGCAGTCGAGTGGTTTGCTGCCTGGGAGCTTTCCCGGGGAGAGCATGCACCTCCAGCAGTATGGGATGAGTTTTCGGGGGCTTTCCTCACGCACTTCTTGCCTCCGCAGATGAGGAGGGCACGGGCCGACAGATTTTTGATGCTTAGACAGAGCGGGCGTACGGTTCGGGAGTACAATGTGGAGTTCGACTCATTGGCCCGGTACGTCCCAGCGTTGGTAGCTAGTATGGAGGATCGAGTGCACCGATATGTTACAGGGCTCGATGATTACATGTCAGAGGCATGTTCAGAGTAGCTCTTCACCGCATGGACATTGCCCGCACGCAGCTCACGACCGACGCGAGGCACGGAGAGGTCGACGGAATGACCAAGATCGCCAGGCAGGCCGCAACAACAGGTCCTTTGGTGACTTTCGAGGCGGACCGCCAAAGAAGATACTAGTTTTGTACCTCCGCCACAGCAGTGGTCCTCCACAACCTTGAGTATTCGGAGCAGTCGTGGCTCGAGGTTCGTGTTTCCGGAAGTAAGTGGTTGCTGACGCGGTCACCCCTACCTCGGTGTGGTCGATGTGGTAGACCGCATTTCGGGAGTGTCGTGGTGCCAGGAGCTTGTTATTTTTGGCGACAGCAGGCCATTTTGCGAGGAATTGTCCGGCCAAGGGTAGCACGGATGTTACGACTCACCACCGGATCGATGGCTGGTTCATCGCCTTCATACGCATGCCGCAGGTGTGCCTATGATTAGAGTGAGCGGTAGCTTCAGGTTTATCCTTAACCCTCTAGAGTTTTGGTATGCTTGTTATGATGGTCTCATTATTATGTGCTATATACGAATAGCGTTGTGTTAATTGTGAGTTAGAAATCATGCGTAGTTGGGAGGATACGTATGGGGGCATGGTAAGTGTGAACCTTAGACTATGTCACGATCGAGACCTTAGTGGTAAGGTCGTCGTGAGTTAAAGATTTATTTTATGTTTGACCCTTATCAGAGTAGTGGTATACGTGGGATTTATTTGTGTGATAAGTCCGTGGGTAGTTTGAGATGGAAGTGGTAGCTTTCATGATGTGAATTAGTAAGATTGTTCCGGATCGGGAACAAGAGTTTGGCGCGTCGGGGTCGGCCGAGGACCATTTGGCGGTCAACCCAGAACCCGGTTTGGGGTGGGTCGTTCTGGGTGGTCCCGCCAGGTGGTAGGGTCACGAGGATGCTAGGCCCTAGTTTGTGTGACCATCGTATGAGTTCGTGGACGCGTTCGACCGAAGCGGTTCAAAGGCCGGAATGGCCTTAAGGAAGTTTGAGGTTAGTAAGATGACCAAGTTTGGAGGTAGTGACTCCAGAGATTTTCGGGAACGGAAGTAATGACTGAAGTATGGTACGTACTGGGAGAGTTCAAGTGTTCGAGAAGGGCACGACGAGTAAGAAAAGAAGAGGACGTGTGTTATTTCGCGCTGGCGGGCGCGTTGCAACTTGTTAGAGGAACTTCATCGATATCCGTCTTGAGAAGGAACATTCGGACGAATGTTTCTAGCGAGGGAGAATGTTATACCCGTAGTTGCAGTGGTATGTATGTGAGGACGACGCATTTGAGAGTACGCAGTAAATTTTGAAAAAGAAAGAAAGATGTGAGTTTTCACGGAAAAGTTTCCTAATTTGTGAAGAAAAGGTTCGTTAATGAGAATTGGGTTCCTGATTTGGAATTTGGGCTTCTTAGATTATATTAGAATTATGGAATTTTATTTTCGAAATGGTCACGTGGGCCCACGGAGAAATTTACTGCTTTGTGGGCCCGCTTTGTTTTTGAGATTTCGTATTTTGGATATTTTCTAAGACCAAATATTCAGGCGAATCGGGGCGACACGTGTCACCCCACGTGGCACCCTCGCCGATTTTACCTTTGTGCACAACACCCATTGAGTCGTTCGATTTAAACGCTGCGTAGCTGCGGGCGGAAAATTCGGCTATGTCGCTTTGTATTTTTATGGATTTTTCCGAGCGACGGAACATTTTGACCAACGAGAGGCAGACTTGGCACCCTCATCAGCGGGCGCGGGCGACGTGGGACGATTGGGAGATAAGGTCGCAAGATATTTGTGTAGATATTTGCAGGGTTTTACGAGTAGGGACTGGTGCACTTGGCTTGATCTTGCCTTACACTTGCCTTGCACATGGCTTGATCTTGGCCATCGGTTGGCTTTTGGTTTTGCTATAAATATCCCTCGTCAAGACTTCATTCATCCAAAATGTTCCAAGTCTTGCTATCCTTCCCTCTCTCTTGTTTGACTCTCGCCCAAGAGCCCTCCCTAGTAAAGGCCTTGCGAGAAACCCTCCCTTTGAGTGGCCTTTGTGGCGAGAGCCTCCTCCCTTTCAGGTGCTAGCCATGGGTACCCCCTCTAGCCTAGTTGTTTTCAGATAATACCCTCCTTGTGGTATTGAAATACTTCTCCTAGTATTGTTATAATGCCCAAAATACCTTAGCCTTGTACCTTGTAGTATTCCAAAGATACCTCTTACGAGAGTCCGGAATACTACCTTTGTCCTTTTAGTCTCAAACCGAAACCCTAAGGAAATCTTCATAGTTGGTCAAGATTTGAGTAGAAGTTGGTTAGAACTTCTAAGGGTTGTTTGGAGTGGTCGAGCGCACTGAGTGGAGCTAAACCTTGCTCAGATCGACATTATAACTTGGATAATTTTGGGCTTATCGAGGTAAATATTCTTGTCCTTATTGTAATTGGAAATTACATGTTTGTTAGAATATATAGTCAAGATACTATATATGGAACTATACTTAGTATTCGGCAATGTCTTTTGACTTAAGCTCAAGAATCGAATCGAATCAGATTTACATAGGACGGATTGCGGAGACTTGTGTATCACGAGTAGAATTGTACACGCCAGTTAGGCGTAAACCCCGGTTGGCTTCGTAGCCTCGATAGAGAGAGATTTACGCTGTCATGTGGGGAGGTGCTAATTTTCAGAAAGATAAACTTGTGTTTTGGGGTTAATAGACGTTTGTGACCTTTATAGTGAAAGTACTAAGAGTAGCGATTCTACTCGAGGAGTGGAAAGGGCTAGTGGTTGTAGTACTGGAGCATTTTGCTTATCGTCGATAAATCGTCGCGAGGTATGTGAACCTCTTCCTATCTTTTCTAGCATGATTGTTGTGAACTATGTGATGCAGACGCATACGTGCTAAGTGATTTGGTTGTTTAAAACATAGGGTGTTATAATAGTTTTATGGGAAGTTAGTTATAACGACCTTATGTAGTGAAAATGGTTTATCACGTTAGAAGTTAAGAGACTTGATCTTATAAGATAAGAGACTTAACTTATTTGTTTTAATGTGGATGTTGTGTGAAACCTCATTCGTGAGTAATGAGTACTTGGTTTTAAAGCGGATAATGTTTTACCGATTTCGGAATCGTAATGTATCGATGCACCATCGGCGTTAATAAAGGAAAATGTATTGAATAATGATGTGTTGTATTAAAACCAAGAGAAACCTCCATCCGCATGTAAGCTAAGATAAGACAAAATGATATTACATTTTCTAGATCATAGTCAGTAATAAGATCGTTATAAACAAGAATAAACTACTCACATATATGACATATGTTACTCAATTGTTTTAAAAGAGACTAAGACTATGAGTTATGAAACCTTTCTAAAATGAGAAGCTTGAGTAATCAAACTAGGCAACCGAACTTAGGAAAAGAATGTTGTTACTTGATTTTGAAAAGGAATGGGTTGGTCATTCTAATACTACGTATAGGTGACTTTTATAAAAGTAATGGATCTCTTTAAAAGAACTTAACGATGTAGTACTTTGGGGTTAAAACCCAACTTTGGCATAAAATGAAAGTACTTTGAGTTGTGTGAAACTTGCCTATGCTTGTTGTTGTGAAACTTGCCTATGCTTGTTGTCAGAAACTTGCCTATCTTGTGATGATAGCCTTTGTTGCAAACGTGGTATTTACGTTACCGCGTCTCGATAGGCCTGTCGACTTATCGAGAACTTACTCGACGTCGGGCGGTGATGGAGAATTCCACGTATGTTTCCATTTTGATTATCGCTTGTTGTTGATGTCACATGGACATGTCTACACCGACGCGATTCTGGGCACGCGGCCACGCGTCGGGTTGATTACCCGATATATTGTTATTGTGGGTTACATGGACATGTCTACACCGAGGTAGAATTCCGGGGCACGGGCTACGCGGCAGGTTGATCACCCAAGATATTATTGTTGATGCCACACGGACGCGTTCACACCGAGGTAGAATTCCGGCACGTGGCCGGGCATTGGTATTATTGTTGCATCACGGACATGTCTACACCGATGCAATTCCGGCACGCGCCGACGCGAACATGATTGATGTTGGGCGTGAGACCCATAGTTATATTTGAGTGATGACTGAGGGCGAGTCCCCGATCGACATGATCGCTTTATGTCATGGAATCAGAGTTTGGTTATCATATGTCTCCGCTTTATATAGACTAGTATGATTTCATTTATGATTTTACGCTTCACATACTGGGTACCATTAGATCGACCTTCGGGCCGCGTTCATGCCGCAGTAGAGGTACATCGGCCGTGGATCCTCGCCTAGGATCTCGCTCAGCGTTTGGGAAGCTCCGCTTTCCCGAGGCTTATCTTTGTATGTGTTCCCGAGTCAGAGTTCTTGCATTCTGTGGGTATGGCGGGCCGTCCCGCCATAGTTGCCAGATATCTTAGGTGCAGTAGTACTTGCAAGTGTGGTTTGTAAAAAGGATTAAACTGTTCGTTTTGAAAGAGTTGTATTTATTTATGTTATGGAAGGTAACCGTTGGGTTGGCCTGTCTTATGTTCATATATCTTGTTTCTTGTTTAAAGTTTTATTTTCCGCTGGTTTTCTCTGATGGTTGTATCACTAGGGTGCCCGGGATAAGGCACCAGTAACGGGCCCCGGAACGGGTCGTTACAAAAGTGGTGTTTCGTATTAGTCGCAAGGCGAAAACCTAAGGAGTTCTTCAACTTTGAAGTTGGAACTTGAAGATGAGTTCTTCATAAGCTTCTAAGGGTTGCTTGGAGTGGATTGGAATGTCGAAAAGAGGAGCTAAAGTTACTAAGGATCAACTTGTAATCTTGGATCACATTTGGGCTAAATGAGGTAATAATCTTCGTCTTACTTTTGTAATTGAAGATTCCATGTTATGATAGGTTAGAAATGATCATGTGATATGTGTTATGAATATTGATAAGTGTTATGGAAATTTAGAAGCTCAAATCCGAAAATGACATGTTAAGCCATTTGAAATTGAAATACAATTTGGTCGATAATTAGAATCGTCGCATGTTTACCTACTTAAGGATTGTAGTAGTTATAATCAATTGCGGCTAGATTACATGTTATATTAAACCACTTGGATTGAAAAGAATTGGAAACGAATTTGTATTATTGTCTCTAATTTGCCGAATGGACATTGTATTTTGGACTTGTTTGATATCAATTGTGGGGCGGAATTTTACACGTCTTGTAGGTGTGTAATCCCCTATCGTTAACTACATTGTTAAGCCTTAAATGTGGCGTGTTTGGTTATTGAATTCGGCCTTGAAAAATGTGGCAAAGTATGTAGAAACAAAGGAAGTGTTGTCCGATTTTCCGTAGAATTTAGTAGCTTTGCACTTGAAATATTCTACGCTTGAAGTAAGAAGTTAATAGACATACTATGGTCATTATAGGTTGACATACTACGCACGGCATATCGACTTGGCAATTGGATTGAACCAAGAGGTATGTGGAACTTTCCTATCTCTTGAGCATGAATAGTTGTAAGTATATAGTACGGTGGACGTACGAGGTTTTGACGAATTTAGTTCGTTTGATATCCTTGGCTTATTATAAGAATGTCCAAGTTGGTTGAGTTAGGGAATTAACTCACTTGTTTAAAATATTAAGGATATCTTACTTTCTAAATGTTAAGAGACTTAAAGTATTTTGAAAGTATATGACACTTGTTTTGTTTGGAAAGTTTAAGTCTCTCGGTTACAAAGAAGAATGTAAGTTTCTAAAGTATAAAGCTAGTATAACGGCTTTATGGGAAGTTGGTTATAATAGCTTTATGGAAAGCTAAAAAGAGTGGTTTACTCTAAGTAATTTAAGTATGATAAATGACTTGAAATAATGAAAGGCAAATCGATTTAAAGGCATCAATTGCTTAAAGTTTTAAAAGAAAGAAGTCACTTGATTTAGAAGCCTATAAATGTATTTCTAAAAGGTATTGTGACTTGTCTTGAAAAGTAGTTATGACTTGATACTACGGTTATTAGTATCTTGGAAGTTTTATATGAAAAAGAGTCATTTTAAAAGAATAGAAGTACGTAGTACTTTGGGTTAAATTCCCGGATTTTATAATCACATGTTAGTGCCTTAAGTAAACTAAAATGAGAGTGTATATGAATAATACTAATAAGTTAAGGGGATTTCTTAACTTGCTTATGTAATGTGTGATAAGCTGGTAGTGCTTATGTTATGTATGATAAGCCGGTAGTTCTTATGTTATGTATGATAATCGGTTGTGCTAGTGATATATTATGACACGGTCATTCCACGTTTGTGGCATTTGCATATTTCGTGGATTTGCTACCCATGATGCGAGAATACCTACGCGGTCCGAAAGGGCTTATGCGGTGAAATAGTCCACGCGGGCGACCACCCCTATGCGAGGAATACCTCACGCGGTCTACACGACCTACGCGCGGATACAATCATGCGAGAATACCTCACGCTGGTTCATACGACCATGGGTGAAATAGTCCCGTGAGTAGGATTGCTTAATGATATCGCGGGCGGGTGGCCCCGCTGATCATGAGCCTCTATTTTTACGCAGAAAGTATACTCTTGTTTACTCATTGTTAGTAAGGCACAGCAATCGTTATATGAGTTATCATACATGTCTCCGCTTTATTTTAAACTTATGATTTCACTACAAAGATTTTCGCCACATATTTGGTACATGTTATCGACCTCCTGGGCCGCGTTCACGCCGCAGTAGAGTTGCTGCTGATCCTCACTCTTAGGATCACCGCTCACCGTTGAGAAACTCCTTTATTTCGGAGGCTTATCCCCGGTATTGTCGGTTGTTGTACATTCAGGGTATGGCGGGGCCCTGTCCCGCCAAAGTTGTTATTCTTAGAGGTCTGTAGTCACATTTGTGGATTGGGTTTGTAAGAACAGAGATGCATCGCTTTAAATTTTGTATTATGTATATGTTACGAAAAGCGGCCTTATCGCCAACCCTGACGTCATCGCCTAGGTATGATTTTTATTTTAGAGTCAGGTATGTTCCGCCGCTATTCTCTCGATGTATACTGAAAGGGTGCCTGTGTAGGGCACTAGCCATGCCCTGTTCGGTCGTGAAAACTTTGAAAAGATGTAAGCCTTTTTGTTATGTATGTATGTATGGTGGCAGCCTTATTGGTTTTGCCTTTGTTTAGGAAAAAAAAATTAGTGATATTTATCTTCCACATTTTACTTATGATGTATGATTAGGGTGCCTGTGTAGGCACCAATCACGGGCCCGAGGTTCGGGTCGTGACAGAGTGGTATCAGAGCAGTTAGTCCTTGGAAAGTGTCTACAGACCGTGTCTAGTAGAGTCTTGGTTATCGGTGGGTTGGGCACCACATCTATAACTAGGAGGCTACAGGACATTTAGGATTGGTTTCCATTCTTCTCACTCTGAGATCGCAAGAGAGCTATGTTATTAGGTTGATCCGTCTCGATGCATTCTTATGTATATGTATCTATGCCTCCACAAAAGGCGCACCGTGGCCCGTGGCAAGTCAGCAGGAGTCGCAATGGGCGCATGTGGTTGATGAGTCTAATGCCCAGTCTATACCGGACATGGTACCGTCCGCCGAAGTTCTTCCGCACCACCCGCGAGGCACTGCAGACCGAGCCTCCGCCCTCGCCATGGAAGACTATAGCCTCCTGGCGGAAGCAGCTATGTTATTGACTGCCAAGCGGTGATACAAGACATCAACGGCAGGAGGCTACTCTACCATTACAGGCATATGTAGAAAGGGTAGAGGCCACCACAGAGTCGCAAAGAGGCTAGGCCGCTGACATCCCGGTGAGTTTCTGGGAAAGCCTCCACAACATCAGATTAGATTTTCATCCCAACCTACCCAGGGCATACCCCCACCATTCGCGGGTGTGAGACTTAGCCCCATGAGATATTCAGGAGCGGGTCAGAGCTCCAGGGATCCAGGATTTCAGAGATGGGGTCATATGCAGTCGAGGCCACCGCTGCCTCGGTGTTGTCATTGTAGGAGGAGTCATCTTGGGCAGTGCCATTTCGTTACAGGTGCCTGTTATGCTTGCGGCCATCTGGGCCATTTGTTGAGAGAATGTTCGCCAGGAGGACACCGCGGGGTGGCACGACCGTGAGGACGGTAGTCGCTTTCCGCCCTCTATGGTTATGCACACTCTAGGACGGGGGATTCAGATTTCAGTCAACCGCGATAGAGGTCGTGGTGGAGCTTAGGATTCGGGCGGTCCTTCGAACCGCAGAGATGTCGTGGCTGTTAGACAGGATCAGGAGGCAGCGTCTCATGGGGTTACAGGTATATCTTTGACCCTTTAGAGACTTGTACGCATTAATAAGATTGTTATGTGTTTAAGTGTTATGTACGAATATTATTGAGTTGTGATTAAGACAACCTAGTTATGTGGTAATGTAAGTTTGGGGACATGGAATATTTAAGGACATAAGAATATTGATTACTGCAGAGACCTTAGATATACAAGGCCTTTGTTACACCCCGTATTTACAGGACATATTTTAAGAACGTACGTAAGAACTCGCAAGTGTTAAAATTTGAGACTTGTAAAAAGTTGTCGGAATTATGAAATTGTCGGAAAATGTACTATTGTGGCGAATGGGAGGGCGACACATGTCACCCCTTAAATGATGCTCGACGAAATCTTGCAAGTGGCAAGAGGGTCATCGACTTCGTTAGCAAGACAAGTCTGCAAGTAGTAGCTTGACAACATTGACCAAGTCAATGACCCCACTTAGCTTGATATTTAAATGAATCTCATCCAAACCACACAAGTGTCTTAATCTTAACCCTTCCTTGTGTAATATAAGCTTACTAGTAGTGCAAGACTTTGCCTTTCTCCACACTTAGAAAATATTTTGAAATCTTGTTCTTGTGCTAAGTGAGGCTCACGGTTTGCTAAGGGTTTGAAGAGAAAATTTCTATTGTTGACCAATAACCTCCCACTTTAAACCAAGGTACCTAAGGGTATAGTAAGTGTATCTCAATAGGAAAATCCCAAAAAGAGAGTTTTCAGATTAGTCGCAAAGTGAAAACCTAGTGGCTTTCTAGGTTTTGAATTGAAGTTTGAAGGAAAGTTGTTGGTATGGTTCTAAGGGTCTCGGAGCGGATTGTTGTCTCAAGAGGCTCTAAGTTGCGGAGCGACTCGGATTCAAGATTGGATTAAGATTCGCTGAGGTATAATCTTGTTCTTCGATAGTGTTACAAGATTATTTATATTGTTGTTAGCTTTACTTGTTGCTAGCATGAAGTATTTGTGTTGAAGTTTATAAGGATTATGTATTGATCAGAGCCTTGAAAATCCGAAATGTAATGTAGGCCATGTTAAGTCGATTACATTTGTCGTTTATTAGAATCGCCGATGTTATTGACTTGAAGATTATAGTAGTTATAATCATTTGCGACTTGATATCATGTTAGGCTAATAACGTGGATTGGAATGGAAATTGTATAAGAATTGATGTTGTAGTACTTCAAGTTAGCCAATTGGCCTAGTAAGTTGTATTATTTTTATATCGTTTATGGGCGGAATTTTACACGCCTGCGCGTGTAATCCCCTATTGTTGATTACATTGATTAGGCCTTAAATGTGGCGTGTTTGGTTATTGTATTCGCCTTGAAAAAGGTGGCAAAGTAAGTAGAAACAAAGCGAGGTCTTTCGATTTTCCGTAGAATTTAGTGACTTAGCACTTAGAATATTCTACGCTTGAATTAGAGGTTAATGGACGATGGTGACCATTATAGGTCAAGTACTAATTATAGCGTATCCTACTTGAAGAATGGAATAGCTCAAGGTTGAAGTACTTCGGAGCATTTTGCTACCTGTCGACAATCGTCGCGAGGTATGTGAACCTCTTCCTTCCTTTGGCATGATTCTATGTATGGAATATACCTATGGTATCATTTCATGCTTCTACTCTTAGAAGTTAAGAGGTAGTCGTGTGATTTACTCCATGTAGAACTTTTCCTATCTTTGAGCATGACTAGTGGCACGTATGTAGTACCAGACGACAACACCTGATATCCTTTACTAGTTTTATGAATAGCCAAGTCGGTGAGTTAGAGATTAACTCACTTCTTTGAAAGTATGAAGGATGTCTTAAGTTTTATTAAGGTTGGGACTTAAAGAGTTTTAAAGTATGTGATATTTGTTCCGCTTTAAACGTATAAGTCCTTGGATAGGAAATTGTTTTTGGCTAAGGTATAAAGTGAATATAACGGCTTTATGGGAAGTTAGTTATATTTGCTTTATGGAAAGATAAATGACTTGATTTTAAGGCATCAATTGCCTAAGGTTTTATAATAAAAGGAGTCACTTGTTTTCTAAAGGTTAAGAGACTAATTGTATTTTTTGAAAGTTAAGAGAATTGATTTGAAAGTATAAAATACTTGGTTTCAAAAAGTAGAAGTCTCTTGGTTATAAAAGGAACGTCTTGGTATAAACCATAAAAGCGTTATAACGCTTTATGGGAAGTTGGTTATAACGGCTTTATGGAAGGTTAAGACAATGGTTTTCTCTAATAACGTAATCAACGGAATAACTTGTATTAAGGAAGGGCAAATTGGTTTAAAGGTACCAATTGCTTAAGGTTTTTTTTAAAACAAAGAAGTCACTTGATTTAGAAGCCGGTAATTGTATTTCTAAAAAGGTATTGTTACTTGTCTTGAAAGGTGGATAGGACTTGATACTACGGTTGTTAGTATCGGGGAAGTTTTATTTGGAAAGGAGTCTTTGAAAAGAATGCACGACGTAGTACTTTGGCTTGTTAAATGAGAATTATTCTATTTGTTCCCGATAAGTACTTTGGCTTGTTAAATGAGAATTATTCTATTTGTGCCTCGATAAGACGCTGGCTTGTTAAATGAGAATTATTCTATTTGTGCTCGATAAGTACTTTGGCTTGTTAAATGAGAATTTTTCTATTTGTGCTCGATAAGTACTTTGGCTTGTTAAATGAGAATTATTCTATTTGTGCTCGATAAGTACTTTGGCTTGTTAAATGAGAATTATTCTATTTCAGGCTCGATAAGTACTTTGGCTTGTTAAATGAGAATTATTCTATTTGTGCCCCGATAAGTACTTTGGCTTGTTAAATGAGAATTTTTCTATTCAGGCTCGATAAGTACTTTGGCTTGTTAAATGAGAATTATTCTATTTGTGCCCGATAAGTACTTTGACTTGTTAAATGAGAATTATTCTATTTGTGCCTCGATAAGTACTTTGGCTTGTTAAATGAGAATTATTCTATTTGTGTCCCGATAAGTACTTTGCTTGGTAAATGAGAATTATTCTATTTGTGCCCGATAAGTACTTTGGCTTGTTAAATGAGAATTATTCTATTTGTGGTGATAGCCTTTGAGTGCAAGTACTATGTTTTATTACGCTGTCGCGACTCTACCGAGGGCCTACTGCCTTGTTATAAGTTACTCGACGCATCGACTGATGTGATTCCACCGCATGCTTCCGCTATTTGTAGTACTTGGGTTAAATTCCGATTTTTATAAAAGACACGGTAGTGCTTATGTCTTGTTTGATGGTCACGAGATAGGGTAAGAGATAAATGAGGGGCAAGCCCCAAGACGTTATACCACCTTCTCCAGGGTAAGAGTATAAGTGAGGGGTAAACCCCAAGACGTCAGTATCACCGCTTTATGTGTTTGATGACCTGGCCGAGATAGGTAAGAGATAAATGAGGCAAGCCCCAAGACGTTATACCACCTTCTCCGGTAAGAGTATAAATGGCGGCAAGCCCCAAGACGTTATACCCCGCTTACCACTTTCTCCGTGAGAGTATAAATGAGGCTAACCCCAAGACGTTATACCACCTGCTTTGATTGATATTATGGGCGTGAGACACATGGTTATATTCTACACTTATAGATGTCGATGATGATGGGATTCCACGCGTGAGATATATATGTGTTGTGTATGTACGCCGACGGTGAGGTGGGATGCCACAAAGGCCACATGGTTATATTTGACACTTATACCGTCAGCGCTGATTGGGGATTCCACGCCACACTTTGCTATTTTGTGACTTGATCGCCCCGGATCGGGTCGTAAGATATGCGTCCCTCCATAAAAGGCGGATTGTGTTATGAAATATAAGTAAGTTATATGGTAATGAACTTAATGATTTTCCTAATCACGTGCACAAGAGTATGACTATAACTTTTATTGAAAATGGAATAGATAATAAGCTACGATTAAGTTCATGTCGTAATGACACTACAGATCCAGTATGTACTTTTATACTTGTCCCGCCATTCTATTGTACGCTTATGATTTGTTTATCAGACGTTATATTTTGTTCCATATTCGCACTGTTGTTCGAATTCTCGGGCCGCTCATGCCCGCAGTTTTAGGTACCCAGTCGCGATCCTCGCCTAGGATCTCTGTTCGCTTTGAGAGAAAGCTCCATTTGCTCCGAGGCTTAGCTCTTGGTACTGCTTCCCGAGGTAGTAGTTTCATGAATATTCAGGGGTGTGGCGGGGCCCTGTCCCGCCACAGTGGGTATGTTGAAACTCTTAGAGGTCTGTAGTCACATATTGTGGGTCTTTTTGTAAAGGAAATGAGACAACTGCTTTATATATATGTATGTCTGAAGGTAGCCCTATCGGCTAACCTCGTTGATTTTACCTTTGATGATTTATTTTTAAGTTTCATGTATGTTCCGCTGATTTTCTCTCGATGTATACTGGTGGTGCTCAGCAGTGGCACTGGGCCATGTCCTGGTCGGGTCGTGACAGCCTTCTCAGATAGTAAGGTTTATTTCAGGCTAAGAATGAGAATTAAGTGCGAGGACGGTGCTGACCAATTACGGTCAACCCATTGCCCAAATAGAGTGGAGTAAATATTGATGATGCACCTTGGATTTGATTCCTCGCTTGGCTTATGATGGACGGATACGCATGCGCGATGACAGGCCACGCGGCATATGTGATTATGTTGGGGGAAGTTAAAAGGGACTATGCGATATCCGTTTAGATTGAACCTCGAAAGAACATTCGGGATGAATGTTTCTAAGGGGGGGGGGGGGAGAATGTTACACCCCGTAATTCTAAGACATGTTTAAGAGAATGTACGTAAGGAATCATGACTTAAAAAATTTGAACGAAAGAAAGAGTTGTAAATTTCTAAGGAAAAATCTTCCGAACCTCGGGAAGGAAAAATGTTTGTTAGTAAGAATTGGGTTCCCAGAATTGTTATTTGAGACGGATGGAACTTTATTTTCGGATTTGGTCACGTGGGGCCCACTAGGGAAATTTTACGTTTTTGTGGGGCCCACAAGGTTTTTGATATTTTGACCAATTATGGAAATTTCGGGAGACGAAATATTATGGACCAATCGAAGGGCGACACGTGTCACCCTCCACATGGCCCTTTGTTGGGCGAAATTGACTTGGTCAATGACCAAGTGAAAGCTTGATAATATTGATCATAATTGACTAAGATCCTAGCCACACATTTGATTTAATCTACACCATTGATTGTAGTATATATCCTCTACTAGTGCAAGACTAGTCCAATACTTAGAAACAATTTCAAGACTTGTTGCTAAAAGTGAAGCTCTCGGTTTTGAGCTCTCAAGAAGAGAATGTTTTTTGCAATCTTGCTTCATAAATTACAATACTTAAACCCAAGGTCCCCAAAGGTATTCTAAGGATATCTCAACACAAAAATCCCGGAAATACTACGTTATTACGTTAGTCGCACCATGAAAACCTAAGGGGTTTTCATATCTTGAGTTAGAACTTGAATAGAGTTCTTCATAAGCTCCTGGTTTGGAGTGGAACGTAAAGATTTGGAGCTAAGACTATTCGGAGAACCGACTTGGAACTTGGATTAATTTTGGGCATTTTGAGGTAATGTCCTTATTACCTTGATGTAAGTTGATATTAATCATTATTATGGATAGTAAATGAACTTGTGTTAAGGAAGATATGAAAAATAAGGTGTACTTGTCCCATTTTTATGTTAAAGCCGAGACTAGGGGCTTTGCGCGCCGTTGGATTCGTTGGTTATAATCGTTGTTAACTTCACTTGTCGCATGTCAAAATGAAATAATCATGTTAGTAATATGTGTTATAGAGTACATGTAAGTGTCGAAATGTAATTTGAATCATAAAGAATTAAGGAAAAAGGATCTTTGGAAGGTGGAAGTTGTTGTGACAATTTTGGACAGTTTTGTCGCCTTAAGCTTTCGTTGATTAATGTCGTTGTTACCTTCAATAATTTCATGTCATATGTTTACATAAATCATGTCATTAAATGTTGGTATGAATTATGTATAAGTGTGGATGTATGACTTGAAGTATAATGGATTTAAGGAAGGCTTATGTTGTTGTTGTTAGAAATGAGAACGGGCTAGAATTTGGAATATTTTGGTGCGCTTTGTGGCGCTTTATGGGCTGTTTTAGACTTGTATGTATGCAGGAAATTGGTTGTTAATTTCGGGCCTTGAAAAAGGTGGAAAAGTATGTAGAAACAAAGGAAATGCTACCCAATTTTCCGTAGAATAAGAGACCTTACACTTAGTATTATTCTACGTTAAAAAGATATGAGTTGATAGACGTATTATGGTTATTATAGGTCAAGTACTACGTAGCGATTCTACTTGAAGGGTGGAATAACAATCAAGGTTGAAGTACTTTGGAGCATTTTGCTACTTGTCGTTAGTCGTCACGAGGTATGTGAAGCTCTTCTTTCTTTTGGAATGATCGTACGTATGAAATGACCATGTGATATTATTTCATGATTCCTTCTACTCTTAGAAGTTAAGAAGTATCCACGTTGTTGATTTTAAGTTAAAGGTATGTCTAAATTATCCTAAGTCCTTACCAAGTCATATGAGAGATATTGGTAGGAATGGTTAGGAAGTTATGAGGTTTGATTTAAAGGTATGTGCCTTGATTTATGTCACGACCCGATCCCGGGCCCGTGACTGGTGCCTTACCCCGGGAACCCTAGTGATACAACATCAGAGAAAATCAGCGGAAATAAAAACTTTAAACATTAAACAAGAGATATGAATAAAAACAGGCCAACCAACCGCTACCTTTTTGCATATATACTAAAATCGAATGAGCTTACATCCTTACAAACCCCGCCACAACAAGCATTTGCTGCACTTCTAAGAGTTTTTATACAACATGACGATGGCTCCCACCATACCCTCAATGTACAAGTACCTACAGTGATGGGACTATACCAAAAGATAAGCCTCCGAGAAACGGAGCTTCCTAATACGCTGAATCGTGATCCTGAGCGAGGATCAACGATCGGTGTACCTCTACCGCGGCATGAACGCAATTTCTCAAGGAGGTCAAGATAACAGTACCAAGTATGTGAAATCAAAATATCAGAAATGAAATCATAGTAGTCTATATAAAGTGAGACATGTATGATAACCAAACTATACCATAATAAATAAGCCATGTAAGTCGTGACTCACGCCTCAAAGTCATTACTCAAATATAACTATGGGTCTCAAGCTCAACATAAATCATGCCCGTGAATACATTCTCATCGCGGCTTCATGATATAATAACACCGCGGTACACATGAACACCAAGTCCTACTCGAGTCATAAAACCGTGACGGCAAGTACGGGCTAACTACTGATACCAAAGCCGCATCATCAATCGACCGGCAAGTACGAAGCCAACTACCGTGATACCAAAGTCGCACTAACAATACTATACAATCAAACTACGGAGCTGATATGGGCAAGTAAAAAGCCAACTACCGATACCGCGTCGTGGTCACGAGTCGACCGGCAAGTACGAGGGCTAACTACCAGATACCGCGTCAGATCACGACTCCGCCACGGCCGACACGGCAAGCACGAAGCCAACTACCGAGATACCGCGCCGGTCACGTGAGTCGACCGGCAAGTACGAGGGCTAACTACCGATATCAAGGTCAGATCACGAGATTCGCCAAGAACCGAATCGGCAAGTCCAAGGCTAACTACTGTGTACCAAGGCCGAATCACCACGACGGCAAGTACGAAAGCCAACCACCGATACCAAGGCCGAATCAAGAAAACCTCACGGAGAGCTAGTCCATGGAATAACACTATCAATGCGAGCGCACTGCGGAATTCTCCGCCACCGCCAGACGCCCAAGTAATATCAAAACAAATCACCGCCTCCATTGAGAGACGCGTGGTATAGAAATACAATACTAGCACGACAAGGATATCACACACAAACATAGGCAAGTTACACACAACTCAAGGTACTTTCATTTTATGCCAAAGTCCAGGTTTTTAACCCCAGAGTACTACGTACGTTAAATTCTTTTTAAAGGATCCATTTCTTTACAAAGGTCACCCGATGCCCGTATTATAAAAATAGAGTGACTAACATTTTTAAGTAAACCAAAACAACTTCCATACTTTCCTTTTAAACCAAAACACTTCTTCTTTAAAATTCTTCCGATGTGATTTCAATTCAATTTTCTCTCTTATACCATCCTTCTATATCTTATACTCATTTCTATACTACTTAGTATATAATTTCCAACTATAATAAGGACAAGAGTATTTACCTCGATAAGCCCAAAATTATCCAAGTTTTAATGTCGATCCCGAGCAACGCTTAGCTCCTACCGGGCGCTCCAACCCGCTTCAAACCACCCATAGAAGTTCTACACAACTTCTTCTTAATACTTCACCCCGATGAAGATTTTCCTTAGGGTTTCGTTTAGTTACTAAAGGAAGTATAATAGTATTTCCGGGCTTTAGTATAGGTGTAACCTCGGAATACTACAAGGTATTTGGCTAAGGTATTTTGGAATAGTAACAATACTGAGAAATACTTTTCTACCAAGTGGGGTATGTTTCGCCAAGGCCTCTCAAAGGGGGAGGGGAGCCTGACTAAAACTACACTAAGGGGAGAGGGTTTTAGACTTGGAATTTCGTGAGGATGAAGAAATAGTCTTGCATTGGAGGGTATTTATAGGACATTCAACGGGCCAAGATCAAGCCAAGTGGTGGCCAAGTGGAGGGTCAAGATTTGGACATGTGTGGGTCCCACTTGCTCATCAACTACACAAAATATCCTACCAACTCCTTGACAAAAAGCTAAAAACGTGCCAAGAAATCCTCGATTGTCAGCCCACTCAGGACAAGTGTCACCCTCTCGTTGGTCCAAAATATTTCATCTCTCGGAAAATCCGCAAAAATAATAAATGTTGCAACCGTATTTTCCCTTCGCAGTTTGGAAAACGCCGTTGGAAAACAATTCTTTTTGGTAGTTGTGCACAAAATTTCGCCTCGCCTACTTAAGGCTTAAACTTTGACGCACGCCCTCACGCATACATACCCGAAATACTGGTATAACAATTTATTTGAAGTAAGTAAGTTGATTTTATATTTGAAAATGACTTGAATTTATATGTTAAAAGGGACTTGATTTTATAAGTGGAAGTTATATGGTTTTAAAGAGAATAAGTTACTTGGTTTGGAAGTGTATGAAACTTTATTTTTCAAGTTACTGGACTTGATTTCTAAAAGATGACTACATGATTTTATATGTATAAGCGACATGATGTTAAAGAGTATATGATACGAGGTTTTAAGACTATAAGCCTTGATGTTATAAGTGGAAATGACTTGATTTAAAAAGTATGACTTCTTGATTTATTTCAAAGGATAAGAAGATTGATTTCAAAAGAGTATGTAACTTGAGTTTTTAAAAAGAATAAATTTATTGATTTAAAAGAGAAGGAGTTTTATGATTCTTTTTAAGTATGTATGTACGTAGTACTCTTGGGTTTAGTTTTCCCAATGTGATAAGAAATAAATGTGCCTTAAGTTCTCTAAAATGAAAGGTTGTTATAATAGCTTTATGGGAAATAGTTATAACGACTTAAGAAGAAGTGAAAAAGTGGTTTAAAATGTTATGTAAGGAAAATCACACCGAGCCTACAACAGACGGTTATGTTATGAGACACACCGAGCCTACAACAGGTCGGGTTATGTTACGAGATACACCGAGCCTACACATAGGCCGTTACGCCATACGCACCGAGCTCACACATAGGTCGTTACGTCATCTTACACCGAGCCCCACAAAGGGCCTGTTATGCTACATGATTCCACAAGACACCGAGCCCCACAAAGCGAGCGGTTATGCTACATGATTCCACAAGACACCGAGCCCCACAGTGGTCCGGGCATGCTACCGATTCCACAAGACACCGAGCCCCACAAAGCGGCCGGGTTATGCTACATGATTCCACAGTACACCGAGCCCCACAGGCGGGCCGGGTTATGCTATATGATTCCACAGTACACCGAGCCCCACAGGCGGGTCGGGTTAGGCTACATGATTCCACAATACACCGAGCCCCACAAGCGGTCCAGGTTATGCTACATGATTCCACAGTACACCGAGCCCCACAGGTGGGCCGGGTTATGCTACATGATTCCACAGTACACCGAGCCCTACAGGCGGGCCGGGTTATGCTACATGATTCCACAGTACACCGAGCCCCACAGGCGGGCCGGGTTATGCTACATGATTCCAAAGTACACTGAGCCCCACAGGCGGGCCGGGTTATGTCACATGATTCATCAGTACACAGTGTCCCGCAAATGGGTCGGGTTACATTATCTCGTATGGATAATCAAAGCAATCTCCAAAATGAGAAGTCCCTCCATAAAGGGCCGAATTATGTTATGTAAGATATGTAAGTTATGTGGAAAAACTTGATCAAATTCTTAAGTATGTATGTAAGAATATGATGTTAATTCTTATTGAAAGAAGGAAAAGAACGGTTAATGTTGTCACGACCCGATCCCGGGCCCGTGACTGGTGCCTTACCCCGGGCACCCCAGTGATACAACATCAGAGAAAACCAGCGGAAATAAAAACTTAAACATGAACATGAGACAAGATAATAAAACAGGCCAACCAAACGGTTACCTTCCATTAAAATATATATAAACAACTCTTTCAAAACGAACAATTTAATCCTTTTTACAAAACCCCGCCACACAAAGGCTCTGCACTTAAGATTTACAACAACTATGACGGACAGTGGCCCGCCATACCCCGAATGTACAAGAACCTACAACTCGGGAACACATACTAAAAGATAAGCCTCCAAGGAACGGAGCTTCCCAATACGCCAAAGGTGATCCTAAGAGCTGGATCGACAATGTACTTACTGCGCATTTAACGCACTTCGGGCGAGGTCAAGATAACAGTACTAAGTATGTGAAATCAGAAATCAGTAAATGAAATCATAATAGTCTATATAAAGCAGAGACATGTATGATGACCAAACTACGACATAACATATAACTAGTTACATCAAGTCGTGACTCACGCCCGAATTATCACTCGTGCGTGGAATTTCTTCCTCACCGCCATAGCTTTATGATATGACAATACCAAGGAGTATACATGAACACCGTGTCCCACCGTGTCATAAAAACCGTATAGACAAGTATAACTACCAGATCCGACCGTATCAATAATATAATGCAACCAAAACACGGCCGATACGGGCAAGCGCGAGAGCCGACATCAGGATATCAAGGCCGGCCACGTAGGCGACCGGCAAGTACGAGGTGACCACCGGGGACCAAGGTCAGACACGAGACTTCGCTACTACATCGAACGGGCAAGTGCGAGGGTCGACCACGGTACCAAGGCCGAATCGGCCATGAGACGGCAAGTACGAGAGCCGACCACCAGGGACCAAGGCCGAACAGTAAGAAACCTCATGGAGAGCTAGTCCATAAAATAACCATTCTTGCACAACCAAGGCTATCACCACAAGCATAAGCAAGTTACGCAACAACAAGCATAGGCAAGTTACACAACACAAGCATAGGCAAGTTACACAACAACCAGTATAGGCAAGTTACTCAACACAATCATAGGCAAGTTACAAAACTAAAGTTAATTTCATTTTATGCCAAAGTCATTGTTTTTAACCCTAATGTACTACTTACGTTAATTTCCTTTTAAAGAGATCCATTCCTTTTATAAAAGTCACCCGACGTCCGTAGTATAAAAATAGAGTGACGAGCATTGTTAAATAAACAAAATGCTTTCCTTTGTAAAATCAAGTAACAACCTTATTTTCCAAACGCTCAAGTTTGCCTAATTTCAAATGCTCAAGTTTCTCATTTTTAGAAAAGGTTTCAGAGTTCATAGTTTTAACTTTAAAACATAATTCTCCTTTAATGATTCGAGAAACATATGCCTTATATGTGAGTAGTTTATTCTTGTTTATAATCGATCTTATTAAGCAACCATGATCTAGGATATGCAATATCATTTTGTCTCATCTTAGCTTCATGCAGATGGAGGTTTCTACCGGTTTTAACACAATACTTCATTATTCAATACATTTTCCTTTATTAACGCCGCAGCGGTCCTGTCGATACACATTCGATTTCCAAATCAAGAAACATTATCCCTTTAAGTAAAACCAAGTACTCATTACTCACGAATGAGGTTTCACACAAACAATCCACATTAAAACAAATAAGTTAAGTCTCTTATCTTATAAGATCAAGTCTCTTAACTTCTAACATCAGTAAACCATTTTCTTTACCTCTCTTAAGACATTATACCTAACTTCCCATAAGCTAGTATAACTCTTTTTAAAACCTTTAAAACCAAGTGTTACTCTCCCTTCAAAACGATTTATAAATCTTTGAAATACATCAAGTTCTTTATTATAACAAGCCGCTTATAATTCACATCGATTACCTTTTAAAACCACAAAGTATTTTCTTACCTACATAAAGTCGTTATAACTAACTTCCCATAAAGCCGTTATAACACTTTATGTTTTAAAGACAATCAAACACGCTTAACACACGTACGCCTCACCGTACTACATAGTTCACACATATCATGCTAGAAGAGATAGGAAGAGGTTCACATACCTCGCGACGAGTGCCGACTCCTTAAGCCACGTAGATCGCACCACACGTAGTACTTCAACCTCTAAGGCCACAAGGCGCTTATTAACATATAGATCTCATCGTTCCATATTCTACAGAAAATTCGCAAAGACCTCCCCGCAACAACAGAAATCTCTCCTCTATCGAGGCCGCTACCAAGCCAACCGGGGGGTTTGCACGCCTAACCTGACGTGTACAATTCTACTCACAAGAATACTACACAAGTTCATCAGAATACACCCTATGTAATTACGATTCTCTTATTTAAATTCAGCTTAAGTCGCAAGACATCACAGTAAGTATTATTCAGCTTAAGTCAAAAGACATTGCCGCACTATTATGTTCAATTCTATATATAGTATACCTTAACTATATATTCCAACAACATGTAATTTCCAATTAAAAATGTAGGTCAAGAGTGTTTACCTCGATAAGCCCAAAATTATCCAAGTTTAATGTCGCCCCGAGCAAGGTTTAGCTCTACTCCGAGTGCTCACCCGCTCCAACCCAGAAGTTCTAACCAACTTCTACTTATAACTTCAACTACGGTGAAGATTTACTTAGGGTTTCGTTTTAGTGATGAGGAAAGTATAACGGTATTTTCTCGGCTAGTATAAGTGTAACTGGAATACTCCAAGGTATTTGGGCCAAGGTATTTGGACATAATAACAATACTAGAGAGTATTTCTATACCACAACAAGGGGTATTTATACGAGACAACTAGGCTGTGGGGTACCACTCAAAACACCACAGCGAGGGGGAGCTCTCGCCAAAGGCCACTAGGAGTGGGAGGGGAGAGGCTTTGGACGAGAACCACAAGAGGGAGGAGTATTTTGAGACTTAGGTAGATTGCTCAATTTTGGATGAAGAAAGTTCATCAACTAAGGGGTATTTATAGGTCAGTGAAGGCCAACCAATGGCCAAGATGAAGACAAGTGCATAGCAAGTGTAAGGCCAAGATTTAGCCATGTGCTACCTTATCCATCTACACAAAAATATCCTACCTAACCCTTGACCAAAAATTCACACCAAAAAGCGCTTCAGCCAATTGTCGCCCAACCTCTTCCAATGTGAGGTGACACACGCCACCCTCCCGTTGGTCCAAAATGTTTCGTCTCTCGGAAAAATCCGCAAAAATTATTAATGACATAGCGAATTTTCCCTACGAAAGTCGTGGAAACGCTTTCGAAAACGACTCTAATCGGGTGTTGTGTACAATTTCGAAACTAGCCAATCCTTAAGGCTTAAATTATTATACGTACGCCCTTACGTACATACTCTGGAAATACGGGGTATAACAAATGTACGATTGATTTCATGAGTTAAAATGGCATGGTAGGATCTGGTATTTCATTTTTATACTTGCCCCTGTCATTCTTTTATACAGTTATGATTTAGTTATCAGACTTATTCTCGCTCCATACTCACTGTTGATCGACTTCTTCGTAGGATTTGTCATGCCCGCAGGTGTTAGGTAAACAGGTTGGTGATCCATGCTCTTAGGATCTCTGTTCAGTTTTTGGGAAGAAGCTCCATTTACTCCGGAGGCTTATTTTTGGTATGGGTCCCTGTTGTTGTAGATTTATGTACATTCAGGGGTATGGCGGGGCCCTGTCCCGTCCTAGTTGTTATGTCCAACTCTTAGAGATCTATTGTCACGACCCGAACCCCGGGCCCGTGACTGGTGCCCTACCTGGGCACCCTTCTACCTTAACAACTAAGTAAACTGCGGAAATTAAATAACACCCCCTTTTTTTTTCCTTATAAAACCAATCGTACGTGCAACGGCAAAACCGACCAGGCTGCCATATAATATACATAACAAAAGACACTACACCGTACATGAGTCCAATCCCACATATGAATACAGACCTCTAAGAGTTATACTGAACTATGACGGGACAAGGCCCCGCTGCATCTACAATCGCATAAAAGCACAGATCGAAAGAACTTATACCAAAAGGATAAACTCCCGAATCAAGGAGCTATCTAAAACTCGAAAGCGGTCCTACACCCGCGACATCACCAAACAACAGACCTAAACTCGCGGCATGAACGCGGCCAAGGAGGTAAGTACGAAGAATTTACCAAGTATGTGAAATAAGAGGTACTGTGAATGAAATCATAATCTAAACAAAGCAGAGACATGTATGATAGCCAACCTACAAGACACAACACATAAGCCATAACAAGTCGTGGACGATGCCTCAAGTCATTTCTAAATATAACCATGGGTCTCACGCCCATAAAATCAATCATGCCCGTGGAATCCTTCCTCACCGCTTCGATCCATGATATAATAATACACCAATAGGCATACATGAGCACCAAGTCCCACCTGGTATAGCGTCTTGGGGTTTACCCTTCACTTATACTCTTACCACGAGAAGGTGGTAAGCGGTGGTATAGCATCTGGGTTTACCCTCACTTATACTCTTACCCCGGAGAAGTGGTAAAGCATCTGGGGTTTACCCTCACTCATACTCTTACCCTATCTCAACCAACCATCAAACAAACAAGCGGTGGTATAATGTCTTGGGGTTTACCCTCACTTATACTCTACCCCGAGAAGGTTGTATAGCAAGATTCGGGGGTTTACCCCTCACTCATACTCTTACCCTATCTCGACCAACCGTCAAACAAAACAGAAGCACTACCAAGTCTTCTATAAAAATCCGGGAATTTAACCCAAGTACTACAAATAACGGAAGCATACCCGTGGAATCCCACATCACTGTCGGTACGTCCAAGTACTTACAACAAGACAGTCGGCCATCCAACCGAGAGTCGCGACAACGTAATAAAACATAATACTTGCACACAAAGGCTATCACCAGCACACATAGGCAATTCTCAACTAATCAGGTCAAAGTACTTATCAAGGCACACATGGAATAATTCTCAATTAACCAAGCCAAAGTACTTATCAAGGCACACATAGAATAATTCTCATTTAACAAGCCAAAGTACTTATCGGGTCACAATAGAATAATTCTCATTTAACAAGCCAAAGTACTTATCAAGGCGCACTTAGACTAATTCTCAATTAATCAAGCCAAAGTACTTATCAGGGCACAAATAGAATAATTCTCATTTAACAAGTCAAAGTACTTATCAGGGCACAAATAGAATAATTCTCATTTAACAAGCCAAAGTACTTATCAGGGCACAAATAGAATAATTCTCATTTAACAAGCCAAAGTACTTATCAAGGCACAAATAGAATAATTCTCATTTAACAAGCCAAAGTACTTATCAAGGCACAAATAGAATAATTCTCATTTAACAAGCCAAGGTACTATGTACGTACATTCTTTTCAAAAGACTCCTTTTTATGTAAAACCCCAAGATACTAACACCCGTAGTATCAAGGCATGTCTATTTTTCAAAGTAAGTTACTACACGTTTAGAAAACTCATTTCAAGGCTTGAAATCAAGTAACTTCAAATTTTCACAATATAGGCTACTTATGCCCTTTAATCAAAATAGACAACTTTCTAAACCTTCCATAAAGCCGTTATAACCAACTTCCCATAAAGCCGTTATAACCCTTTATGGTTTTTAGACAATTTCATTCTTTTTATAACTAAGAGACTTATACTTAAAACCAAGTATCACAAACTTTCAAATCGAGTCTCTTAACTTTCAAAATACTTCGAGTCTCTTAATATATAGAAAACAAGTTTCTTCTCTTGAATCATGTCATTTCTCCTCTTAAAACAAGTAAGTAAATCACTCATTTGACTTCTAAAGTCATTATAATGACCTTTAGGTTTTGGAACTAAGGCACTAGTAAAGATTTGGACTCCACTTCCTTTTCAAGACTCTATGTACTTTAAGTAAAATACTTTCACTTTTAAGAATCCAACTTCACTAAGGCAATGGATTATACAACTTACAATTTAAACATCGAAGTACAATCAAGGAAGTACATAGAACAAATTCTATATTAGGCAATCCAAGTACAACCAAGGAATGAATCATTTAAGGAGTAGAACTTACTTTCTTTATCTTAAGGAATCAGGCTAGAAGGAGATAGTTCACATACCTTTCGCTAAATCCACGTGCTGTCGAATACGCTCGCACGTAGAAGTGTCAACCTATAATGGTCACAACAAGACTATCAACTTCTAGTCTTTAACGTAGAATAATACTAAGTATACGGTCTCTAATTCTACGGAAAATCGGGCAGCACTTCCTTTGTTTCTACTCACTTTGCCACCTTTTTCAAGGCCGAATACAATAACCAAAACGCCACATTTAAGGCTCCAAACAACAACCAAACAAAAAGGGGATTACACGCCTTACAATACGTGTAAAATTCCGCCCCACAATTAATACCAACTAAGTCCATAATCAAGCCATTCTCGGCTAACAACATAACCACAATTCAAAGTCTTTTCCAACCCTTTTCAAATTCCAAGTTCTAAGGTCAAACATGTTATATAGTCATAAACAACTTCAATAACTACAATTTCCTTCTTTTTACAACATGTGACGACTTAAACTAATAATCGACTTGAATTCCAATCTTAAGGCTAAACATGCTAGTTTTCGGATTAGGGTTCCAATAGCCAATACACTAATCCAACTATACAATATATAACTCATGCTTGCTAATATCCATAGATACAATCAATAAGTAAACTTAATTGCTAAAACGACAAAATTTATACCTTTCCAAGCCCTTAAAATTTCCAAGATTCAAAGTCGCGCTTAGCCATTCTTAGCTCCTTTCCTTAGGTTCCAATCCGCCCAAGCACTCCTGAGGCCTATGAAGAACCCATCTTCAAGTTCCAACTTCAAAGTTGAAGAACTCCTTTAGTTTCCGCCTTGACTAACGTGAAAACTCCGTTTTTCCGAAATCTTTCTATTGAGATATCCTTACAATACCCTTAGGGACATTGGGTTTAAGTCTTGTGGCTAATGGATCAAAACTACAAAATTTCTTGTTGGAAATGAGACAAAGCCGAGAGCTATGTTGAAGAACAACAATGTTTCTAATTTTTTCTAAGTGTTAAATGCCAAGTCTTGCTACTAGTTATGCATATATAACACAATGGAAGGCTTAGATATCAACAAATGTGAGGCTAGGATGAATATCACAAGGATTAAGCCCATGTGGAGAAGTTGACTTTGGTCAAATATATCAAGCTTGAAGACTTATCTTCCAAGATGGTCAATGACCATTCTACCCCTTGCATTTTCGTCCAAGACCACATGAGGGGGTGCCACGTGTCGCCCTCTCATTCATCCACAAAAATTCTGTAACCCTCGTGGGCCCCGCAAAACGTAAAATTCCTCGGGTGGGCCCCACGTGACCAAATCCTTAAAAAAATAGATTTCCATAATATTAATAAGTTCCATATTCTTCAAATAATACATTTTGAGAATCCAATTCTAATAACGAACATTTTTCCTTTCCGACGTTCGGAAGATTTTCCGCGGAAAAACAATTCTTCCTTTCATACTAATTTCCAAGTCTTGATTCCTTACGCACATTCTCTTATACATGTCACGGACTTACGGGTGTAACATTCTTCCTTAGAAACATTCGTCCCGAATGTTCTTAGTCGATTGTCAGTTATACAAACTCCAGATAAACTATATACTATGCCTATCAATCAAAACACGACAAGACTAACGATGCCACACATGGCCACCACAACATACGTGAACATAATAATGGACCTTCCGTCCGTGGTCCCTTCTCACAAATCTCGAAGGTTATTGTTTTCCCAAACACGGATCCTTAGAGGTTCCTTTCTTTCCTTACTTGTCATACTTTCTCGCACTTTCAAACTCATCTAGTACACGTACAAAATCTCAAATTTCGTTTATCTTCTCAAATCCATGGAGTTACTACCCAAACTTGGCCATATAGTTACTTACATTCCCGTTAAGGCTCTTCTTGGTCCTTACGACCTAGATTCGTGGAACGATCCACGAACTCATTATAACGATTAACTAAACTTGGGCCTAGCACCTCGTGACCCTATCACATGGCGGACCATTACCAACCGACATCACCCGATTCCATACTATCTACGACGAAATGAGTCCATAACCCGAGCCATCGTCACACTTAACCTCTTATTCTTAGTCCGAACTAAGACTCTCTTATCTCAAGGTACTTCTCACCCTATCCTCCCATTCACTGGAGGTTTGTCACATAAGCCAAGATATTTCTACTATACATCCTTCCCTATCGGCCTTACACTGTTATTTGGTAATTCTGACTTGTGAACTCTATACAACTATAGTCTCGGTCACTTATCATTCTTGCCAATATTCTTAACTTCTCACTTTACTAATCAAAGTATCCCTACCTGGGTACTATCACTTTACAACTCTAGCAATAAAGGGAAAACATATACGCTAGGTAAAATCTGAATCTATCAATGCACGTATGATTCAAAGAATCAAAATATACTTGTAACCCTAGGCGATGTTGCTTCGATCCCGTCCAAAGAGTCACCTCTGCGTTCGAAGGACCGCGTAACTATAAACTCCACGACCTCTACCACTACTGCCTAACATCCGAACACCGCTCGGGAACGCATACCGCGGAGGAAAGGGAACCAACCATCGGCCTCAGCCGAGCCACCACCTGGTGCCTCTTCTAAAAGGACATACCCTCAGTATATGGCCCGGACGGCCACAATAATAACAAACACCTGTGCCAAGACGACATTTCCCCAAATGACGCCTACTACAATGGAAACACTGAGGAATAAGTGGCCTCGACTGAGAAAATCCTCGCTCTTTGAGAACCTCGACCGGAGCTTGGACCGCCCTAAAGACCTTGTGGGATCAAATCTCCCACCTGAAAGCTGCGGGGGTATGTACTGGGTAGGCTGAGACGAATATCTCACTCGCTGCTGAGGCATCTCATCCAAAAACTCACCGGGATAACCAACCGGTCTAGCCCTCTTACGCAGATCTCCGCGTTGGCCTCTACCCTGTACACTGTGCATCGCCGAATAACCTCTGCTTGAGGAAAGCGTAGCACCGCTATCTTGGTCAATAACATAATGGCTTCTTCATGACCCTAAAGTCTTCCCCAATCGAGAAATCAGAGGCTCTGGTGATGTGGTCTCAAAACCTGGCGCAGAAGAACTCGCCGACTGTGGTACAACATCTGGTATACTCTGGGCACAAGCCCTATCAACTCTCTGAGTCTGACTAGTAGCTCCTGCTACTCCTTTGACCTTCTGGGCGGCTGTTGCCCTCCTCGAGGCATAATCAGAACACAAAATTACGTCAGAGAGGAAATTATCTTACTAACACAGCTCTAGGGCACGATCTTAGAGTGAGAAGAATAGAAACCAACTCCTAAATGTCCTGTAGCCTCCTGTTTATGGGTGTGGCGCTCAACACACCGATAATCAAGACTATACTAGACACGGTCTGTAGACATTCCGAGGACCGATCGCTCGATAACACTCACACGACTGAACCCTCAAGTGGATCGTGCCCTACCCGGGCACCCTTCTACCTTAACAACTAAGTAAATCTGGAAATTAAATAACACCCCTTTTTTTTCTTACAAAACCAATCAGACGTAACGCAAAGCCGACAGTGCCGCCATATAATATACATAACAAAAGATACTACACCGCATACGAGTCCAATCCCACATATGAATACGCACCTCTAAGAGTTATATCAACTATGACGGACAAGGCCGTCGTGCACCCATAATCAGATAAAAGCACATCGAAAGAACTTATACCAAAAAGATAAACTCGAATCAAGGAGCTATCCAAAACTCGGCAGGTCCTACACTTGCCGATCACCAAACCGCCCACCTAAACCTGCGGCCAGAACGCAGCCCCCCGACGGAGGTCCGTACGAAGAATGTACCAAGTATGTGAAAGAGGTAATCTGAATGAAATCATAACGCTAAACAAAACAGAGACATGTATGATAGCCAACCTACAAGACACAACACATAAGCAAATATAATAAGTCGTGACGTATGCCTCAAGTCATTTCTAAAATATAACCATGGGTCTCACGCCCATAATATCAATCATGCCCGTGGAATCCTTCCTCACCGCGATCCATGATATAATAATACACCAATAGCATACATGAGCACTAAGTCCCACGGTGGTATAGCGTCTTGAGGGTTTACCCTCACTTATACTCTTACTCGGAGAAGGTGGTAAAACAGTGGTATAGCATCTTGGGGTTTACCTCACTTATACTCTTACCACGGAGAAGGTGGTAAAGCATCTTGGGGGTTTACCCCTCACTCATACTCTTACCCTATCTCAACCAACCATCAAACAAAACAAGCAGGGGGTGTAATGTCTTGGGGGTTTACCCCTCACTTATACTCTTACCCTGGAGAAGGTGGTATAGCATCTTGGGGGTTTACCCCTCACTCATACTCTTACCCTATCTCGACCAACCGTCAAACAAAACAGAAGCACTACCATGTCTTCTATAAAAATCCGGGAATTTAACCCAATTACTACAAATAACGGAAGCATACCCGTGGAATCCCACATCACTGTCGGTACGTCCATGTACTTACAACAAGACGATGTTCTCCAACCGAGAGTCGCGGCAACGTAATAAAACATAATACTTGCACTCAAAGGCTATCACCAGCACACATAGGCAATTCTCAACTAATCAGGCCAAAATACTTATCAAGGCACACATGGAATAATTCTCAATTAACCAAGCCAAATGTTACACCCCGGAAATTTCAGGATATGTTTATAAGAACGTACGTAAGAACTCAACAATGTTAAGAATTGAGACGAGTAAAAATTTATCGGAATTTTGGAATTTGTCGGAAAATGAAGTATTGCGACGAACGGGAGGACACGTGTCACCCCCCTTAATACTCTTGGACGAAATTGACATGGGGGAAATGGTCATTTGACCATAATTTAAAAGATCAAGTCTTGCAAAGGCAAGAGCTTGACATTGTTGACCAAGTCAATGCCACTTGGCTTGATCCATGTGAAACTCATCCGAACCACCCATTTGTTCTAATCTAGACCCTCCAATTGGTTATATATGTGTACTAGTGCAAGACAAGCTTCAACACTTAGTCAAATTTTACAAAAATCTTGAAGAACCTATAGGGGTGCTCTCGGTTTTGGCTTGAGGGTTTCAAGAAATTTTTTTGATTGTTGTCCAATAATTCCCCCACTTTAAACCAAGGTACCTAAGGGTATAGTAAGTGTTTCTCAATAAAAAGATCCCGGAAATGTGGTGTTTTCGTATTAGTCGCAAAGCGAAAACCTAAAGGGTTATTCAACTTTGAAGTTGAAACTTGAAGATGAGTTTTTCATAAGCTTCTAAGGGTGGCTTGGGGTGGATTGGAATGTCGAAAGGAGGAGCTAAAGGTGCTAGAGATCGACTTGTACTCTTGGATCATATTTGGGCTAATTGAGGTATAATCTTCGTTTTACTTTTGTAATTGAAGATTTCATGTTATGATAAGTTATAAGTGGTCTTGTGATATGTGTTATGAAGTTTGATAAGTGTTATGGAATTGGAAGCTCAAAATCCGAAAATGACATATTTAGCCATTTGAAATTGAAATCCAATTTGATCGATAAATTGAATTGTCGCATGTTACCTACTTGGAAAATGTAGTAGCTATAATTAATGGAGGCTTGATATCATATTATGCTACCAATTTGGATTGAATTGGAAATTGAATAAGAATTGGTATTGTTATATACATTGTGGCCGAAATTGGACTAGTAGTTTAGACTAGTTTGTTATCGTTTGTGGTGAGCCAATTGGGGCTGTTTGGTTATTCATTTGTATTGAACTATCTTATAAATTGTGGTGAGCCAATTGGGGCTGTTTGGTTATTGTATTTGGCCTTGAAAAAGGTGGCAAAGTTAGTAAAAACAAAGGAAGTCTTGTCCGATTTTCGTGAGAATTTAGTGACTTGCACTTGGAATATTCTACGTTTGAAACTAGAAGTTAATAGGCGCATTTACTATGGTCATTATAGGTTGGCATACTACGACGCGATTGGACTTAGCAAGTGGATTAAACCAAGAGGTATGTGGAACTTTCTTACCTCTTGAGCATGATTAAGTTGTAAATGTATAGTACGGTAGGCGTCTAAGATTTTGACAATCTAGTCTATTTGATATCATTGGCTTAATTTAAGAATGCCCAAGTTGTTTGAGTTAGAGAATTAACTCACTTGTTTATTTATTAAGGATATCTTGGTTTTCAAAGGTTAAGAGACTTTAAGTATGTTGAAAGTATTTTGATACTTGCTCATTGGAAAGTTTAAGTCTCTTGGTTAAAAAGAAGTATGTAAGTTGCTAATGTATAAAGCTAGTATAACGGCTTTATGGGAAGTTGGTTATAATAGCTTTATGGAAAGTTAATAAGAGAATGGTTTACTCTTAAGTAATTTAAGCATGTTAAGGGACTTGAAGAGTTTTAAAGAATGTGACACTTGTTTAGTTTTAAGCGTATAAGTCACTTGGATAGGAAATTGTACTTGACTTAGGTATAAAGTGAATATAACGACTTTATGGGAGTTGGTTATATTGGCTTTATGGAAAGATAAATGGCTTGATTTATTTGAAAGGCAATTTGATTTAAAGGAATCAATTGCCTAAGGCTTTACGAGAAGAAGTCACTTGATTTAGAAGCCTAATTTTATTTCTAAAAATATTGTGACTTGTCTTGAAAAGAAATTGTAACTTGATACTACGGTTATTAGTATCTTGGAAGTTTTATAATGAAATGAGTCATTTTGAAAGAATAGAAGTCGTAGTACTTTGGGTTAAATTCGGATTTTTATAAAGAACATGTTAGTGCCTTAAGTAAACTAAAATGAGAGTGTATATGAAGCAGAATAATAAGAAGTTAGGGATTGCTTAACTTGCTTATATATTGTATGATAAGCGGTAGTGCTTATGTTATGTGTGATAGCGGATTTGTGCTAGTAGTTCAAGAATAATTGCGGGTCATTCCGGGTTTTTGGCATTGCATATTTCCGTGGATATGCTACCCACGATGCGAGGAATACCTAATCCGACTCCGAAGGGCTTATGCGGTGAAATAGTCTCACGCGGCGGGTCCAATCACGAGGAATACCTCATGCGAGTCCGTACGGGCTTATGCGGGTGAAATAGTCCGATGCGAGGACTACCTCACGGGTCCACTGGATCTATGCGGGTGAAATAGTCCCGAATAGGATTGCTTAATGACAACTGCGCGGTGGTCTGCTTGATCGTGAGCTTTCCTACTTTATATTGTAAGTATACCCTATTTACTCATTGTTAGTAAGGCGATTATCGTTAATTGAGTTATCATACATGTCTCCGCTTTATTTTAGACTTATGATTTCATTCTGATGCATTTCTTGGGCCACATATTTGGTACATGTTATCTTGACCTCCTGGGCCGCTGCGTTCATGCCGCAGTAAAGTGCAGTTCTTGATCTTCGCTCTTAGGATCACTGCTCACATTGGCTGTTGAAGCTCCTTTACTCCGGAGGCTTATCCCTGGTATTGTCGGTTATTGTACATTCAGGGGTATGGCGGGCCCTGTCCCTCCAGAGTTGTTATTCTTAGAGGTCTGTAGTCACATTGTGGATTGGGTTGTAAAGAAAAAATTTACTGTTCTATTTCTGGATTGAGTATATTTTTACGGAAGGTGGCCTTATCGGCTAGCTTTGTTGTTAACTTATGTTTAAGTATTTTTTTAGTTGTGTATGTTCATTGCTATTCTCTCGATGTTTACAAAGGGGTGCCGGGTAGGGCACCGCAGCCCGGGTCGAGTCGTGACAAAAGTGGTATCGAGCGCTTAGTCCTCGGAAAGTGTCTGAGATCGTGTTCAGTAGAGTCTTGATTATCGGTGTGTTGTGCACCACATCTATAATCGGGAGGCTGCAGGACATTTAGGATTAGTTTCCATTCTTCTCACTCTAAGATCGTGCGATAGATTTGTATGGTTAGTGGTCGCTCTTCCCTAACAAGTTATGATTGTTTGCGCCACGAGAAAGGCATGATGACGGGAAGGATTATGTGGATTGCGTATCCGGTTGGTAATGTTTGTAGTATAGTTGGTATTGTGACATACAACTATACGGATTTATGTTGGGGGTCACATGTGTTGCCTAGGATGATTTTAGATTACCAGGATTGGGTAAGGACTAAATAAATACCGGAAAGGTATGAGCAGTTAAGGAACTCTCATCAAGGTTTTACGTGCTAATTTGAGATAATTAGGTGATGATGAGATGTGTGAGAATGTAATGGACCCTTAAGAAGTTAATTAAGAGACTAAGTGGAAGACTATGTTAGCAACTTAAGCTACGTGGTATGCTTAAGGGAATTATGCGAGATCGGACGAAGAAAGTATAGTTGTTGTGGTCAAGACAACACGGCTATGATTTTACGAAGTTTTTGTACCCGGTTGCGGGGGGCTGATAAGTTAGGCTTGGGGCATGGAAATTGCGAGCCTGAGAATGTGATAATCGTCGAGACCTTAGGTATATAAGGCCTTCTCGGGTAGTAAAGTTAAGTCAGACCGAGGGTAAGAGTTAAGTGCGGCGCGAGTGGTTGGGGATCTATTAAGGGTCGCCCATAGCTTGAAATGAAATGGGATTAGTTGGTAGTAGTCCGCCACGCGACAGTGGTCACGGCGGTGTAAGGCCCAAGTCTAGTTAATCGTTTTATGGGTTCGTGGGCGATTCCACCGGAACAGTTGCGAGCCGGAATGAGCCTTGTATTGTTTAATTTGTAACTCCAAAGATTGGAGACCGGATCGATGAAGGCTATGTACGTGCGCTAAAATAAGTTTGGGATGCGGAAAAATACGACGATGAAAAGATAGCAACCAAGTGTAAAGAAATAAAGCACGAATCCATGAGAACCTTTCGGGTGATCACACGTGAGTGATGGGTGGTAGTGGCGAGTAGATAATAATTACCAGAACGATACGATCGTTGGACCTTAGCGACCTAAGAGCCGTTATGACAGACGTTGAGGTCATTATGAGTGCGGACTAGTTGGCCTCTTGTGATGCCAGCGTGGACTACAGAGAGATTGATTTCGGTACCAATTTTCCGATAAGCCGGTTATCGAGTGGAAAGGAAGAGAAGTGGTGGTAACCAGTGAATTATTCTTCCTTCTTTGGCATAATTGTTTTTAATAAGTCTGTGTGATCTGTTCATTTGAGGTGGATTGAGGCAGAAAGTAGTAATAATTGAATTTGAAGGAATTTATGTTAAATGCCCTTGGAGGTACTTGTAGTTGGTTTGGTGTGGCGGTCAGGGCCACGATCTTCGAATAATTTCAGGAAAATGTGCAAGGCATGAATAAATAAATGCAGTGCTGAAGCGGAAAGTCGAGGCATCTTTGGTAGGTTTTGAAAATCTACACTACTTTAAGGCGGTGCATGATGATTAGATAATTACTGGACCGCGAGAGGACCCTGTGATTAGGGTTGTGACTCCAAGGAAAGTTTAAGTAAGGGAGATAAGTTCTCTTCCCCACGTAAAAGGACAGTTTTGCGTATTATGGTTCACGTGTACCCATGTTGTTAGATGAAGGATATAAGGTAGTAAGGTCTTGATCATCATGCCATAGGTTCTGATTGTGGATAACCGTGGAAAAAGTGTTGGGTTGGAGTAATAAGAACGACGCATTTAATTGGTCGAGGAAGTATCGTAAAGATATAAATGTAAGTTGCACGAGTCATGATTACCCCAGACGAGTGTAAAGACCATTAGTTGATAATGGGCAGTAAGAACATTTCAAGAAAATGTGGTGACACCTAGTAATAGGCTCTACAACCGGGAAAGGAAAACCGGTTACTCTTGAGATCGAGAAACCTCCCCAAATTGTGATTGATGAAGTCTTAGCCGTGAGGCAAGCAAAGGAATCAAATCTAAGTTTAGTGACCAAGTTTGGTTGCAACAAAAAGGGAAACAGGAACCATAAGTGAGATTAAGGATACCCGAATATTTCGCAGGAATGAGAAAGACTTTCAGTTATTCGAAGACAAGTTGACCACGACTACAGTTCTAACTCCTCCTGAAAGACTAGAGGGTTATGTTTTTATGATAACATGTTGGGTATTGGGCTAGGTTGTGTGCTGACGCAACCCGATAAGGATAGAACCTATGTTTTCCCGGTAGTTAGGGAAGCAGGAAAGGAAATTGCGCCACTCACGATTTAGAGCTGGCGGCAGTTAAATCATGCCTTGAAGATTTGGGGGCATAACGTTTATACAGACTTCATGTGGATACTTGTGCAGACCACAAAAGCCTCCAGTATATCTGCAGACTGAGGCAGTAGAATTTGCGACACCGATGGTGGTTAGAGTTACTCAAGGATTGTGATATTGATATCCTATACCATCCGGGGAAGCGAGACGATTCTGGATACTCTTTGTGGTGGACTGAGGGTAGTCCGCGGATGGGCAGCCAGATAGACAGGATGTAGTCCGTAAGATTCTTCAGTTACCAAGCCTAGGGGTTCGATTATTTGTTTCCAAGGTTAATGAAGTTCTGATCCGAGAGGTTGCCGAGTCTTCCATCGTTGAGGAAGTAAAGAGGCGACAGTATGAGGATCCAGTTATGATACGGTATCGAATACGACTCTCCGAGGAGAGAAGAGCCTGCTTGAGTAGCACCAGATGGGGTGCTGTGAGATGAGGATAGATTGCGTATACCCGGTGCTGCAGGACTAGTCAGCAGGTTTTAGGGGAGGCACGCAGTGCTTATTGCTCTAATTGTTTGGGGCCGACTAAGTCGTGTCGTGACCTCAGATGTATGTATGGGTGAGATGACCGGAAAAGAGACATAGCGGAGTTTACTGCTTAGTGTCCGAGTTAGTAGCAGGTCATGGTTGTGTACCAGAAGCCCAGTGGGCTATTGCAGGCGATTGAAATCCCAACCTAGATATGAGAGGTAATTAATATGGATCTTGTTACAGGGTGGCATCGTACTCGGAGGAAGTGCGACTCCCTGGGGGTCATGGTAATTAGGCTGGCGAAACCAGCTGTGTTCTTTCGGATTGGGACCACTTACTCGACTGAGGTTTATGCTAGCTTGTATAGCAGAGAGATTGTGAGACTGCACGAGGTTCCTACGTTTATGATTACAGATAGATGAGCTCAGTTGCGGATAACTTCTGGAGGTTTTTCAGAAAGGATTAGGGACACAGGTGAGTCTCAGTGTTGCATTACACCCACAGACCGACGGCCGCAGAGCGTACTATCGAGCACTCGAGGATAGGTGCGGGCGGTGTTTTTGATTCGTGAATAGCCTGGAAGCTTAATTGCCTCTTGTCTTATTGCGTAACGATAACAGATACCCTTTCAGTTTTCAGGTGGCCCGGTACGAGGCCTTGTGTGTAAGAAAGTGGAGATCGCCGGTCGGATGGTTCGACATAGGCGAGGTTCAGTTATTTGGTCCAGACTTGACTCAGCGGGCTATGGATAAGGCGAGGCTTATCCGGGGAAGATTGTAGTAAGCTTAGAGTCCGCAGAAGCTTTATGCAGATAACCGATGTTGACACGTGGGTTTCAGTTGATATTTTAGTATGAGTATTGTTATGCGGCCAAGTGTGGCATTATTGGCACGTAGGGGTTGTAAGGAGACTATGTCGCTATCTTAAGTTTGACTCCCGAGAGAACATTCGGGGACGAATGTTTCTAAGGGGGGAAGAATGTTACACCCCGGAAATTTCAGGATATGTTTATAAGAACGTACGTAAGAACTCAACAATGTAAAGAATTGAGACGAGTAAAAATTTATCGGAATTTTGGAATTTGTCGGAAAATGAAGTATTGCGACGAACGGGAGGGCGACACGTGTCACCCCCCCTTAATAATCTTGGACGAAATTGACATGGGGGAAATGGTCATTTGACCATAATTTAAAAGATCAAGTCTTGCAAAGGCAAGAGCTTGACATTGTTGACCAAGTCAATGCCACTTGGCTTGATCCATGTGAAACTCATCCGAACCACCCATCTGTTCTAATCTAGACCCTCCAATTGGTTATATATGTGTACTAGTGCAAGACAAGCTTCAACACTTAGTCAAATTTTTACAAAAATCTTGAAGAACCTATAGGGTGCTCGGTTTTGGCTTGAGGGTTTCAAGAATTTTTTGATTGTTGTCCAATAATTCCCCACTTTAAACCAAGGTACCTAAGGGTATAGTAAGTGTTTCTCAATAAAAGATCCGGAAATGTGGTGTTTTCGTATTAGTCGCATGGCGAAAACCTAAAGGGTTATTCCACGTTGAAGTTGAAACTTGAAGATGCGTTTTTCGTAAGCTTCTAAGGGTGGGGTGGGGTGGATTGGAATGTCGAAGGAGGAGCTAAAGGTGCTAGAGATCGACTTGTACTCTTGGATCATATTTGGGCTAATTGAGGTATAATCTTCGCTTTACTTTTGTAATTGAAGATTTCATGTTATGATAAGTTATAAGTGGTCTTGATATGTGTTATGAAGTTTGATAAGTGTTATGGAATTGGAAGCTCAAAATCCGAAAATGACATATTTAGCCATTTGAAATTGAAATCCAATTTGATCGATAAATTGAATTGTCGCATGTTACCTACTTGGAAAATGTAGTAGCTATAATTAATGGCGGCTTGATATCATATTATGCTACCAATTTGGATTGAATTGGAAATTGAATAAGAATTGGTATTGTTATATACATTGTGGCCGAAATTGGACTAGTAGTTTAGACTAGTTTGTTATCGTTTGTGGTGAGCCAATTGGGGTTGTTTGGTTATTCATTTGTATTGAACTACCTTATAAATTGTGGTGAGCCAATTGGGGCTGTTTGGTTATTGTATTTGGCCTTGAAAAAGGTGGCAAAGTTAGTAAAAACAAAGGAAGCGCTGTCCGATTTTCCGTAGAATTTAGTGACTTGCACTTGGAATATTCTACGTTTGAAACTAGAAGTTAATAGACGTACTATGGTCATTATAGGTTGGCATACTACGTACGGCGATTGGACTTAGCAAGTGGATTAAACCGAAGAGGTATGTGGAACTTTCTTACCTCTTGAGCATGATTAAGTTGTAAATGTATAGTACGGTAGACGTACAAGATTTTGACAATCTAGTCTATTTGATATCCTTGGCTTAATTTAAGAATGCCCAAGTTGTTTGAGTTAGAGAATTAACTCACTTGTTTATTTATTAAGGATATCTTGGTTTTCAAAGGTTAAGAGACTTTAAGTATGTTGAAAGTATTTTGATACTTGTTCTGTCGGAAAGTTTAAGTCTCTTGGTTAAAAGAAGTATGTAAGTTGCTAATGTATAAAGCTAGTATAACGGCTTTATGGGAAGTTGGTTATAATAGCTTTATGGAAAGTTAATAAGAGAATGGTTTACTCTTAAGTAATTTAAGCATGTTAAGGGACTTGAAGAGTTTTAAAGAATGTGACATTTGTTTCGCTTTTAAACGATAAGTCCTCGGATAGGAAATTGTACTTGACTTAGGTATAAAGTGAATATAACGACTTTATGGGGAGTTGGTTATATTGGCTTTATGGAAAGATAAATGGCTTGATTTATTTGAAAGGCAATTTGATTTAAAGGCATCAATTGCCTAAGGCTTTTACGAGAGAAGTCACTTGATTTAGAAGCCTAATTTTATTTCTAAAAGTATTGTGACTTGTCTTGAAAAAGAAATTGTAACTTGATACTACGGTTATTAGTATCTTGGAAGTTTTATAATGAAATGAGTCATTTTGAAAGAATAGAAGTACGTAGTACTTTGGGTTAAATTCCCGGATTTTTATAAAGAACATGTTAGTGCCTTAAGTAAACTAAAATGAGAGTGTATATGAAACAGAATAATAAGAAGTTAGGGGATTGCTTAACTTGCTTATATATTGTATGATAAGCCGGTAGTGCTTATGTTATGTGTGATAGCCGGATTTGTGCTAGTAGTTCAGTAATAATTGCGGGGTCATTCCCCGGGTTTGTGGCATTGCATATTTCCGTGGATTTGCTACCCACGATGCGAGGAATACCTCATGCGAGTCCGTAGGGCTTATGCGGGTGAAATAGTCCCATGCGGGCGGGTCCAGCCTATGCGAGGAATACCTCGTGCGAGTCCGTAAGGGCTTACGCGGGTGAAATAGTCCCACGCGAGGAATACCTCACGGGTCCACCGGATCTACGCGGTGAAATAGTCCCGGGAATAGGATTGCTTAATGACACTGCGGGCGGGTGGTCCTGCTTTGATCGTGAGCTTTCCTACTTTATATTGTAAGTATACCCCTATTTACTCTCATTGTTAGTAAGGCACAGTGTACTGTTAATTGAGTTATCATACATGTCTCCAGTTTTATTTTAGACTTATGATTTCATTACGCATTTGACTTCACATATTTGGTACATGTCAGATCGACTCCGGGCCGCTCACGCCAGTAGTACAATCGTTGTACTGACGATCTTAGAATTATCAAGTTGGCCAACGATGCTTATTCCCGAGGCTTATCCTCGGTATCTTGGATCTTGTTCAGGTATTGAAGGCTATTCGGAAACTTATCCCACTGGTATTGTCGGTTATTGTACATTCAGGGGTATGGCGGGGCCCTGTCCCGCCAGAGTTGTTATTCTTAGAGGTCTGTAGTCACATTGTGGATTGGGTTGTACTAAAAAAAAATGTACTGTTCTATTTCCGGATTGAGTATATTTTTACGGAAGGTGGCCTTATCGGCTAGCCTGTTGTTAACTTATGTTTAAGTATTTTTTTTTAGTTGTGTATGTTCCGCTGCTATTCTCTGATGTTTACCAAAAGGGGTGCCCAGGTAGGGCACCAGTCGCGGGCCCGGGGTCGGGTCGTGACACCAAAGTACTTATCAAGGCACACATAGAATAATTCTCATTTAACAAGCCAAAGTACTTATCGGGTCACAAATAGAATAATTCTCATTTAACAAGCCAAAGTACTTATCAAGGCGCACTTAGACTAATTCTCAATTAATCAAGCCAAAGTACTTATCAGGGCACAAATAGAATAATTTTGTCACGACCCGTTCCGGGGCCCGTGACTGGTGCCTTACCGGGGCACCCAAGTAGTCATACATCAGAGTAATCAGCGGAAATATAAAGCAAGACATGAAACAGTTTATAAAATAAGACACAGTTTATGTGAGAAAACACGCCTTCCGCGATATATATAAAATCATGGTTTAGCGATTACATCCGACAGCACAACATGACTACTGACTTCTGAAATATACAACTATGGCGGGACAGGGCCGCCATACCCTGTATGCAAAACTATCTACAACAGGAGATCATACAAAAGTAGAGCCTCGGAAGAGATGGAGCTCGACACCAACGTAGAGATCCTAAGAATGCGGATCTAGCACTGCTTGCCCTTACCGCGGCATGAACGCAGCCCGAAGGAGGTCAAGCATACAGTACTAAGTATGCGAAAGCAGTAAAATACTTAAATGAAAACATATCATTTTAAAACCGGTTTACAAATATGTGTGAACCAACCAGAAATCGCACGTGAGTGCCATCACAAACAAGAGCAACAATAGGTAGCGTAATAGGTCTTGTCTAGGCCGCGAATGATCGAAGCAGGCCACTCGCCCATATCATCTCCGCAAGCCTAATCTGGACTCCGAGTCCGCGATAGCCACTCACATGGGCGCATGAGGTATAACCCGCATCGAGGGTAGCTACTCCTCGGCATAAATCTGGACTCGTTGTCCGCATGGCCACATAGATCGCGTGAGGTATAACCCGCATACTAACACGGAACTCTCGTAGCTCGCATAGGCCCCGGGACCCGCGTGAGGTATTCTCGAATCATGGTCCTGCATCGCTGAGTCTACCCGCATCGGAGGCGATTTAACCCGGTATCATCTCAAGAGGTGAGTGATAGTATACTAACATAACAACTTATATAAAAACAACATAGGCACAACAAGGATACTCACCTATACAAACGTAACAAGATACTAACAAACATAGCAACATATCATGTCTACTTATCAAACCATCTTTATTATTCTTTTCACAATACAAGTGCATTATAAACACATAGGCAAACTTGTTTCTTTTATAAATCTTAAGTGGTTATACTTACTTCCCATAAAGCTAGTATAACTCTTAAGCTTCATTTTAAAACCAATTAGTTCTCTTACATTAATATGATTCATAGTCTTTTGAAATGTTTCAGTTCTTTATAATTCAGGCTTAAGCCGTGAGGCATTGCCGTAAGTATTATTCAGGCTTAAGACGTGAGGAATTGCCGTAAGTATTATTAAGGCTTAAGTCAAATACAATTCCGTATATATATTGTAAAATATCATGCTTTAGGAAGAATCACATACCTTCTCAGCGAAAACCACCTGCCAAGTTGAATATGTCGCGCGCAGAGAGTCAGCCTATAATAGTCACAGATATCTATTAAAGACTACTCTGAAGGTCATTCTAAACAGGGGGTTCATAATTCTACGGTAAGTCGTGCAAAGACTTCCTACGGTGAGCTATATAAGTTCATCGTGAAAACAGTCTATGTAAGTCTGATTTGATTATTCTTCTTTAAACCCTTCAAGTGATTAATACTTATTCTAATACTTCTACAAAGATGCATTCTCTAATACAAAGAGGTTAGGATTATTACCTCGGTAAGCCCAATAATATCCTAGAAAAGTCGCGCTGAGCAAGGTTTTGCTCTAAGTTGTATGCTCAAGAACCTTAGAAGTTCTTCACAACTTCTACTAAGTACTAAGGTATTTGGGCTAGGGTATTTTGGGCATTATAACGATACAAGAAGGTAACTTTTCTACCAAGGAGGGGGTAGATTTTTGGCTAGGCTAGGGGGGGTATTCGGCCAAGGCCACTTAGGCTAGAGGGGGAAGAGGGCTTGGACGAAATGGCTAACAAGGGAGAAGGGAGGATTTTCAAGACTTGGAAAGTAATTTGTGGATGAAGAACTCTTCATCTTAAGGGGGGTATTTATAGGTCAAGAAGTGGCCAACCAATGGCCAAGATTTAGACAAGTGCAAGGCAAGTGTAGGGTGAGGATTAACTATACACAAATATCCTACCAACTCTTGACTTGTGCCTGAGGCACAAAAACGTGCTCCTAGTCCAAATCGTCCAAATGGACGATTTCAAGTCCATCAATTGGTGGTGACAAGTGTCGCCCTCCCGTTGGTCCAAAATGTTTCGTCTCTCGGAAAAATCCGCAAAAATTAGAAATGGCATAGCCGGAATTTACCCTACGAAAGCTGTGGAAACGTTTCGTCGGAAAACTATTCGTTTTGTGAGTTGTGCCTAAAAAAAAACGTCCAAGGCTTATCTTTAAGGCTAGACTTTCGTACGTATTCCCTTACGTACATACTCTGGAAATACGGGGTATAACATTCTCCCCCCCTTAGAAACATTCGTCCCGAATGTTCCTTCCCAAGACAGTTATCGAAGAAGCTTAAGCGGTTGTAAATGCCACACACGGCCACGAGCAACACTTAGGCGAGCGATAGCGAAAATTTACAAGTAGGAAAGTGAATTTACGGAGGTGTGGGGAATAGGTGAGGATACTTCCGCCTCGTGTCCTCGGCTTCCCACGTCATCTCCTCCTCGAGCTCGTTCGCCACAAGACTTTGTGGAAGCCACGTCCTCGGTCGCAGATGCCTAACACGATTGACTATCGCTATGGGAATCTCTCATACGATAACCCTCCGGTCACACGGACATCGTCAATCGGGTGTACCTAGATGGATCCCGATACATCTCCTCGGCATGGATCGTGAAAAACGGATGCCTGCCTCGGATCGGACGGCAGATCCAACTCATAGGCAACCTTGCCTACCTGCGGACAATCTGAAGCGCCCAATGTACCTGGTGAGTTTCTTCTTCCGAATCTCATCACACCGCCGTGGGTGACACCTGAGAAAACCCAATCATCAATTGCGAACTCGGATGTCGACAGCGATGATCTGCATCGACCATGCCGACTACGGTGTCAATAGCGGCTCTCGGATAAGCTTCACCTTATCCACCACTGCTGCACCAAATCTGGTCCCACTAGCCGCACCTCTCCCACATCGAACCAACCTATGGCGTCTGCACTTCCTCCCTACAAGGCCTCGTAAGGCGCCATCCGAATCTTGGAGTGGTAGCTATTATTATATCACGAACTCAACTAGAGGCAAATGATCCTCCCAACTACCGAAGTCAATAACACGGGCTCGCGACATATCCTCGAAGTGCGGATAGTGCGCTCTGCTGTCCGTCTGCGTGGATGAAATGCGATTACTCGAGCTCACTGCGTCCACTAAACCCCTCCGGAAGGACCTCGAAGTTAGCGTAAGCGGGCTCTATGCGATATGATCAAGTAGGGACTCATGCGATCGGCGATCTCTCGGATGTAAAGTCGGCATAATCCTCGGTAGAAAAAGTCGTCTGACGGAAGAAAGTGGGCTGATTTTCCACTGTCGGCGATAACCCATATAGAATCATGTCTCCTCCGAGTGCGAGGTAATCCGTGATGAAGTCCATGTTGATTACCTCCCACTTCCAGTCGGGATCTCAATATGCGTAACAAACCACGGGCCTCCGGTGCTCTACCTTCACCGGCGACACGGGCGAGCTACGAACTCTAACGTCCTCTTCAAGCCGTCCCACCAATACACGGATCTAAGGTCGTGGTACATCTTGGTCGACCGGATGGATAGTAACGCTTGTGTGCTTCCCAAGAACTCTTTGCCAAGTCTGAAACATCCGGAACACGATGCGCCCTCAAACCTTAGCACCCGTGGTGCTACCTCAAAGACTCGCTTGCCCTGCGAAGAGGCGTATCGCGATATCGAATCAAAGTGGATCCTCGAGCGTTGCCTCTTCACCTCCTCGACGATGGAAGACTGGCAACCTCACGAACTCTAACCCACCGCTATCGGAATCAATCAAGCGGACACCAAGGCTCGCTAATCGATGCAAATCACGAACCATGTCCTCTCTCTAGCTGCACATCCGATAGGCTCCCATCGACCTACGACTAAGGCATCGCCTGACATTGGCCTTCCGGGTGGTACGGGATATCAACATCGTAATCCTTAGCAACTCTAACCACCGTCTGCCGTAAGTTCGGCTCCTCCGGTGAAGATATCCCGAGGCTCTTGTGGTGCGTATAAATATCCACGTGAACCCCATACAAATAGTGCCTCAGATCTTCAAAGCGTGAATCACGGTGCCAACTCCAAATCATGGGTGGGGTAGTTCCTCGTGTTTCCTCGGTGTCGGGATGCATATGCTATAACCTGCCATGCTGCATCAACACGCATCCCAACCCGATGCACGGCGATCACAATACACGACATAACCATCGGACCTGCGGAAGAGTAAGAGCGAGGCGGTCGTCAATCTCTCTTTCAAAGAATGGAAACCACGCTCCAAGCATCAGTCCACTGGAATTTGGCGCCACGAGTCGGCCTAGTCAATGGTGCGAGAGATAAAGCAAACTTTTCCACGAACCGATAATAACTGCAAGGCCCGTAAAATCGCGAACCTCTGCCGAGTAGTAGGTCAGGCAAGTCCATCGCCTCGATCTTGGTCAGATTCACTCGAATGCCATCAGCCATAATATGCCCAAGAAACGCCATCAAGTCAACCAAAACTCACATTTGGAAAACTTGGCGTAATCGCGATCTCGAGAATCACAAGATCGCCTCAAATGCTCGCATGCTCCTGCTCGGCGAGAATAAACGAAGATATCATCAATGAACACTATCACAAGCGTGTCCAAAAATGGTTTGAACACTCGCTCATCAAATCCATGAATCTGCCGAGCATTGTCAACCCAAAAGACATGACCACGAACTCATAATGCGCACGTCGGAATGCGATCTGGGACATCCACCTCTCGACACGAACGATGATAGCGACGGATCAATCTTGGAGAAACATCTCGCGCTCGCAACCGGTCGAACAAATCATCAATCCCGGGAAGGGGTATTCGTTCTTAATGGTCACCTTGTTCATTGCCGTAATCAACACACATGCGCAGCCGTCCGCCCTTCTTCTTCACGAACAATACCGCGCTTCCGGGAAACATCGGGCCTAATGAAGCCGCTTCTCCAAAGAAATCCTCACTGGTCCTTCACTCTCTCAACTCGGCGGTGCATTCTGTATGGCGGAATGGAAATAGGCGAGTATCCGCAATATGTCAATACAAAACTCAATCTCCTCTCGGGAGGATACAGGAGGTCGTCCGGGAACACGCCCGGGAACTGGTGACTCTGAACCGATGAAAATCTGTACCGCACCTCGTGATCAAACACTCGAACTAGATGGTAGATATACCCCTTCGCACGTCTTCCTAGCCTTGAGGTAGGAAATAAACCTACCCGGCGATACCGCGTGCTCTCCCACTCAACAACCGGCTCCTCGAAACTGGAACCGCATTACTACTCTCTCTCAGTCTACATTGGCATAGCAAGAAGCTAGCCAATCCATCCCCATAATCACGTCGGTCAATCATCTCCAACTCTATCAAGTCGGCGGTGGTCCGACGTAAATGGTCACAGACAAGCCCTATATACCCGCCGAGCTACCACCGAATCACCCATCGCGTAGCTACCTCGAAAGGTCTATGGACTCGAGCTCTATCCCTATCCTACTAGCAACAAGGGAGATATATAGATGCAGTAGAACCGGATCTATCAAGGCATAAACATCAAACCGAACCGATAAGGTACACGTGGCGACATCGGTGAGGCCTCACGATCTGTCGGTGGACAAAGCATAAATGCGGTTCGAGGACCGCTAGAATCGGGACGAGCCACGACCTGCCGCGACCTGCTGACCCATGAGCACCACGCGCCCGGCGAGATGCCGTAGGAGATGATGGCGGCAGCGAACACGGTGAGCCCTACCACCCACGCCCGGTCGGACAGTCCTCGCAAAGTGACCTGCGGCTACAATCGTAACAAGCTCCAAAAGTAGTACCACACTTCCCGTAATGGGATCCGCATCGCCACACCGGGGTGGTCGATCGGCGCACTCGCTACTCGACGCTCGAAGCCACAGGCCCTGGCCGCCTCGAAAACTCGGGCCGTACGGGGCGGTGCAGAGTGCTCTGGCCGCCGTGGTGCGAATCTAGGCTCGCTGCCGAGGCCGCCACCACGATAACCACGAAGACCCTCCCGCCCCGCCTTCTTCCATGCCGTCAGACACTCGTCGACCTCTGCGCTCGCATCCAAGGGCGTGAGCTGCGTGCGGTAATGTCCATACGGTGGAGAGAAACCCCGCACATGACTCGACCATATAGTCGTCTAGCCGGTGACATAGCGGTGCACCCTATCCTCCATATCTGCTACAATCTTGGGACATATCGAGCCAAAGAATCAAACTCGACATTGTACTCACGACAAGGCCCTCCTCTGCGCCTCAGAAAAATCTATCGGCCGCGCCCTCATCCGCGAGGCAAAAGTGAGTGAGGAAAGCCTCGAGAACTCATCCCAAGTAGGCTGGGGCGCGTGCTCTCCCGGATAACTCATGAATCAAACCAATCGATTGCGGTATCACGCGGCCTATGTGAACCAAAGATCACGACTCGGTCTCCGACGCTCGATCACTCTCAAAATCCTCAAGCCGCGGATGAACTCCTGCGGATCATCCTCCCGCCTCGACCCATAAAACTCCGGCGGCTACAACTCGAAGTCTCGTAGCCTCAAACTCTCTCGCCTCGGGTGAGCAACGATGCGGTCGAGCTGAGCTGAATCGAACCGCCGCGTCCAGCCTCTCTCAGACGGGCCTGACTTTAGCCAAAAGCCGGGTTATCTCTCAGACCCTAACTCCTCCGCCCTGTGCCGCGGGAGGAGGTGGTACTGCGTGGTCTCTTTGGGTGGCGGCGTCATAGAACTCGCCGTCTACGTATAGGCCGGGCACGAGCCTCGTGACTGGGTGTCTCGCTAGCGCCTCCTCGCTTTGCCCTTCGCCAGGCCGGGTTGCCTTACGTGAGGCATAATCACATAGAAAGGAATACGTTAGAGGGTCGAACCTATAACACGACTCTAAAGCACGATCTCGGAATGAGAAGAATGGAAACCAATCCTAAATATCCTATAGCCTCACGATTATTGGTGGTGCACAACACACCGATAATCAAGACTTACTAGATACGATCAGACACTTTCCGAGGATTAAGCGCTCCGATACCACTTTTGTCACGACCCGGTTCGTGGATCGTGCCTTACCGGCACCCAAGTAGTCATACATCAGTAATCGGCGGAAATATAAAGCAAGACATGAAACAGATTTATAAAATAAGACACGGTTTATGTGAGAAACACGCCTTCCGCAGATATATATAAAATCATGGTTTAGCTACATCCGACATCGCACAACATACGACTATGCACCTCAGAAATATACAACTATGGCGGACAGGGCCGCCATACCTGGCTCAGCAAAACTATCTACAACGGGAGATCATACCAAAAGTAGAGCCTCGGAAGAGATGGAGCTCCGACACCAACGTAGATCCTAAGAATGCGGATCTAGCACTGCTTGCCCTTACTGCGCAGATGAACGGCCCGGGAGGTCAAGACAACGGTACTAAGTATGCGAAATCAGTAAAATACTTAAATGAAAACATATCATTTTAAAACCAGTTTACAAATATGTGTGAACAACCAAGGAAAGCGCACGTAGTGCCACATCACAAACAAGAGCAACAATAGTAATCGTAATAGGTCTTGTCTAGGCTGCGAATGATCAAACAGGCCACTCGCCCATATCATCATTCCGCAAGCCTAATCTCGACTCGAGTCCGCATAGGCCACTCATGGGCCCGCATGAGGTATAACCCCGCATCGAGGGTAGCTACTCCGGCATCGCCCCGACTCGTTGTCGCACGGCCACATAGACCGCGTGAGGTATAACCCCGCATACTAACACGAACTCGTAGCTCGCATAGGCCCTCGTGACCCGCATGAGGTATTCTCGAATCATGGTCCTGCATCGCGAGTCTACCCCGCATCGGAGGCGGCTAACCCCGTATCATCTCAAGAGGTGAGTGATAGTATACTAACATAACAACTTATCTTTAAACAACATCGGACAACAAGGATACTACCTATACAAGCGTTACAAGATACTAACACACATAGCATCATATCATGTCTACTTATCAAACCATCTTTATTATTCTTTTCACAATACAAGTGCATTATAAACACATAGGCAAACTTGTTTCTTTTATAAATCTTAAGTGGTTATACTTACTTCCCATAAAGCTAGTATAACTCTTAAGCTTACATTTAAAACCAATTAGTTCTCTTACATTAATATGATTGATAGTCTTTTGAAATGTTTTGATTCTTATTATTCAGGCTTAAGCCGTGAGTCATTGCCGTAAGTATTATTCAGGCTTAATCAGTGAGGCATTGCCGTAAGGATTATTCAGGCTTAAGTCAAAGACATTGACGTAGTTATATTGTAAAATATCATTCTTTAGGAAGAATCACATACCTACCAAATAAAACCACCGCTAAGTCAATATGTCGCGCAGAGAGTCGACCTATAATAGTCACAGATATCTATTAAAGACTACTCAAGGTCATTCTAAACAGGGGTTCATAATTCTACTAGAAGTCAAAGACTTCCTACCCGAGCTATATAAGTCTCATCTGAAAACAGTCCATGTAAATCTGATTTGATTATTCTTCTTTAAACCCTTCTAAGTGATTAATACTTATTCTAATACTTCTACAAGATGCATTCTCTAATACAAAGAGGGTTAGGATTATTACCTCGGTAAGCCCAATAATATCCTAGAAAAGTCGCGCTGAGCAAGGTTTTGCTCTAAGTTGTATGCTCCAAGAACCTTAGAAGTTCTTCACAACTTCTACTAAGTACTAAGGTATTTGGGCTAGGTATTTTGGGCATTATAACGATACAAGAAGGTAACTTTTCTACCAAGGGAGGGGGTAGATTTTGGCTAGGCTAGGGGGTATTCGCCAAGGCCACTTAGGCTAGAGGGGAAGAGGGCTTGGACGAAATGGCTAACAAGGAGAAGGGAGGATTTTCAAGACTTGGAAAGTAATTTGTGGATGAAGAACTCTTCATCTTGGGAGTATTTATAGGTCAAGAAGTGGCCAACCAATGGCCAAGATTTAGACAAGTGCAAGGCAAGTGTAGGGTGAGGATTAACTATACACAAATATCCTACCAACTCCTTGACTTGTGCACAAGGCACAAAAAACGTGCTCCTCCTAGCCCAAATCGTCCAAATGGACGATTTCAAGTCCATCAATTGGAGGGTGACAAGTGTCGCCCTCCCGTTGGTCCAAAATGTTTCGTCTCTCGGAAAAATCCGCAAAAATTAGAAATGGCATAGCCGGAATTTACCCTACGAAAGCTGTGGAAACGTTTCGTCGGAAAACTATTCGTTTTGTGAGTTGTGCCTAAAAAAAAACGTCCAAGGCTTATCTTTAAGGCTAGATTTTCGTACGTATTCCCTTACGTACATACTCTGGAAATACGGGGTATAACAAATTCTCATTTAACAAGCCAAAGTACTTATCAGGGCACAAATAGAATAATTCTCATTTAACAAGCCAAAATACTTATCAGGGCACAAATAGAATAATTCTCATTTAACAAGCCAAAGTACTTATCAAGGCACAAATAGAATAATTCTCATTTAACAAGCCAAAGTACTTATCAAGGCACAAATAGAATAATTCTCATTTAACAAGCCAAGGTACTACGTACGTACATTCTTTTCAAAAGACTCCTTTTTATGTAAAACCCCAAGATACTAACACCCGTAGTATCAAGGCATGTCTATTTTTCAAAGTAAGTTACTACACGTTTAGAAAACTCATTTAAAGGCTTGAAATCAAGTAACTTCAAATTTTCACAATCTAGGCAACTTATGCCCTTTAATCAAAATAGACAACTTTCTAAACCTTCCATAAAGCCGTTATAACCAACTTCCCATAAAGCCGTTATAACCCTTTATGGTTTTTAGACAATTTCATTCTTTTTATAACTAAGAGACTTATACTTAAAACCAAGTATCACAAACTTTCAAATCGAGTCTCTTAACTTTCAAAATACTTCGAGTCTCTTAATATATAGAAAACAAGTTTCTTCTCTTGAATCATGTCATTTCTCCTCTTTTAAAACAAGTAGGTAAATCACTCATTTGACTCCCCTAAAGTCATTATAATGACCTTTAGGTTTTGGAACTAAGGCACTAGAAAGATTTGGAAACCACTTCCTTTTCAAGACTCTATGTACTTTAAGTAAAATACTTTCACTTTTAAGAATCCAACTTCACTAAGGCAATGGATTATACAACTTACAATTTAAACATCAAGTACAATCAAGGAAGTACATAGAACAAATTCTATATTAGGCAATCCAAGTACAACCAAGGAATGAATCATTTAAGAGTAGAACTTACTTTCTTTATCTTAAGGAATCATGCTAGAAGAGAGATAGTTCACATACCTTTTCGCTAAATCCACAGCGCTTCGAATACGCCGCACGTAGAAGTGTCAACCTATAATGGTCACAACAAGACTATCAACTTCTAGTCTTTAACGTAGAATAATACTAAGTATACGGTCTCTAATTCTACGGAAAATCGGCAAAGACTTCCTTTGTTTCTACTCACTTTGCCACCTTTTTCAAGGCGAATACAATAACCAAAACGCCACATTTAAGGCTCCAAACAACAACCAAACAAAAGGGATTACACGCCTTACAATACGTAAAATTCCGCCCACAATTAATACCAACTAAGTCCATAATCGCCATTCTCGGCTAACAACATAACCACAATTCAAAGTCTTTTCCAACCCTTTTCAAATTCCAAGTTCTAAGGTCAAACATGTTATATAGTCATAAACAACTTCAATAACTACAATTTCCTTCTTTTACAAATACGTGACTGAACTTAAACTAATAATCGACTTGAATTCCAATCTTAAGGCTAAACATGCTAGTTTTCGGATTAGGGTTCCAATAGCCAATACACTAATCCAACTATACAATATATAACTCATGCTTGCTAATATCCATAGATACAATCAATAAGTAAACTTAATTGCTAAAACGACAAAATTTATACCTTTCCAAGCCCTTAAAATTTCCAAGATTCAAAGTCGCGCCTTAGCCATTCTTAGCTCCTTTCCTTAGGTTCCAATCCGCTCCAAGCACTCCTTAGAGGCCTATGAAGAACCCATCTTCAAGTTCCAACTTCAAAGTTGAAGAACTCCTTTAGTTTCCGCCTTGCGACTAACGTGAAAACTCCGTTTTTCCGAAATCTTTCTATTGAGATATCCTTACAATACCCTTAGGGACATTGGGTTTAAGTCTTGTGGCTAATGGATCAAAACTACAAAATTTCTTGTTGGAAATGAGACAAAGCCGAGAGCTATGTTGAAGAACAACAATGTTTCTAATTTTTTCTAAGTGTTAAATGCCAAGTCTTGCTACTAGTTATGCATATATAACACAATGGAAGGCTTAGATATCAACAAATGTGAGGCTAGGATGAATATCACAAGGATTAAGCCCATGTGGACAAGTTGACTTTGGTCAAATATATCAAGCTTGAAGACTTATCTTCCAAGATGGTCAATGACCATTCTACCCCTTGCATTTTCGTCCAAGAACACATGAGGGGGTGCCACGTGTCGCCCTCTCATTCGTCCACAAAAATTTCAGAACCTCGTGGCCCCGCAAACGAAAATTCCTCAAAGGGCCCCACGTGACCAAATCCTTAAAAAAATAGATTTCCATAATATTAATAAGTTCCATATTCTTCAAATAATACATTTTGAGAATCCAATTCTCGACAACGAACATTTTTCCTTTCCGACGTTCGGAAGATTTTTCGTCGGAAAAACAATTCTTCCTTTCATACTAATTTCCAAGTCTTGATTCCTTACGTACATTCTCTTATACATGTCCTGGAATTACGGGGTGTAACATCTGTAGTCATGCATGTGGGTTGTACTTTGAAAAGATGTCTGCCTTTTTGTTATGTATGTATGTATGGTGGCAGCTTTATCGGTTTTGCCTTTGTTTAGAAAAAAAAGAGTGATATTAATCTTCCGCATTTTACTTATGATGTATGATTAGAAGGGTGCCCAGGTAGGGCACTAGTCACGGGCCCGGGGTCCGGGTCATGACATATGGATTTCATAGTCTATATAAATTCAATTTTAAAGAGTCTACTTTCCAACGCAATGAACCGTTTGTCAATCGTAGCTCTGTACAAAGAGTAATGTACATTTTAAGAAAACGTATTTTGGCGAAAGTAGAATGTGGCCGCAAACTGAGTTCAGAGCACCCCATTTAGTTGCATTTTGGAGGTTTTTGGGTTGCTCACTGTCCAAGAATGCTAGGGACTTGCGCTCAGCATGTGGTGACTTGCGGCTGCAAGTGTCACCGCAAACTCAAAGCGCAAGGCGCTTCTATGACTTTATAACTCAACTAAGGCATCATTTTCACCCCCAACACTTCTCAAACACTCTTCAAAATCTCCCTAGGGTTCTTATACCATATAATATTAATTCCATATCAATTTAAAGGTAAATCCTCCATAGATGATCATTGAGAAGCTTGGAAATACTCACTTTATGGTTAGACAAGTTGGAGGTTGTCTTGAAGATGGAAGGGAACTCGTTCTAAAGGACTTTGTGGCTGGTGGAGGTAAGATTCTTCTAACCATTATTCATCTTAAACGTGTTGTAGCTTGGTTATTGGAGATGGTAAATATGATTGAGATGAAATCATGCTAAACTCCATGAAGAAGTTGCTATGGTTCTTGAATTGTTCTTGAGTAAAAATTGAGATGATTATGGCTAGAAATTGGAGCATGTATTGTTGTGTTTGTTGTTGTTGTTGTGGTTGTTGTTATTGATGTTGTGTTGAAGGGAAGTTAGTAATATGTTGGTGGCTATGAACACTGTAGTTTGAGAATCACGACTTCTAGGTGCTCGTTGGATTGTCCGAGTGAATCAATTTCTAGTTCGTTCATCTTATTTTGATCCAAACCTTCTATATTATATAGATAATCACTCGTAAAACATTCAAGAGTTCGAGAGGCATTGGTAACTAAGCAACACAAGTATGTAAGGCTATTCCCTTCTTTCATAGGAATGACATCCAAAGTATTAATTTTTTTAAAAAGGAAATGCCAAGAATAACTCTATTCACATGTCGATCATCCCTTGTTGGGATGTAGTTCCATTGCTATTATTTTATTCCATATTTAATATTGATGGAATCTCTCAAGTCACAGTCTTGTAGAACAATAAGTTGTCATTGAAAAACAAAAGAAAAGATCGAACCAAAGTTAAGGGTTGAAAGATGTGGTTTACTTCGAAGCCAAGTCCTATTGACAAGTATTTTTCCTTCATTGACCATATTTTTCTCTCTCTCTATTGTATTTTGTGTATCTTGTTTATCTGTGAACTTCATAGACCTCAAAAAAGAGGGTTCCAAAGAGTTAATCATCGAGTCGACCAAGAGTCGTTTCAAAGCAAAGTCAAAGAGTTTATGAGTTTCCAAGGGGCTACGAGCCATTGTTATCACAACATATTATCCACACCACCGAACTTATGTTGGTGTGCAGTTATATATATATATTATTGACACCACCGTTGTGACCAACCGGTGAAAGTTGTACATATACATTATACACGCCGTGCTATAGTCGGACGGGTAGGAACTTATATGTGCATCCATACGTACACCTCAGAGTATACCTTAGTGACATATTACACCTCGGGTTATAAGTCGAGGGAAGATTATACACCAAAGTTGATATACCAAGAATTCAGTGCAGTTTCACAGTTTCTTTGTTTGCCCTATATGGCATATAGGTTATCAGAGTATCAGATTGCTTTTATGCTTCTCATTACATCTTATATTTTCATATTTCTATTCATGTTTTACATACCAGTACATTTTATTCAGATCGACATCCCGCTTACTGCGGTCCTGCATGTCATGTATAAGTCTTCAAAGCTTGAGATTGTTGACTTGTCAACTTGTCCACTTGGATTAACATTAATTATTCTTCATCCTAGCCCACAAGTGTTTTAATATAAGCCCTCCATTGTGTTATATATACACTACACTAGTGCAAGACAAGGTCTTCAACACTTAGAAAATTTCACAACATTTCTTGTCCCTTAAGTGCTCTCGGCTTTGATGAATTTTCCCACACAAAATTTTGTAGTTTTGATCCATTATTCACAAGACTTTAACCCAAGGTCCCTAAGGGTATTGTAAGGATATCTCAATAGAAAGATTTCGGAAAAACGACGTTTTCACGTTAGCCGCAAGGCGAAAACCTAAGTAGTTTTCCTAGTTTTGGATTGGAAATGGAAGAGAAGTTGGTTGTGAACTTCTAAAGGCTTCAAATAGCGGATTAGAGCGTAAAGGAAAGGAGCTAAGAATTGCTAAGGAGCGACTTTGAATCTTGGAAATTTTAAGGGCTTGTAAAGGTATAATTCTTGTCGTTTTAGTGATTAAGTTTACTTATTGTTGTAGCTTTGGATATTAGCAAGCATGAGATATATAGTATGAAGTTTGATAAGTGTATTGATATTGGAACCCTAATCCGAAAACTAGCATGTTTAGCCCTTAAGATTACAATTCAAGTTGATTATTAGTTTAAGTCATCGCATGTTGTATAAGAAGGAATTGTAGTTGTTGAAGTTGTTTATGACTATATAGCATGTTAGACCTTAGAACTTGGAATTGGAAAAGGATTGGAAAAGACTTTGAGTTGTTGTTTATATAGCGAGAATGGCTTTAAATATGGAACTACTTCATTATGAATTGGGGCGAATTTTACACGTATTGTAAGGCGTGTAATCCCTTTGATTGGTTGGTATGTTGAGCCTTAAATGTGGCATTTTTGGTTATTGAATTCCTTGAAAAGGTGGCAACGTATGTAGAAACAAAGGAAGTGCTGCCCGATTTTCCGTAGAATAAGAGACCGTATACTTAGTATTATTCTACGTTAGAAACTAGAAATTGATAGTCATGTTGTGACCATTATAGGTTGACAATTCTACGTACGCGATTCGGCTTAGTTTGTGGATTTAGCCGAAAGGTATGTGAACTATCTCCCTTCTAGCATGATTCCGTATGGTAAAGAAAGTATGTCCTACTCCTTAAATGATCCATTCCTTGGTTGTACTTGGATTGCCTAAAATAGAATTTGTTCTATGTACTTCCTTGATTGTACTTTGATGTTTAAATTGTAAGTTGTATAATCCATTGCCTTAGTGAAGTTTGGATTCTTAAGAGTGAAAGTATTTTGCTTAAAGTACATAGAGTCTTGAAAAGGATGTGGTTTCCAAATCTTTTGGCTAGTGCCTTAGTTCCAAAACCTAAAGGTCGTTATAATGACTTTAGGGGAGTCAAAGGAGTGATTTACTTAATTGTTTTAAAAGAGGAGCAATGACATGATTTAAGAGAAGTAACTTGTTGTAAAGGTGTGAGTTACTTGAGGTTTAAAAGTAGAAGAAACTTGATTTCTAAAGATTAAGAGACTTGAAGTATTTTGAAAGTTAAGAAACTTGATTTGAAAGTTTGTGATACTTGGTTTTAAGTATAAGTCTCTTGGTTATAAAAAGAATGAATTTGTCTAAACACCATGAAGGGTTATAACGGCTTTATGAGAAGTTGGTTATAACGGCTTTATGGAAGGTTTAGAAAGTTGTCTATTTTGATTGATAGGTACGAGTTGCCTAGGTTGTGAAATTAGAAGTTACTTCATTTCAAGTCTTGAAAGGAATTTCTAAAGATGTAGTAACTTAGTTTGAAAAATAGACATGCCTTGATACTACGGGTGTTAGTATCTTGGGTTTTATATAAAACGAGTCTTTTGAAAAGAATGGAAGACGTAGTACTTAGTGTTTAAATCCCGGATTTTTATATAAAACGTAAGTGCCTTGAGTTATAAAATGAAAGTCTAAAGATTTTATGAACTTGCCTATGTGTGCTGGTGATAGCCTTTGAGTGCAAGTATTATATTTTACGCCGCGACTCTCTGGAGGGCACTGCCTTGTCAGTAAGTTTACTCGACGCATCGAGCGGTGATGGGATTCCACGTATGCTTCCATTATTTGTATTACTCGACATGCTTATATGATGGGATTCGGCATGTGACCGTGAGGCGTTAGATTCCCGAATTTGTTTGTATTACCCCATGGTCCTCGCTTATACGATGTGGGATTCGGCACGCTACCACGTGATATTTTTATTCCATGGATCGCCTCTATGAGATTTAGCGACGCAGCCGGATCCGTAGTTAGATTTACGCTTGCCCCGTCGATTGACGACGCAGTCGATCTCGTAGTTGACTTCACTTGCCCCGCCGATTCTATTACGCTTTGGTACGCAGAGGCTCCTAGATAGCTTTCGACTTGCCGGTCATATCTCGTGACGACAGTGGATCCGTAGTTAGCTGCATTTGCCCCGCCGATTGTCGACGCAGCCGGATCTCGTAGTTGGCTTTCGTACTTGCCCGCCGCTTTATGATCCAGCCGATCCGTGGTTCGCTTTTCCTACTGCCCGCATGCTTTTATGACACAGTGGGACTTGGTGTTCATGTATGCTTATTGGTGTTATATTATATCATGGATCGCCGGCAGCGATGGCGATTCCACGCATGATTGATATTGTAGGCGTGTGACCGATAGTTATATTTGAGTAGTGACTTTGAGGCACGCGCCCGACTTGATATGACTATTTATGTATTGCATCGTAGTTCTGGCTATCATACATGTCTCCTGCTTTGTTTAGATCGTTATGATTTCATTACGATTTTCGATTCACATACTTGGTACATTCTTCAGATCGACCTCCTTCGGGCGCGTCATGCCGCAGTTTAGGTACGCAGCTTTGTGATCTGCAGTGTAGGACCGCCTTAGTTTTTGGATAGCTCCATCTGCTCGTGAGTTTATCTTTTGGTATAGATCCTTACATGTGCTTTTGTACGATTATGGGTACGCGGCCTTGTCCGTCATAGTTCAAGAAACTCTTAGAGTGCGTATTCATATGTGGATTGGACTCATGTATGCAGTAGTGTCTTTTTATTATGTATATTATATGGCAGCCTTGTCGGCTTTGCCCTTGTACGTATGTTGGTTTTGAAAAAAAAATAATGAGGTGTTATTTAAATTCCGCAGTTTACTTGTGTTGTTAAGGTAGAAGGGTGCCCAGGTAGGGCACCAGTCACGGGCCCGGGGCGTGACATACCTGCGGCATGAACGCAACCCCCGAGGAAGGGGGTCAGTACACAATATGTACTAAGCATGCGAAACTGGAAAATACTGAAAATACCTCATAAGTATAAAATAACTGGAGACATATATAAAAATCGGTTTACAGAACATTGTGCCCTACGAATAATGAGAATATCAAACATATACAATAATGCATGAAAATAGGAAGCTCATGGTCAAAGTAAGGTCATCTGCCCCACAGTATCATTAATCACTCCTACTCCTGGGACTATTTCACCCGCATGGGTCATGTGGACCCGCATGAGGTATTCCTCGCATAGGCTGTACTCACCCGCATGGGACTATTTCACCCGCATGAGCCCTACGGACTCGCATGAGGTATTCCTCGCATCGTGGGTAGCAAATCCACGGAATATGTGGTATAACGTCTTGGGGGTTTACCCCTCATTTATACTCTTACCATGAAGCAGGTGGTATAACGTCTTGGGGGTTTACCCCTCATTTATACTCTTACCCTGGAGAATGTGGTATAACGTCTTGGGGATTTACCCCTCATTTATACTCTTACCCTGGAGAAGGTGGTATAACGTCTTGGGGATTTACCCATCATTTATACTCTTACCCTGGTGAAGGTGGTATAACGTCTTGGGGGTTTACCCCTCATTTATACTCTTACCCTAGCTCAACCGGCCATCATACATAACATAAATAAAGGAAATCCGGGGATTTAACCCAAAGTACTACATACTTCCACTCTTTTAAAAATGACTCTTTTTCACATAAAACTTTTGGGCAATTGATGCCTTAAAACCAATTTGCCTTTCACAACCTCAAATCATTTATCCGTACTCATTTTACTTAGAGTAAATCTTCCTTTGTTAACCTTTCATAAAGCTAATATAATCAACTTCCCATAAAGTCATTATATTAACGTTATACCTTAGTCAAATACATTTTCCTAAAACCCAAGGGACTTACACTTTTAAAAGGAAAACAAGAATCATATACTTGAACACATCAAATCCCTTAACTTTGAAAACTCAAGACATCCTTAAAACAAGTAAGGGATATCAAACCTTGTACGTCTATCGTACTACATAGGTAAAACCATTCATGCTCAAGAGATAGGAAAGTTCCACATACCTCTTCGGTCAAACCACTTGCTAAGTCCAAAATACCACACGTAGTGTGTCAACCTAAAATGACCATAATACGCTTATTAACCTCTAGTTACAATGTAGAATATTCCAACTTCAAAGTCACTAAATTCTATGGAAAATTGGGCAGCATTTCCTTTGTTTCTACATACTTTGCCACCTTTTTCAAGGCCGAATTCAACATCCAAACGCCACATTTAAGGCCCAACAATCCAAACATTTCAAAGGGGATTACACACCTAAACTTGGATATGTAAAATTTTGCCCCACAATGTACAACAACTAACTTAACAAGTTTAAGGTAGTATTTAGGCTATAACATGCTTACATAACCTTCTTATCCAATTCTTTCACATCCAAACCATATTTCTTACATGCAATTCATCTAAGAGCAATATTTCCAACTACAAGTTCTTTCTTCTTTACATGCAACACAAAAAACTAGCTACAAGAGAAGAATTGTTACCTTAGAGCTTTAGCCAAATTAATCCAACAAAGTTTGCTAGCCTTCTTTCCGAAAACACCACCACAATAACCCCTACAAGCTTGTAAACAAGTTTCCTTCTTGCCACACTTTCAGATTTCTCCTCAAGCTTTGATTTCCTCTTGAAATTCTAGAGAGAAGGGAGAGCTTCTAATTTAGAGAGAGAGAAGAGCTTTGAAAGATGACCAAGTCTTCAAGACTTGGTCAATATATAAGACATGCAAAAATCAGATGGGGGGGACACTTGTCACCCTCCCATGGCCTTTTAAAAAGAAGAAATCTGATTTTCCTCAGTTTTTCCGCCAGAAACTCCGCCTCGGCGCCGCGGCGCTGAATCTTCTGTGAACTTTCGGGATTTCTGGCGCCGCGGCGCTGCAACTTCAGCGACCCCTCAGAATATCTGGCGCCGCGACCCTGCATCCGGCGCCGCGGCGCTGTGGCCCCCGACCGAATACACCTTGGCTCATCACAAGACCGAACTTGTAACTTCCATAACTTTCTACTCCGATGACCTATCGACGAACGGTTGGTTGCGTTGGAAACTAGACTCAATGAACTACGCACTAGGCTTTAGAACACCTGGTAACTCTCAATGTAACGGGTCATAACCCGCCTCAAAGTTGACTAAAACCCGTCCGAAACAATCCGTCAACCTAACCTTCTAAAATTTATGTTCTAATCCATTTCGTACGCTCTCATACGTATGGCCAGAACTACGGGGTATAACATTCTCCCCCCCTTAGAAACATTCGTCCTGAATGTTCCTTCTAGGCTTACTCAAACAACCATCTCAACATAGACCCTGTCGGTTGAACCATAACACCCGCCTCAGGGCGGACGATCCCTCTTCGATGGCCTGCCACCGAGTAACAAGCTCCCGAAGCCATACGGCACTCGCCCGGGTGAGACCTACCGCATAGAACGCCCCGAGATGTGGGTGGTCTCGATTGGTAACCGCCGCCTCGAAACCTCAAGTCCTGGAGCCACGACCGCTTCCCGAATGACTGGTGATCGGACCTCCGCCGAAAATCGAGAAGGAGCACTTTGTGCTGGCTGAAAAGTGGACCTAGTCTGCTGCTGAGGTTGTCCGCCTCGAATCGCCTGAGACCGCTGCCCCGCCTCTGGCCGTGGCCTAAGTCTAGCTGATCCTCTCTCTATCTCAATCCTCGCGCATACGCTGCGTCTCGGCAATATCCATCCTCGGTGAAGATCCACCCCAAGCATGCGAATCATATGACGGTCTAACCCCATCACATATCGATGAACCGCTCGCCATGTCGCCTACAATGGTGTACGATACAGCCGCGAGTCAAACTCCAGGCTGTATTCTCTGATAGTCCTCCCGTTCTGCCTCAAGGTCAAGAATCTATCCACGCGGGCTCTCCTCATCTCAGGAGGTAAGAAGTGATCCAGAAAAGCCTCTGTGAACTCCTCCCAAATAGCTGGAAGAGCATCCTCACCTCTAGACAACTCCCATGACTCAAACCAGTTCAACGCAATGTCGCGTAACCGATAAGAGGCTAGCATGACAGACTCAGTCTCCGAGGCCCTAAGCACCTGCATAGTCATTCAGAATCGCCGAACAAACTCCTGAGGATCCTCCTCGGACCTCGAACCATAGAACTCGGGTGGATGACAACCCAGGAAATCCCGAATCCGTAAACTGCTTCGGCTCTGGGTTGGTGCTGCTCTGTCGCGCCGCCACTATGCTGTCAATAACGGATCGCTCCGTAATCTATATGGCCCACACGCCGTGGGCACAGAGTGTTATACCGTAGTTCTGGTATGTATGCGAGGCGCACGCACGAGAATACCAGAAAGATTGGAAAGGAAGAAAGAGGTAATTTTTCCACGGAAAAGTTTAGGTTTTGTGAAGGAAAAAGGTTCGTTAATGGGAATTGGATTCCCATTTGGTATTCGGACTTCTGGAATATTAGAAAAATATGGAATTTGATTTTCGAAATGGTCACGTGGGCCCACGGAGAAATTCTGATTTTGGGCCCACTTTGTTTTGAGATTTTGGCCATTGTGGATTTTTTCTAAGATGTTTTATTTTGGGCCAATAGGAGGGTGACACGTGTCACCCCGCCTAGTGGCTCGTAGAATGGCATTTGTGCACAACACCGACAGAGTCGTTTTCGACGAAATATTTTCATAACTTGCGAGGGAAAATTCGGCTATGTCTTTTCTTATTTTTATGGATTTTTCCGAGAGGCGGAACATTTTGGACCAACGAGAGGCGCACTTGGCACCCTCTCAAACAGGTGGGCAAGGCTTGACGACTTTGGGGTGTCAAGTGGTAGATATTTTGTGTAGATATTTGTGAGGGTTTTAGGAGTAGGGTCTAGGGGCACTTGGGTGAATCTTGGCCTTACACTTGCTATACACTTGGCTAGATCTTGGCCATTGGTTGGCCTTGGCTTCAGGCTATAAATACCCTCTCTTTGATGAACTTCTTCATCCTAAATATTTCCTAAGTGTTAGAATCCTCCTCCCTTCCTTATGGTTCTCGCCCCCCTCTGGGTGCTAGCCAGAGTGTACCCCCTAGCCTAGTTGCTTTCGTATGATACCCCCTTTGTGGTGTAGAAATACTCTCAAAAGTATTGTTATAATGCCCAAATTACCTTAGCAGTATACCTTGTTGTATTCTAAGGTTATACCTATCTGAAAGCCCGTAAATACTATTATACTTCCGTCCGTTACAAAACCGAAACCCTAGGAAAATCTCCATAGTCCGTGGAGTATTGTGTAGAAGTTGGTTAGAACTTCTAAGGGTGGTTTAGAGCGGGTTGGAGCGCCGAGTTGAGCTAAACGATTGCCAGGATCGACTTTATACTTGGATAATTATGGGCTTATCGAGGTAAATATCTTGTCCCCTATTGTAATTGGATATTACATGTTGTAGAAATTATAGTTGAAGTATACTATGTATATAATCAACATAGCCAGTGCAATGTCTTTGGACTTAAGCTGAAGAATCGAATCGAATTGTTTTACATAGTATTCTGATGAACTTGTGTAGTAATCTTGTGAGTAGAATTGTACCGTTCGGGTTAGATGTATAACCCCGGTTGGCTTGTAGCCGCCAGTTAGAGGAGGAGATTTACGCTGTCATGGGGAGAGGTCTCGAATTTTGGTAGAATGTTCTGCGATAAGGTCTAAATGTTAATAAGCGCCTTGTGGCCTTATAGGTTGAAGTACTACGTGTGGCGCATTCTACTTGGCTTAAGGAGTAGCCGACAGTTGGAAGTACTTGGAGCGTTTTGCCATTAGTCGATACTCGTCGCGAGGTATGTGAACCTCTTCCTATCTCTTCTAGCATGATATGTGTGAACTATTTAGTACGGTAGACGTACATTTAATAAATGTATTTGATTGTAGTAAAACATAAATTGTTATAACTGCTTTATGGGAAGTTGGTTATAACGGATTTATGTTGGTAAGAAAATACATGTGGTTTTAAAAGGTAAATCGATTTGAACTATAACCGCTTGTTATGTGTTAATAAAGAACTTGAAGTATTTCAAAAGAGTTTTGAATCATTTTGAGAGGAAGTAATACTTGATTTTTTTTTAAAACTTAAGAGTTATACTAGCTTTATGGAAAGTTAGGTATAACGTCTTAAGAATGTTTTACTGATTTTGGAAATCAGAATGTGTATCGACAAACCACTGCAGCGTTAATAAAAGGAAATGTTTTGACAGATTAAGTATTATTAAAACCAGTAGAAACTTCCATCCGCATGAAGCTAAGATGAGACAAATGATATTTCCTAGATCATGGTCATTGTAATAAGATTGTTGTAAACAAGAATATCCTACTCACATATAAGACTTATGTTTCTCGATAGTTTAAAAGAGAATTATATTCTTAAATGAATAAGACTATGAACTACTGAAACCTTTCTAAATAAGAAACATGAACATTTGAAATTAGGCAAACTTGACGTTTGGAAAATAATGTTGTTACTTGAGTTTTACAAAGAGAAGTGTTTTGATTTACTTCAAAAGATAATCACTATATTTTCATATACTACTGTATTGTGTGACTTTTGTGAAAGTAACGATATCTTTTAAAGAGTTAATGTATGAAGTACTTTGGGGATAAAACCCGAACTTGTTAGCATATAGTAGAAAGTACCTTGTGTGTATAACTTGATTGTGTTGGTTTGTGATAGCACAGTAATACTTTCTTGTTGATTTGATAAGTAAACATGCTAGGACGCTACGTGTTAGTATCTTGTGATGTTTGTGTAAAGGGGTTTTTCCTTTGTTGTGCTTATGTTGTTTAACGATAAGTTGTTATGATAGTATTATACATCACTCATCTCGAGATGATTCCGGTTAAGTTGCCCTCCGACGCGGGTAGACTCAGCGGTCGATGGACCTATGATTCGAGACTACCTCATGCGGGTCCAGGGCCTATGCGGAATGCGGGAGTTCCGTTAGGACGCGCCCTTGTGGTCACGCGGTCCTTGTGGCTATGCGGACGGCGAGTCCAGACGCCTGCCGGAGTAGCTACCTCGATGCGGGTTATACCTCACGCGGCCGATCCGATTGGCCTACGCGAGTCGCGAAAGTTCCAGTGGCTAGACGCGCACATTAGATACCGGGCAAGTGGTCGCTTTGATCATGTGACGGTGCAGACAGATCTTATGATACGATTCATGACCTTGTTGGTACCGTGGGTGTTAGTAGTCGGCTATGCCTTCGCATTTACCCCAGACGTGTTATTATGGCACGTGGGACTGGTGTTCATGTGTGTTCTGGTGCTTTTATATCATAAATCGCCGTGAGGAAGGTATTCCACGCATGATTGATGTTGTGGGCGTGAGACCCGTTGTTATATTTGAGTGATGACTTGAGGCGAGTCACGACTTGACATGATCGCTATTATTGTGAACTGTAGTTTGGTTATCATACATGTCTCCTGCTTTATAGACTATTATGATTTCATTTACATTTTTAGTTTCACATACTCGCACTGTTGTCGACTTCGGGGCCGCTCACGCCGCAGTAAAGGTACACCGCCATCGATCCTCGCTCTTAGGGTCACGTCTGCGGAAAGCTCCGCTTTCTCCGAGGCTTATCGGTGGTATAGTCCTGTTGTTGTAGGTGTTTACATTCAGGGGTATGGCGGGGCCCTGTCCCGCCATTGTTGTCGTATCATTTCTTAGAGGTCTGTAGTACTGTTGTGGGCAGGGTTTGTAAAAAGGATTAAAGCTGTTCATGTTGAAAAAGTTGTTGTTTATATATATGCCGAAAGGCAAGTTTTTCTCAGATTATTGTTTCATATTTTATAATATGTCTTGTATCGTTTTATGTTCCGCTGATTACTCTGATGTTGTATCACTAGGGTGCCCGGGGTAAGGCACCAGTCACGGGCCCGGAATCGGGTCGTGACAAAAGTGGTATCAGAGCAGTTAATCCTCGGAAAGTGTCTACAGACCGTATCCAGTAGAGTCTTGATTATCGGTGTGTTGTGCACCACACCAATAATCAGGAGGCTATAGGGTATTTAGGATTGGTTTCTATTCTTCTCACTCTGAGATCGTGCCTTAGAGCTGTGTTGTAAGTTGGACCTCCGACGAAATTATTTCCTTATCGTTATGCCTCCGCGTAGGCAACCCGCCCGGGAGGGCAAGGCACCGAGGAGTCGCAGTAGAGTTCAGAGGGTTACGTGGGCACAGGCCCAATTATCACCTTGGATGGTGCTTCATTCGGGGATTTCTGCGACGTCACTAGCCCCAGTAAAGTTTAGCACGGCGGCGACAGTTCCTACTGCGGCCATGATATTTGAACCTTCAGTTCCACGACCAGGAACAGAGAATATGGACTGCAAAGAGGCGACCCTGTTACTAGCTATGGATTTGGCTACCAGAGAGTATACCGATGTATCGCGAGTCTTGATGACTACCTAAGAGAGGGTTGTGCAAGAGTAATTCTTCATTGTTGAGCATGGCACGTATGCGGGCTTATGACTGCAGCCGAAAACGAGAGATCGACGGGTTAACCAAGGACGGCAGAGAGGCCAGAGCGGCGGTCCTTCGGAACTTTCAAGGTGAGTATACCTTAAGTGCTATGTTACGATAGCGAAATGGTAGTTGTGATTAGAAATCATGGTGGGTTAACCGAGTAAGATTTTGGGGATAGAAGGTGTGAGCCTTAGAGTGTTATACGTCTGCACCTTAGAGGTGCCATCTCGAGTAAAGGTGTAGTGTTATGTTTGATCCTTATCGGAGTGCATAGTGCACGTGAGCTATGTTTGGGATAGGTCCCTAAGTAGTATGAAATGAAAGAGGGTAGTTGAGCTAAGAAGACCGCTAGGTTTTCGTAACATGTTTAGTAAGATTGTTCCTTGGGAGATAGTATTTTCGCTTACGGGTCGGGTTGAGGCCACGCCGCGGTCAACCCGCGCATGTTCAGTGGTGGGGTCCGTTGTGGTGGTCCCGCCTTGTGGAAGCGGTCACGAGGGTGTTAGGCCCAAGTTTAGTTAACCATGACGAGTTCGTGGACGTTGCTCGACCGTGGTCGGTCGATGGGCAGCCCATCGTGTTCTTGATCGACCGTTCACGGCGATGTTGATTTATCGAAGGTTGTAAGGCTGCACGGTGCCTACCTTCACCTTATGGCGCACGGTGGAGCCAGTGTTACGGCTGTTTTGTTTCGGAAGTTTTACCAGCAGGTTAAGGACTCAGTGAGTCTCGATCGCATTCGCCGCCGCGCGTGGATTTCGCGGGTAGTTGTGATGATTGTTGTCTCTGTGGAGGAGCGTTTAAGCTACCATTCGGTGTTCGGATGTCGCCTTACGAAGCCTTGAGGGCAGAAGTGTAAGCCTGGCCGATTGGTTCGATGTTGGCAAGGTTGAGATAGTTGGATCGAGCTTGTTCCGGCAGATCGTGGATGTGGTAAAGCTCATCTAGAAGAAGTTACGCACTCAGAGGAATCGTATGGATAATCGGCGACGACGCCAGAGTTCGTGTCGACGGTCGGTCTTCTTGAAAGTACCACCGGACGGTGTGACGAGTTGTGGAAACGAAGGAACTTAGCCCGAAGTTACTTGGGCCTTTTGAGTTCATGTGAAGAATAGGCGAGTTGCCTATATGTTAGCAATTGCCGTCCGACTTAGAGGCAAGACGTCCGGTCTTTCGTATTGTTATGTTCGAAAGTATCGAAGATCCATCGAGAATGTTCCGATTAATGATGCCCACGTAAAGAGATAGTAACCCCGAGTTTTGGAAACTAAAGCGATCGTAAATGTGGTAAGGGTTCGAGTGTCACGGCGCTTGATGATCGCAAGCGTTCTCGTACCATTTGTTGGGTCGTCGAGCTAGGCTCGCGCAAAGTGACAAAAGTGTATTTGTGGTGATGTTAGAGGTGTTTCCTCGTAGACTTGGATATAAGTATGTTGCGCAGTATTTTCGTGGCGGTATGGCAGATTGTTTCGTAAGTATAGAAGTGAAGACTATCTCGCGACGTATGTTTTGAGACTTAGAATGAACATTCGGACGAATGTTTCTAAGGGGGAAGAATGTTATACCCGTAGTTCTGGGTATGTATGCGAGGGCGCACGTGCGAGAATACACGTAAAGATTGGAAAGGAAGAAAGAGGTAATTTTTCCACGGAAAAGTTTAGGTTTTGTGAAGGAAAAAGGTTCGTTAACGGGAATTGGATTCCCAGATTTGGTATTCGGACTTCCGGAATATTAGAAAAATATGGAATTTTATTTTCGGAAATGGTCACGTGGGGCCCACGGAGAAATTTACTGGTTTTGTAGGCCCACTTTGTTTTGAGATTTTGGCCATTGTGGATTTTTTCTAAGATGTTTTATTTTGGGCCAATAGGAGAGGTGACACGTGTCACCCCGCCTAGTGGCTTAGCCGAATGGCATTTGTGCACAACACCTGTTAGAGTCGTTGACTAAACGCTTTTCATAACTTCGAGGGAAAATTCCGCTATGTCTTTTCTTATTTTTTCGGATTTTTTAGAGAGACGGAAAAATTTGGACCAACGAGAGGCGCACTTGCACCCTCTCATCAGCAAGGTGGGCGGCTTGGACGACTTTGGGGTGTCAAGTGGTAGATATTTTGTGTAGATATTTGTGAGGGTTTTAAGGAGTAGGGTCTAGGGGGCACTTGGGTGAATCTTGGCCTTACACTTGCTATACACTTGGCTAGATCTTGGCCATTGGTTTGCCTTGGCTTGGCTATAAATACCCTCTCTTTGATGAACTTCTTCATCCTAAATATTTCCTAAGTGTTAGAATCCTCCCCTCTTCCTTACGGTTCTCTCCCCCTCTGTGGTGCTAGCCGAGAGTGTACCCCCCCTAGCCTAGTTGCTTTCGTATGATACCCCCCCTTTGTGGTGTAGAAATACTCTCAAAAGTATTGTTATAATGCCCAAATTACCTTAGTCGTATACCTTGTTGTATTCTAAGGTTATACCTATCTGAAAAGCCGTAAATACTATTATACTTCCCGTACCACAAAACCGAAACCCTAGGAAAATCTCCATAGTCCGTTGGAGTATTGTGTAGAAGTTGGTTAGAACTTCTAAGGTGGTTTAGAGCGGGTTGGAGCGCTGAGTTGGAGCTAAACGATTGCCCAGATCGACTTTATACTTGGATAATTATGGGCTTATCGAGGTAAATATCTTGTCCCCTATTGTAATTGGATATTACATGTTGTAGAAATTATAGTTGAAGTATACTATGTATATAATGAACATAGCTTGTGGCAATGTCTTTGGACTTAAGCTCAAGAATCGAATCGTTTTTTACATGGGGTATTACATGAGACTTGTGTAGTACCGTGGAGTAGAATTGTACTGTCGGGTTAGATGTATAACCCCGGTTGGCTTGTAGCCGCCCGTTAGAGAGGAGATTTACGCCCATGGGGGCGAGTCTTCTAGAATTTTGGTAGAATGTTCCGCGATAAGGTCTAAATGTTAATAAGCGCCTTGTGGCCTTATAGGTCAAGTACTACGTGTGGCGCGTTCTACTTGGCTTAAGGAGTAGCCGATTGGGAGTACTTGAGCGCTTTTGCTATTAGTCGATACTGTCGCGAGGTATGTGAACCTCTTCCTATCTCTTCTAGCATGAGCGGTGTGAACTATGTAGTACGGTAGACGTAGATGTACTAAATGTATTGGAGGGGTGTAAAACATAAAGTGTGATAAGGGCTGTAGGGGAAGGTGGTTATAACGGCTTTATGTTGGTAAGAAAATACATGTGGTTTTTTTAAAAAGGTAATCGATTTGAACTATAACCGCTTGTTATGTGTTAATAAAGAACTTCAAGTATTTCAAAAGAGTTTTGAATCATTTTGAGATGAGAAGTAATACTTGATTTGTTTTGAAAACTTAAGAGTTATACTAGCTTTATGGAAAGTTAGGTATAACGTCTTAAGAATGTTTTACTGATTTTGGAAATCAGAATGTGTATCGACAAACCACTGCAGCGTTAATAAAAGGAAATGTTTTGACAGATTAAGTATTATTAAAACCAAAGAGAAACTTCCATCCGCAGAAGCTAAGATGAGACAAAATGATATTTCCTAGATCATGGCTGCTGTAATAAGATTGTTGTAAACAAGAATATCCTACTCACATATAAGACTTATGTTTCTCAGATAGTTTAAAAGAGAATTATATTCTTAAATGAATAAGACTATGAACTACGAAACCTTTCTAAATAAGAAACATGAACATTTGAAATTAGGCAAACTTGGACGTTTGGAAAATAATGTTGTTACTTGAGTTTTACAAAGAGAAGTGTTTTGATTTACTTCAAAAGATAATCACTATATTTTCATATACTACGTATTGTGTGACTTTTGTGAAAGTAACGTATCTTTTAAAGAGTTAATGTATGAAGTACTTTGGGGATAAAACCCGAACTTGTTAGCATATAGTAGAAAGTACCTTGTGTGTATAACTTGATTGTGTTGGTTTGTGATAGCCAGTAATACTTTCTTGTTGATTTGATAAGTAAACATGCTAGGACGCTACGTGTGTTAGTATCTTGTGATGTTTGTGTAAAGGGGTTTTTCCTTTGTTGTGCTTATGTTGTTTAACGATAAGTCGTTATGATAGTATTATACATCACTCATCTCTTGAGATGATTCCGGTTAAGCCGCCTCCACGCGGGTAGACTCAGCGTCGATGGACCTATGATTCGAGACTACCTACGCGGGTCCAGGGGCCTATGCGAATCGCGGAGTTCCGGTTAGGACGGCCCTTGTGGTCACGCGGTCCTTGTGCGCGCGGACGGCGAGTCCAGACGCTGCGGGAGTAGCTACCTCGATGCGGGTTATACCTCACGCGGCCGATCCGATTGGCCTATGCGAGTCGCGGAAAGTTCGAGGCTAGACGCGCACATTAGATCTGCGGGCAAGTGGTCGGCTTTGATCATGTGACGGTCAGACAGATCTTATGATACGATTCATGACCTTGTTGGTAGTGCGTGGTGTTAGTAGTCGGCTATGCCTTCGCACTTACCTGCATGCGTGTTATTATGGCACGTGGGACCCGTGTTCATGTGTGTTCCTTGGTGCTTTTATATCATAAATCGCCGCGGTGAGGAAGGTATTCCACGGGCATGATTGATGTTGTGGGCGTGAGACCCATTGTTATATTTGAGTGATGACTTGAGGCGTGAGTCCCCGACTTGACACGATCGCTATTATTGTGAATCGTAGTTTGGTTATCATACATGTCTCTCGCTTATAGACTATTATGATTTCATTTACGATTTTTAGTTTCACATACTTGCACTGTTATCGACCTCCTTCGGGGCTGCGTTCACGCCGCAGTAAAGGTACACCGTCATTGATCCTCGCTCTAGGGTCACGATTCGTGCGGGAAAGCTCCGTTTCTCGAGGCTTATCGTGGTATAGTCCTCGTTGTTGTAGGTGTTTACATTCGTGGTATGGCGGGCCCTGTCCCGCCATTGTTGTCGTATCATTTCTTAAGGTGCATCATTGTGTGGCGGGTTTGTAAAAGGATTAAAGTTGTTCATGTTGAAAAAGTTGTTGTTTATATATATGCCGAAAGGCAAGTTTTTCTCAGATTATTGTTTCATATTTTATAATATGTCTTGTATCGTTTTATGTTCCGCTGATTACTCTGATGTTGTATCACTAGGGTGCCCGGGGTAAGGCACCAGTCACGGGCCCGGAATCGGGTCTTGACATGGAGGCTCCGGTACCGCGGTCTAAGTAGCCGCTGCCGCTGCCTCGAACTCCGTTGAGGTTGGCGACGTCGTGGAACTCGCCGCCCGAAACATCATCTCTGGTAAAGACTGGGCCTATGCCCTCGTGACCCTCCGCGTCCTACTAGCAGCTCCCTCAGCTGCCTTGCCCTTCTGGGCCGCGGTTGCCTTGCGTGGAAGCATAACTGAATATCAGAGGAAGTTCAACCTATAACACAGCTCTATTGCACGATCTTAGAGTGAAAGAATGGAAACCAATCCTAAATATCCTGCAGCCTCCTGATTATAGATGTGGTGCACAACACACCGATAATCAAGACTCTACTAGATACGCCTCAGACACTATCCGAGGACTAAGCGCTCACGATACCACTTTTGTCACGACCCGACCGGGCCACAATCGGTGCCTACCGGGCACCCGGCAGTATACATCAGAGAATAGCAGCGGAACAAACATAACACATAATCTGTATAAAGTAAACATCACTGGCAAACCGATAAGGCTGCCTTCCATAAAAATATACTTAATCAAAAGTACAACTTGTTCTTACAGCCCAAATGTCACGACCCGAACCCGGGCCCGTGACTGGTGCCTTACCCCGGGCACCCAAGTAGCCATACATCAGAGTAATCAGCGGAATATAAAACAAGACATGAATAAAGTGAAGTGTAAAGCGCTTTTTCAGGAAAAGTTGCCTTATGGCATATATATATAACACTAGAACAGTTACATCCCTTTTACAACTCTGCCCACAACAATACTACATACCTCTAAGAATGATAACAACAATAGCGGGACAGGGCCCCGCCATACCCCTGAATGTAAATACCTACAACGACAGTGGATCGCATCGATAATCCTCCGGAGAAACGGAGCTTCCCAAACGCTGAACTGTGATCCTAAGAGAGAGGATCGACGACTGGTGTACTTCTACCTGCGGCATGAACGCAGCCCCCCGAAGGAGGTCAGTACAACAGGTACCAAGTATGTGAAACTGAAAATACTTTAAATGAAATCATAGTAGTCTATATAAAGCAGGAGACATGTATGATAACCAAACTACAGTTCACAATAAATAAGCAGTCATGTCAAGTCAGGGACTCACGCCCTCAAAGTCATCACTCAAATATAACTATGGGTCTCACGCCCATATGTGTCATAATAGAACCGTACGGGTAAGTGCGGCATAGCCGACTACTAAGACCCACGCATCAACAATGCCATAAAGCGTATCACGAGGTCTTTCTGCCGCACCATATGATCGGCCGCCACTCGCCCTCGATCAATGCGCGTCTAGTCCTCGCAAAGATACCGCTGCTCGCATAAAGCCACACATAGGCCCGCATGAGGTATTCCTCGACGGGGCAGCTAACCCCTGCACTCCTGGACTCCCGCATCCGCATAGTCTCATAGACCGCATAGTCACTGCACCACATAGGGCATCCCCGACGGATAAAACACCCGAATGATCAATCTGGAGCATACCGCTGCTCGCATAGGCACGCAGACCGCATAGGCCGTATAGACCCGCATCAAGGGTGGCAAGCCCTCGGTATAACAAGTCAAGGGGGTATGTGATAAAATAACAGTACAACGGGCTTAACGTTTAACAACGTAAGCACAACAAGAATAACCCCCTTACACAACATCACGAGATACTAACACACGTAGCATCCTAACATGTTTACTTTATCAAATCAACAAGAAAGTATTACAAGGCTATCACAAACCAACACAATCAAGTTAATCACACAAGGTACTTTCTACTTTATGTTAACAAGTTCGGGTTTTTATCCCCAAAGTACTTCATACATTAACTCTTTAAAAGATCCGTTTCTTTCACAAAAGTCACACAATACCCGTAGTATAAAAATAGAGTGACTATCTCTTTGTAATAATCAGGTAACAACATTATTTCCAAACGTTCAAGTATGCCTAATTTCAAATGCTCAAGTTTATCATTTTCGAAAGGTTTCGTAGTTCATAGCCTTAATCACTTAATAATATAATTCTCTTTTAAAACCATTTGAGAAACATATGCCTTATGTGTGAGTAGGTTATTCTTGTTCATAACAATATTATTAATGCAGCCATGATCTAGGAAATGTAATATCATTTTGTCTCATCTTAGCTTCTATGCAGATGGAGGTTTCTACTGGTTTTAATAATACTTAATTAGTCAAAACATTTCCTTTATTAACGCGCAGTTGGTTTATTCGATACTTATTCGATTTCGAAATCGAAACATTATTCCTTTTAAAAAAAAACCAAGTACTCATTACTCACGAATGAGGTTTCACACAAAATTCATATTAATTCATTTAAGTCAAGTCTCTTATATTTTAAGATCAAGTCTCTTAACTTCTAAAATTAATAAACCATTCTTTTTATCTCTGTTAAGTCGTTATACCTAACTTCCCATAAAGCTAGTATAACTCTTAAGCTTTTAAAACCAAGCATTACTCTTCTTTCAAAAAGGTTTCTTAATTCTTTTGAAATACTTCAAGATTCTTATTATTCAGGCTTAAGTCAAAAGACATTGCCGTAAAACTCCGTTCAGTTAACACGTGACGCTTCACCGTACTATATATATATTCTTTTAAAATATCATGCTCAAGAGGATAGGAAGAATCACATACCTCGCGACGATTATCGACTATTAGCAAAACGCTTCACGGCTATATCCCGGCTAGCCTTGTCCACCATTCAAGTAGTACATGCTACTCGCAGAACATTCAACCTATAAAGGTTATACAAGTCATCAGAATACTGATCTATGTAAGTACAGTTTTAATCTTCTACTTTAATATTCTTCTGATGCGATTTCAGTTCAAGTCTTTTCTGTAATATCCTTCTATTACAGTTCAATTCACTTCTATGAATCTTATATTCATTTCTATACAACTACAGTATGTAATTTCCAATTACAATAGAAGGATAGGATTATTTACCTCGATAAGCCCAAAATTATCCAAGTTAAATGTCGATCCTGAGCAACGTTTAGCTCCTACTCTGGGCGCTCCAACCCGCTCCAAACAAACCTTAGAAGTTCTACGCAACTTCTTCTTAATACTTCAACCCGCTATGAATATTTCCTTAGGGTTTTGTTTTTGTGACTTAAGGGAATATAGTAGTATTTCCGGGCTCTACGTATAGAGGTAACTTTGGAAAGTACTACAAGGTATTTGGGCCAAGGTATTTTGGAATAGTAACAATACTTGGAGAGTATTTCTACCAAGGGGGGGGGTAGTATTTTACGAGACAACTCAAGGTAGGGGGGGTGTGTGTCTCGGCTAGCACTACTAGGAGAGGGGGGGGTTTCGGCCAAAGCCTCACCAAGGGCTTGGACGAGAGCCTAGCTAAGAGGGGAGGGAGATTTCAAGACTTAGAAACAATTTGTGGATGAAGAAGATCTTCAACTAAGAGGGGTATTTATAGGCCAACCAATGGCCAAGATCAAGACAAGTGGTAGGCAAGTGTAAGGTCAAGATTTGGACAAGTGTTTGTGGGTCCCACTTGCTCATCAACTACACAAAATATCCTACCAACTCTAAGGCTCCAATTCGTCCAATAGACGCCCACACATCCGCCAATTAGAGGGTGACAAGTGTCGCCCTCCCGTTGGTCCAAAATATTTCATCTCTCGGAAAAATCCGCAAAAATTATAAATGACATAGCCGGAATTTTCCTTCGAAGTGTGGAAGGCGTTTACGTCGGAAAACGATTCTTTTCGTGTGTCAGGCACAAAATTTTCGGTCTAGCCTAACTTAAGGCTTAAACTTTTATACGCACGCCTCACGCATATACTGCGAAATACTGGTATAACATTCTCCTCCTTAGAAACATTCGTCCCGAATGTTCCTTCTCAAGACAGATAACGATCAAGTTCCTCATAGCTTAACCGGTTGCAAATGCCACACATGGCCACGTAAAACACCAGCGCAAATACTTACATCCAAGTCCACGAGGAATCACCTCTAATATCACAAAAACTCCCACGAGGCTAAAAGATACTCCTCCGCACCTTCATTTTACAAAGGAAAAGATCACATCTATGTTCTTAACACATGCCGCTTCTTCCTTACTGTCGTACCTTCTCGTACACTCGAACTCTTTCTCATAACTTACCACATTTCATATCGCTTGAGTTCCCAAATCTCGGGTTACTATCTCCAACTTGGTCATCATTAATCGATCACTTTGGATGGATCTCGATACTTTTCGAACATAGCAACATGAAAGATCGGACGTCGCCTCCTACGTCGGACGACAATGCTAACTATATGCAACAGGACTACTCTACAAACAATGCAAATGCCCAAAAGTAACTCGGGCTAAGTTTCTCTGCTTTCCAAAACTCGTCACACCCTTTCCGGTGGTACCTTGAAGACCCACCGCCAACTCGAACTCTAAGTGTCGCCGATCATCCGCACGACTTCGCTGACTACGAGCTGCCAATAATCTCTTACGATAAGCTTCACCCTATCCACATCCTGCCAAAACAAGTATGAACCAACTATCTGAACTTTGCCGACATCGAACCAATCGACCGACAACTTACACTTCCGCCCTTACAAGGCTTCGTAAGGCGATATCCGAATACTGAAATGGTAGTTATAAAAACACTCCCTCAACAAGAGGCAACCATCCTCACAGCTACCCCTGAAATCCAAACACTGGCCCGAGGGCGAATGCGATACTGAGACTCACCTGAGTTCCTAACCCTGCTCAGTAAAACCTCCGTAAAAGAAACAGCAGAACCGGGCTCCACTGCCTGTCATAAGGTGAAAGTAGGCACCTCGTGCAACCTTACAACCTTCCTGATATAACATCTCGCATAACCCTCTGCCGAGTAAATGGTCCTGACTGAAAGACAAGATGGGCTGACCTCATCGGCCCGACTACTGGTCGAATGCTTCCACGAACTCGTACGATGGTTAACTAAACTTGGGCTTAGCGCCCTTGTGACCCCACCACCTGACGGGACCACCTCAAACTGACCCCACCACAATACAGGTCGCGGGTTGACCCGCGATCGTCCAAGAATCCGACTCCGCTTATCGCAAGAAACTCTTGTTCCCCGATCCGGAACAATCTCACAATCAAGTCACGCAAACCTAGTGGTCTTCTTAGATCAACTACCCTCTTTCATTTCACACTACTCAGGGACTTATCCCATAACATAGCTCACGCATACAATGCACTCCGATAAGGGTCAAACATAAAATAACTCTTTTACCCAAGATGGCCTTACCTCTAAGGTCTCTACGTATAAAACTCTAAGGCTCACACTTTCCCTATCCCCAATCTTACCCTGATAACTAACCATGATTTCTAATCATGATTAACACAATGTTATCTGAACATACACCCAAGATATACTCATCTTATCACACATACTAATCTCTAGAGGGTTAAGGATATACTTGAATCTCTTGCTTCACCCTCCGCTGCTTTTAAATCAAACACGCCATGTCATGCATAACAGGGAAGATGATGAACTCGTCACCGATCATGAAGGTGAGTCCTCCTACTTACATCCTCCTACTAGACATCCTTTCGACACACGGCCTGCGTTACGCAGTAAAACAAGCACCAACAAAAAGATGACATTCCCCGGGATGACGCCTGTCACACTGTGAACACTGGGGAAAAAAAAACTGAATCCGGCTAGCTGGAACTTACGTGTAGACCGTGAACCTAAGCCACGAGCTCGACCAACTCCGCGTACCGAGCGCCCGAAGTCTGTGGAGGACCACTCTGCTCTGGCGGAGGCGCATAACCAGTCTGCTGCTGAGGCGATTCATCTCGAAAGTTACCAAAGGACCCTGCTGTTCTGGCCCTCTTCTGCTGATCTTGGTTAACCCGTCGATCCTTACATTTCTCGGCCTGCTGCGCATAAGCCCGCATACGTGCCATGCTCAAGCTCGATCAAGAGCTACTCGCACAACCTCTCTTAAATAGTCATTAAGACCCGTGATAAATCGATACTTAAAATACTCTGCGGTTGCTAACTCCCTAGCTAGTAATGTGGTCTCTTTTCAGCCTATATTCTCTGCTCGGTCGTTAGGAAGGTGTAAATGTCATGGTCGCAGAGGAATCGCCGCCGCTAAACTCATTGGGTGGCGACGTCGCAATTCGAATGGCACCACCCCAAGTGATGATTGGGCATGTGCCTCGTAACCCTCTCGAACTCTACTCGCAGCCTCCTACCGCCTTGCCCCATCGGGCCCGGTTGTCTTACGCGGAGGCATAGCGTAAGGGAAAGAAATACGTTAGGGTCCAACTTATAACACACTCTAAGGCACGATCTCGAGTGAGAAGAATGGAAACCAACCCTAAATATCCTATAGCCTCACGATTATTGCGTGGTGCACAACACACCGATAATCAAGACTTTACTAGATACGGTCAGACACTTTCCAGGATTAATCGCTCGATACCACTTTTGTCACGACGAACCTGCCCGTGATCGTGCCTTACCCGCACCCAAGTAGCCATACATCGAGTAATCGGAATATAAAACAAGACATGAATAAAGTGAAGTGTAAAACAGCTTTTTCATAAAAGTTGCCTTTACGCATATATATATAACACTAGAACCGTTACATCTCTTTTTACAACTCGCCACAACAGATTACTGCACTCTAAGAATGATAACAACAATGGTGACAGGCCCGCCATACCTCGAATGTAAATACCTACAACGACAGGGATCAGACATCGATAAGCCTCGGAGAAACGGAGCTTCCCAAAACGCTGAATCGTGATCCTAATAGCGAGGATCGACGATCGTGTACTTCTACTGCAGATGAACGCAGCTTCAAGGAGGTCAGTATAACAGGTACCAAGTATATGAAACTAAAAAGTACTGTAAATAAAATCATAGTAGTCTATATAAAGTAGGAGACATGTATGATAACCAAACTACAGTTCACAATAAATAAGCAAATATGTCAAGTCGTGACTCATGCCTCAAAGTCATCACTCAAATATAACTATGGGTCTCACGCCCATCTGTGTCATAATAGAACCGTACGGGGTAAGTACGAAGGTATAGCCGACTACTAAGACCCACAGTACCAACAATGCCATAAACTGTATCACGAGGTCTTTCTAGACCGCACCATATGACGGTTCGCCACTCGTCCTCGTGATCAATGCGCGTCTAGTCTCGAGCATACCGCTGCCCGCGATAGCCATACATAGGCCCGCATGAGGTATTCCTCGACGGGGCAGCTAACCCCGTACTCTCCGGACTCGCGCATCCGCATAGTCTCATAGACCGCATAGTCACATGCACCGCATAGGCATCCGCGACGGATAAAACACCGGAATGATCAATCTCGAGCATACCGCTGCCCGCATAGTCACGCAGACCGCATAGCCGTATAGACCGCATCGGGTGGCAAGCCCTCGGTATAACAAGTCGAGGGTATGTGATAAAATAACAAGATAAGCGCTTAACGCTTAACAACGTAAGCACAAGAATAACCCCTTACACAACATCACGAGATACTAACACACGTAGCATCCTAACATGTTTACTTTCTCAAATCAACAAGAAAGTATTACAAGGCTATCACAAACCAACACAATCAAGTTAATCACACAAGGTACTTTCTACTTTATGTTAACAAGTTGGGTTTTTATCACCATAGTACTTCATACATTAACTCTTTAAAAGATCCGTTTCTTTCACAAAAGTCACACAATACCCGTAGTATAAAAATAGAGTGACTATCTCTTTGTAATAATCAGGTAACAACATTATTTCCAAACGTTCAAGTATGCCTAATTTCAAATGCTCAAGTTTATCATTTTCGAAATGTTTCGTAGTTCATAGCCTTAATCACTTAATAATATAATTCTCTTTTAAAACCATTTGAGAAACATATGCCTTATGTGTGAGTAGGTTATTCTTGTTCATAACAATATTATTAATGCAGCCATGATCTAGGAAATGTAATATCATTTTGTCTCATCTTAGCTTCTATGCAGATGGAGGTTTCTACTGGTTTTAATAATACTTAATTAGTCAAAACATTTCCCTTTATTAACGCTGCAGTGGTTTGTTCGATACTTATTCTGATTTCCGAAATCAGTAAAACATTATTCCTTTCAAAAAAAAACCAAGTACTCATTACTCACGAATGAGGTTTCACACAAAATTCATATTAATTCATTTAAGTCAAGTCTCTTATCTTTTAAGATCAAGTCTCTTAACTTCTAAAATTAATAAACCATTCTTTTTATCTCTCTTAAGTCGTTATACCTAACTTCCCATAAAGCTAGTATAACTCTTAAGCTTTTAAAACCAAGCATTACTCTTCTTTCAAAAAGGTTTCTTAATTCTTTTGAAATACTTCAAGATTCTTATTATTCAGTCTTAAGTCAAAAGACATTGCCGTAAAACTACGTTCCGTTAACACACGTACGTCTACTGTACTATATATATATTCTTTTAAAATATCATGCTCAAGAGGATATGAAGAATCACATACCTCGCAACGATTATCGACTATTAGCAAAACGCTCCACGGCTATATCCCGGCTAGCCTTGTCCACCATTCCAGTAGTACATGCTACTCGCATAACATTCAACCTATAAAGGTTATACAAGTCTACTGTAAATACAGTCCTATGTAAGTACAGTTTTAATCTTCTACTCTAATATTCTTCTGATGCGATTTCAGTTCAAGTCTTTTCTGTAATATCCTTCTATTACAGTTCAATTCTCTTCTATGAATCTTATATTCATTTCTATACAACTACAGTATGTAATTTCCAATTACAATAGAAGGATAGGATTATTTACCTCGATAAGCCCAAAATTATCCAAGTTAAATGTCGATCCTGAGCAACGTTTAGCTCCTACTCTGGGCGCTCCAACCCGCTCCAAACAAACCTTAGAAGTTCTACGCAACTTCTTCTTAATACTTCAACCCGCTATGAAGATTTCCTTAGGGTTTCGCTTTTGTGACTTAAGGGAATATAGTAGTATTTTCGGGCTCTACGTATAGATGTAACTTTGGAAAGTACTACAAGGTATTTGGGCCAAGGTATTTTGGAATAGTCACAATACTTGGAGAGTATTTCTACCAAGGGGGGGGGTAGTATTTTACGAGACAACTCAAGGTAGGGTGTGTGTCTCTGGGCTAGCACTACTAGGAGAGGGGTTTCGCCAAAGCCTCACCAAGGGCTTGGACGAGCCTAGATAAGAGGAGGAGATTTCAAGACTTAGAAACAATTTGTGGATGAAGAAGATCTTCAACTGGGGGTATTTCTAGGCCAACCACTGGCCAAGATCAAGACAAGTGGTAGGCAAGTGTAAGGTCAAGATTTGGACAAGTGTTTGTGGGTCCCACGTGCTCATCAACTACACAAAATATCCTACCAACTCTAAGGCTCCAATTCGTCCCAATAGACGCCACACATCCGCCAATTAGAGGGTGACAAGTGTCGCCTCCCGTTGGTTCAAAATATTTCATCTCTGGAAAAATCCGCAAAAATTATAAATGACATAGCGGAATTTTCCTTCGCAGTCAGGAAGACGTTTCGTGAAAACGATTCTTTTCGTGTCAGGCACAAAATTTTCGGTCCTAGCCTAACTTAAGGCTTAAACTTTTATATGTACGCCCTCACGTACATACTCTGGAAATACGGGGTATAACACCAAAACCACAAACGTGACTACAGACCTCTAAGAATACAATCGTATGACAGGCCCCGCCATACCCCTGAATGTACACAATACCTATAGCATCAGGGAAGAACCGTACCAACAAAACAAGCTTCCAGAGGAATGGAGCTTCTGACACCGGAACAGTGATCCTAAGAATGAGGATCCACCACCGCTACTCTACCACGGCATGAACGCAAATCGGCGGGGTCGATACACATGTACTAAGTATGCTAAACCGAAAATACCAAAATACCTCATAAGTATAAAATAATCGGAGACATGTATAAAAATCGGTTTACAGAACACTGTGCCCTACTAATAATGAGAATATCAAACATATACAATACTGCATGAAAATAGGAAGCTCATGGTCAAAGCAAGGTTATCTGCCCCGCAGTATCATTAAGCACTCCTACTCCTCGCACTATTTCACCCGCACGGTCATGTGGACTGCATGAGGTATTCCTCGTATAGTCAGATTTACCCGCACGGGACTATTTCACCCGCATGAGCCCTACGGACTCGCATGAGGTATTCCTCGCATCGTGGGTAGCAAATCCACTAATAGGTGGTATAACGCCTCGGGTTTACCCTCATTTATACTCTTACCCCAAGCGGTGGTATAACGCCTTGGGGTTTACCTCATTTATACTCTTACCAAGCGGTGGTATAACGTCTTGGGGTTTACCCTCATTTATACTCTTACCCCGAGAAGGTGGTATAACGTCTTGGGATTTACCCTCATTTATACTCTTACTCGGAGAAGGTGGTATAACGTCTGGGATTTACCCTCATTTATACTCTTACCCCGGAGAAGGTGGTATAACGTCTTGGGGTTTACCTCATTTATACTCTTACCCTAGCTCAACCGGCCATCATACATAACATAAATAAAAGAAATTTGGGGACTTAACCCAAAGTACTACATACTTCTACTCTTTTAAAAATGACTCTTTTCACATAAAACTTTTGGGCAATTGATTCCTTAAAACCAATTTGCCTTTCACAACCTCAAATCATTTATCCGTACTCATTTTACTTAGAGAAAATCTTCCTTTGTTAACCTTTCATAAAGCTAATATAATCAACTTCCCATAAAGTCATTATATTAACGTTATACCTTAGTCAAATACATTTTCCTAAAACCCAAGGGACTTACACTTTTAAAAGGAAAACAAGAATCATATACTTGAACACATCAAGTCCCTTAACTTTGAAAACACAAGACATCCTTAAAACAAGTAAGGGATATCAAACCTTGTACGTCTATCGTACTACATAGGTAAAACTATTCATGCTCAAGAGATAGGAAAGTTCCACATACCTCTTCGGTCAAACCACTTGCTAAGTCCAAAATACCGCACGTAGTGTGTCAACCTAAAATGACCATAATACGCTTATTAACCTCTAGTTACAATGTAGAATATTCCAACTTCAAAGTCACTAAATTCTATGGAAAATTGGGCAACATTTCCTTTGTTTCTACATACTTTGCCACCTTTTTCAAGGCCGAATTCAACATCCAAACGCCACATTAAGGCCCAACAATCCAAACATTTCAAAGGAGATTACACACCTAAACTTGGATATGTAAAATTCTGCCCCACAATGTACAACAAATAACTTAACAAGTTTAAGGTAGTATTTAGGCTATAACATGCTTACATAACCTTCTTATCCAATTCTTTCACACCCAAGCCATATTTCTTACATGCAATTCATCTAAGAGCAATATTTCCAACTACAAGTTCTTCCTTCTTTACATGCAACACCAAAAACTAGCTACAAGAGAAGAATTGTTACCTTAGAGCTTTAGCCAAATTAATCCAACAAAGTTTGCTAGCCTCCTTTCCGAAAACACCACCACAATAACCCCTACAAGCTTGTAAACAAGTTTCCTTCTTGCCACACTTTCGCATTTCTCCTCAAGCTTTGATTTCTGAAATTCTAGAGAATGGAGAGCTTCTAATTTAGAGAGAGAGAAGAGCTTTGAAAGATGATCAAGTCTTCAAGACTTGGTCAATATATAAGACATGCAAAAATCAGATGGGGGGGGACACTTGTCACCCTCCCATGGCCTTTTAAAAAGAAGAAATCTGATTTTCCTCAGTTTTTCCGCCAGAACTCACGGCCGCTGTCTCAGTGGCGCAAGGGCGCTGAATCTTCTGTGAACTTTCGGGATTTTCGCGCCGCTGCCTCGCCTCTCGCGCGCTGCAACGTCAACACTCTCGAATATCCGGCCAGGCGCCGTGGGCTCTCGACCGAATACACCTTTCGCTCGATCACAGACCGAACTTGTAGCTTCCATAACTTTCTACTCCGATGACCTATCGATGAACGGTTGGTTGCGTTGGAAACTAGACTCAACAAACTACGCACTAGGCTTTAGAACACCTTGAACTTCAATGTAACGGGTCATAACCCGCCTCAAAGTTGACTAAAACCCGTCCAAACAATCACAACCTAACCTTCTAAAATTTAAGTCTTAATCCCTTTCAGACGCTTCATACGATGGCCAGAACTACGGGTATAACAACAATACCGTGGATCCGACCAAGGATAAACCTCCGAGTAATGAAGCTTCACGGTCAACAGTGATCCTAAGATGAGGATCAAGAATCAGTATAACTCTACCGCGGATTGAACGTAGCCGAAGGAGGTCAAGATAACAGTAACAAGTATGTGAAACCGAAAGATCAGAATGAAATCATAATAGTCTAAAATAAAGCTGGGACATGTATGAAAACCGACAAAGACACTACGCCTTACTAACAATGAGTGGACAAGAATAAACTTTGTCGGTTTAAAATAAAGCTCATGATTAACCTAGGACATCCGCCCGTAGTATCATTCTGCAATCCTACTCCCGGGACTATTTCACTCGTGATAGCCGATGGACCCGCATGAGGTAATTTACTCGCATAGATTGTATCCGCCCGCATAGGTCGTATGGACCCGCATGAGGTAATCTCCTCGCATAGGATTGGTCTGCCCCGCATAAGTCGTATGGATCCGCATGAGGTAATCTCCTCGCATAGGACTGGTCCGCCCCGCATAGGACTATTTCACCCGCATAAGCCCTACGGACTCGCATGAGGTATTCCTCGCATCATGGGTAGCAAATCCAAGGAATATGCAAATGCCACAAACCCGGAATGACCAGTAATGAACAAGATATCACTAGCACAACCGACTATCATACATAACATAAGCCCCATCATACATAACATAAGCACCACCGGCTTATCATAATTATCATAAGCAAGTTAAGACATCCCCTAACTTCTTATTAGCCTTAATTATCATTCACTCTCATTTTATTTAACTTAAGACACTAACATGTTATTAGAAATCTGGGAATTTAACCCAAAGTACTACGTACTTCCATTCTTTTCAAAAGACTCATTTTCATATAAAACCCCAAGATACTAACACCCGTAGTATCAAGGCTTGTCTACATTTCAAACAAATCACTTTTAGAAATATATTTTTAGGCTTCTAAATCAAGTGACTCTTACTTTAAAACTTTAAGCAATTGATGCCTTTAAATCAAATTGCCCTTCCTTAATTCAAATCATTAATCCTTATTTACATTACTAGAGAAAACCATTCCTTTAACCTTCCATAAAGTTGTTATAACCAACTTCTCATAAAGCCGTTATACTAACTTTATGCTTTAGAAACTAAGACATCTTTAACCTTTCATAAAGTCGTCATAACTAACTTCCCATAAAGACGTTATAACTCTTTATGTTTTAGACAAATTCGTTTCTTTTATAACCAAGAGACTTATACTTTCAAATCAAGTTACATAACTTTCAAAATACTTCAAGTCTCTTAACTTTAGAAATCAAGTTACATAACTTATCATAGTTCAAGTAATCAATACTTTACACGTCAAGATGTCTTTATACATAAGATCAAGCAACCTACACCTTTCAAAAGTGAAGTTACTACACTTTCAAGAATCAAGGCAAGGATACTAAAATGGAACCGAAGTTCCTTAATTTACGCACGCCTATCGTACTATACATTTTACAAGATTCATGCTCAAGAGATAAGAAAAGTTTCCACATACCTCTTCGCTTAATCCACTTGCCAAGTTGAATACGCCGCAGAATGTCAATCTATAATGACCACAATACGCCTATCAACTTCTAGCTTTCAACGTAGAACATTTCTAAGTATAAGGACTTTTATTCTACGGAAAATCGGACAGCACTTCCTTTGTTTCTACGTACTTTTCCACCTTTTCAAGGCCCAAAAATCAATAATCAAATGCCACATTTAAGGCTCAACAATCAGTTAAACAAAGGGGATTACACGCCGCACAGGACGTGTAATATTCTGCCCCACAATCGATATCCAAATAGTCTAACATTTCAATGTCATTCTCGGCTAACAATGTACAATAACACAAAGTCTTTTCCACTTCTTCTTCAATCCAAGTTGTTTAGTCTAACATGTTATATAGCTGCAAATGATTATAACAACTATAATCCCATCTTTCAATAGCATGTGACGATTGTATCGACAATTAAATTGAATTAGAAACTTAATAGCTAACATGAACTTTTTCGGACTTTAGGCTTCTAAAATTCCATAACACTTATCAATCTTCATAACATATATCACATGCTCATTTCTAACTTATCATAACATGGAATCTTCAATTACAATAGTAAGACGAAGATTATTACCTCATATAGCCCAAATATAATCCAAGATTACAAGTCGATCCTTAGAAACTCTAGCTCCTATTTTCGACGTTCCAATCCACTCCAAGCAACCCTTAGAAGCATGAAGAACTCCTCTTCAAGTTCCAACTTCAAAGTTGAAGAACTCCTTAGGTTTTCGCCATGACTAACGTGAAAACATAGTTTTTCCTAATCTTTCTATTGAGATATCCTTGTAATACCCTTAGGAACCTTGGGTTGAAGTATTGTGAATTATGATCCAAAATTGCAAAAAATGTTGTGTGGGAGAGCCCTATTGCCGAGAGCTCTCTAAGTCTTCAAGCCTTGGATTATTTTTTCTAAGTGTGGAAATGTCTTGCTACTACTAGTAGTAGTAGTAATATATAATACCCTCCAAGAGCTAGGATCATCACAAATGTGTGGCTAAGATGAGGTCAATAATGTCAAGCTAATTTGACTTCAAGACTTAGTCAAATTTATCAAGCCAAGATTGGCTACACTTGACATGAATTTCGTCCATCATGTTCCATGTGGAGGGTGACACGTGTCACCCTCCCATTGGTCCATAATATTTTGTTTCCCGAAATTTTCATAATTGGTCAAAATATCGGAAACCTCGTGGGCCCCACAAAAACGTAAAATCTCTCGGGTGGCCCCACGTATCCAATTCTCAAAATAAAATTCCATGATTCCGGTAAACTCTTAAAAGTATTAAATAACAAATTCGGGAACCTAATTCTCATTAACAAACATTTCTCTTTTCCGAGGTTCGGAAAATTTTTCCTTCGGAAAACAATTCTTTATTTCGTTCAAATTTTTACATCCCGAATCCTTACGCATATTCTTATATACGTGTCATGGAATTACGGTTGTAATAGCCGTTCATTCCCGCAGTATAGGTACTCGGTTGGGTGATCCGAGAGCTTAGGATCCTTGCCGAACTTGTTGAGACGACTCCATTGTTCCGAGCCTAGTCATTTTGGGCGCAGTGTCTTCCATTATGACTCATGTATATTCAGTGGTACGGGGCCTTGTCCCGCCATAGTTATTGTCTTACTCTGAGGTCTGTCACACCCCAACCGGCCTGTGGATCGGTGCCCTACACAGGCACCCTTCTACCTTAACAACACAAGAAAAACCGCGGAAATTAAATAACACCTCACTTTTTTTTTTAAAACTAACGTACGTGCAAGGGCAAAGCCGACAAGGCTGCCATATATACATGAATAAAAGACACTAAACCGTACATGAGTCCAATCCCACATATGAATACAGACCTGTAGGAGTTAAACTGAAATATGACGGGACAAGGCCCCGCCGTACCCAAAACTGTACAAAGCCTGTACTGAAGGATATATACAAAAAAGATAAACTCCTGGACAGAGGGAGCTATCCAAAAACCCTGAGCAGGATCCTACACCTGCCGATCACCAAACAGCGTACCTACACCTGCGGCATGAACGCAGCCCCCCGAAGGAGGTCAGTACGAAGAATGTACCAAGTATGTGAAGCGATGAAATCAGTAATGAAATCATAATACTAAACAAAACAGAGACATGTATGATAGCCAACCTACGATACACAACACATAAGCAAATATAATAAGTCGTGACGCATGCCTCAAGTCATTTCTAAAATATAACCACGGGTCTCACGCCATAACATCAATCATGCCCGTGGAATCCTTCCTCACCGCCACAAATTCCGTGATATAAGATAACACCAATAGGCATACATGAACACCAAGTCCCACCGTGTCCTAAATACCACGTGGTCTCATGCCCCTAATCCTACATCGTAAAGCATGACCATGTGGTAACACAAACAACCGGGATATATATGATAATCAAATTACAACACATTGTGCCTTACTAACAATGAGAGTAAATAAAGAGTATCCTTACAATATAAAATAGGAAGCTCGTGATCAAAACAGACCATCCGCCCGCAGATCATTTAGCCATCCTACTCGCGGGACTATTTCACCCGGATAGGCGCGTGGACCCGCGTGAGGTATTCCTCGTGACGGGACTATTTCACCCGCATAAGCCCTACGGACTCGCATGAGGTATTCCTCGCATAGGTCGGACCAGCCCGCGTGGGACTATTTCACCCGCATAAGTCCCACGGACCCACACGAGGTATTCCTCGCGATCGTGGTAGCAATTCCACTAATCTGCAAATGCCACAAACCTGTGGAATGACCGAAACGACCGATATACCAATAGCACACAACCGGCTATTTCCAAAGACACATAGGCAATTCTCAACTAATCAGGCCAAGTACTTATCAAGGCACACATGGAAATCATTCTCAATTGACAAGCCAAAGTACTTATCAGGGCACAAATAGAATAATTCTCATTTAACAAGCCAAAGTACTTATCAGGGCACAAATAGAATAATTCTCATTTAACAAGCCAAAGTACTTATCAGGGCACAAATAGAAAAATTCTCATTTAACAAGCCAAAGTACTTATCAAGGCACTCTTAGACAAATTCTCAATTTATCAAGCCAAAGTACTAATCAAGGCACACTTAGACAAATTATCAATTTATCAAGCCAAAGTACTAATCAATGCACACTTAGACAAATTCTCAATTTATCAAGCCAAAGTACTAATCAAGGCACACTTAGACAAATTCTCAATTTATCAAGCCAAAGTACTAATCAAGGCACACTTAGACAAATTCTCAATTTATCAAGCCAAAGTACTAATCAAGGCACACTTAGACAAATTCTCAATTTATCAAGCCAAAGTACTAATCAAGGCACACTTAGACAAATTCTCAATTTATCAAGCCAAAGTACTAATCAAGGCATCACATAGAATTATTCTCAATTAAATAGGCCAAAGTACTACGTACGTACATTCTTTTCAAAAGACTCCTTTTCATGTAAAATCCCAAGATACTAACATCCGTAGTATCAAGGCGTGTCTATTCTTCAAAGTAAGTTACTATACTTTTTGAAACTCATTTCGAAGCTTGAAACAAAGTAACTTCAAATTTTCACAAAATAGGCAACTTATGCCGATTAATCAAAATAGACAACTTTCTAAACCTTCCATAAAGCCGTTATAACCAACTTTCCATAAAGCCGTTATAACCCTTTATGGTTTTAGACATATCCATTCCTTTTATAACCAAGAGACTTATGCTATTAAAAACCAAGTATCACATACTTACAAATCAAGTTCTTGACTTTCAAAACACTTCAAGTCTCTTAATATATAGAAAAACAAGTTTCTTCTACTTTTAAACCTCAAGTAACTCACACCTTTAAAACAAGTTACTTCTCTTAAATCATGTCATTTCTCCTCTTTTAAAACAATTAAGTAAATCACTCCTTTGACTCCCCTAAAGTCATTATAATGACCTTTAGGATTTTGAGACTAAGGTACTAGCCCAAAAGATTTGGAAACCACTTCCTTTTTAAGACTCTATGTACTTTAAGTAAAATACTTTCACTTTTAAGAATCCAACTTCACTAAGGCAATGGATTATACAACTTACAATTTAAACATCAAAGTACAATCAAAGGAAGTACATAGAACAATTTCTACTTTAGGAAATCCAAATACAACCAGGGAATGGATCATTTAAGGAGTATGACGTACTTTCTTTCTCTTAAGGAATCATGCTAGAAGAGGAGATAGTTCACATACCTTTTCGGCTAAAATCCACAAGCTAAGCCGAATACGCCGTACGTAGAAGTGTCAACCTATAATGGTCACAACAAGACTATCAACTTCTAGTCTCATCGTAGAATAATACTAAGTATACGGTCTCTAATTCTACGGAAAATCGGGCAGCACTTCCTTTGTTTCACTCACTTTGCCACCTTTTTCAAGGCCGAATACAATAACCAACACGCCACATTTAAGGCTCCAAACAACAACCAAACAAAGGGGATTACACGCCTTACAATACGTGTAAAATTCCGCCCCACAATTCATACCAAATAGTATAATACTTCACTAGCCATTCTCGGCCAACATATAACCAATAACACTACGTCTTTTCCAATCCTTTTCCAATTTCAAGTTCTTAGGTCAACATGTTATTTAGTCATAAACAACTTCAACAACTACAATTTCCTTCTTTATTCAACATGCGACGACTTAAACTAATAATCAACTTGAATTCCAATCTTAAAGCTAAACATGCTAGTTTTCGGATTAGGGTTCCAATAGCCCATAAACATATCAAACTTCATACTATATAACACATGCTTGCTAAAATCCATAGCTACAACAATAAGTAAGTCTTAACTACTAAAACGATAAAATTTATACCTTTCCAAGCCCTTAAAAACTTCCAAGAACCAAAGTCGCGCCTTAGAAATTCTTAGCTCCTTTCCTTAAGTTCCAATCCGCTCCAAGCACTCCTTAGAGGCCTATGAAGAACCCATCTTCAAGTTCCAACTTCAAAGTTGAAGAACTCCATTAGTTTTCGCCTTGCGACTAACGTGAAAATGCGTTTTTTTCCGAAATCTTTCTATTGAGATAACCTTACAACACTCTTAGGAACCTTGGTTTAAAGTCTTGTGGACAAAGGAACGAAATTACAAAATCTTGTGTGAAGGGGATGACCAACCCGAGAGCTCTTCTAGGCTAAGCTCAATGTTCTCAAATTTTTCTAAGTGTAATGAGCTAGTCTTGCACTAGTAGTAACCTTATAAAACATAATGGAGGGCTTAGACTTAAACAAATGTGAGGTTAGGATGAGTTTCACTTGGATCAAGCCTAGGTGGACAAGTTGACTTGTCAACAATATCAAGCTTAGAAGACTTATCATCACATAGGTCAAATGACCATAACACCCTTGCAACATTTCATCCAACATCATGGAGGGGGGTGCCACATGTCGCCCTCTCATTCGTCCATAAAATTCAGAACCTCGGGCCCCACAAAATGTAAAATTTCGGTGGGCCCCACGTGACCAAACCGTGAAATAAATTTCCATAGTGTTAATAAGTTCCATACTTTACAAATATTGTCTTTTGAGAATCCAATTCTCAACAACGAGCATTTTTCCTTTCCGACGTTCGGAAGATTTTTCGCCTAAAACAATTCTTCCTTTCGTACTAATTTCCAAGTCTTGTTTCCTTACGCATATCTCTCTTATATATGCCCCGACTTACGGTGTAACATTCTTCCCCTTAGAAACATTCGCCCCGAATGTTCTTAGTCGATTGTCACGCTATACAAACTCCGCACAATCTCTATACTATGCCCATCAATCAAATGCACAAGACTAACGATGCCACATACGGCCACCACATAACATACGTAAACATAATAATGGACCTTCCGTCCGTGGTCCCTTCTCACAAAACTCAAGGTTACAGCTTTCCCAAACACGGATCCATAGAGGTTCCTTTCTTTCCTTACTTGTCATACTTTCTCGCACTTTCAAACTCATCTAGTACACATACAAAATCTCAAATTTTGTTTCTGTTCCCAACTCGAGTTACTATCCAAACTTGGCCATATAGTTACTTACAATCCCTAAGGCTCTTTCTCGGTCCTTACGACCTAGTTCGGTGGAACGCTGGCCCACAAACTCGCATAACGATTAACTAAACTTAGGCCTTGCATCCCTGACCCTATCACATAATCGGGACCATTTCTAACTGTCATCACCCCATTCCATACTATCTGCTGACCCAAAATGAGTCCATAACCCGACTCATCGTCACACTTAACTCCTCATTCTTAGTCTGAAATAAATCTCACTCTTATCTCAAGGTACTTCTTACCCTATCCCCTATTTACTAGAGGTTCGTCACATAAGTCAAAGTATTTCATCAGATAATCTTCCCTATCTGGCCTTACACTTATACGGGGTAATTACAACTTGTGAACTCTACACAACTATAGTCTCAGTTCACTTATCATTCTTGTCAACATTCATAACTTCTCACTTTACTAATCAAAGTATTCCTACCCCTGGGGTACTATCACTTTACAACTCTAGCAACAAAGGGAAAACATATACGCTAGGGTGAAATCGAATCTATCAACGCACGCACGATTCAAAAGAATCGAGATATACCAGAATCTCGCGCGATGTCGCCTCACGATCCCGCCAAGAGTCACATCATTTCTCGGTTCAAGGACCGCCAGAACTATAAACCCCACTCGACCTCTACCACTACTGGCCGACATCCAACACCGCCCGGGACACATACCGCGAGGAAAGGGAACTAACTACTGCCTCATAGTCGAGCCACCTCACCTGCTCCTTCTAAAAGGACATACCCTAATATGTCCTGACGCCACAATAAAACAAAGACCTGCGCCATAACGGCATTTCGAACGACGCTTACCACATCCAAACATCGAGGAATAGGTGGCCTCGATCGAGAAAATCCTCGCCTTCCGGTAACCTCGACCATGGAGCTGGACTGCTCCTAAACACCTCGGGGTCCAATCTTCCACCGTGAGTCGCGGGGGTATGTACCGGGTAGGTCGATGAATATCTCACTCGCCGAGGCGCTCGCCCAAAACTCACTGTAATAACCAACCGGTCTAGCCTCTTACGCAGATCTCCGCCGGCCTCTACCCTATGTACACTGTCTCAGACCGCCGAATAACCTCATCGATTTAAACCGCAAAGACCGCTTATCTTGGTCAATAACATAATGGCTTTTTCATGACTCCTAAAGTCTCCCTTAATCGAGAAACCGGAGGCTCGTGTCGGGCCTCAAAACTCGCAAGAAGAACTCACGATCGCGAACAACATCCAGATAACTCGGGCATAAGCCCTATCAACTCTCTCGAGTCCGACTAGTAGCTCGCTACTCCTTTGCCCTTCTCGTCGGCCGTTCTCCTCGAGGCAAAATCAGAACACAACAAAACGAAAAGAGGAATTATCTTACTAACACAACTCTATGGCACGATCTAGAGTGAGAAGAATAGAAACTAACTCCTAAATGTCCCGTAGCCTCCTGCTTATGGGTGTGGCGCGCAACACACCGATAATCAAGACTTACTAGACACGGTCTCAGAAACATTCCGAGGACCGATCGCTTTGATACCACTCTGTACACCCCAACCTCGCTCGGATCGTGCCCTACCTGGGCACCCTTCTACCTTAACAACACAAGAAAAATCGCGGAAATTAAATAACACCTCACTTTTTTTTTCTTAAAACTAACGTACGTGCAAGGGCAAAGCCGACAAGGCTGTCATATATACATGAACAAAAGACACTACACCGTACATGAGTCCAATCCCACATATGAATACAGACCTGTAGGAGTTAAATCAAAACGACGGACAAGGCCCCACAGACCAAAACTGCATAAAGCTTGATCAAGGATATATACCAAAAGATAAACTCCCGGACAGAGGAGCTATCCAAAACCTCGCAGATCCTACACTGCCGATCACCAAACAAATGCACTTACAATCTGATTTAACGCAGCTTCAAGGAGGTCAAGACAAGAATGTACCAAGTATGTGAAATGTTAGTAATCAGAATGAAATCATAATCTAAACAAACAGAGACATGTATGATAGCCAACCTACAAGACACAACACATAAGCAAATATAACAAGTAAGCGGACGATGCCTCAAGTCATTTCTAAATATAACCACGGGTCTCACGCCCATAACATCAATCATGCCGTGGAATCCTTCCTCACCGCCACCGTGATATAAGATAACACCAATAGGCATACATGAACACCAAGTCCCACTCGTGTCCTAAATACCACGTGGTCTCATGCCCCTAATCCCACATCGTAAAAGCATGACCATAGTGGTAACACAAACAAATCCGGGACATATATGATAATCAAATTACAACACATTGTGCCTTACTAACAATGAGAGTAAACAGAGTATCCTTACAATATAAAATAGAAGCTCATGATCAAACAGACCATCCGCCCGCAGATCATTTAGCCATCCTACTCCGGGACTATTTCACCCGCATAGGCGTGGACCCGCGTGAGGTATTCCTCGCACGGGACTATTTCACCCGCATAAGCCCTTACGACTCGCAGAGGTATTCTCGTGATAGGTCGGACCAGCCCGCACGGGACTATTTCACTCGCATAAGTCCTTACGGACCGCACGAGGTATTCCTCGCATCGTGGGTAGCAATTCCACGGAATCTGCAAATGCCACAAACCCAGGGAATGACCCCGAAACGACTGATATACCAATAGCACACAACCGGCTATTTCCAGCACACATAGGCAATTTTCAACTAATCAGGCCAAGTACTTATCAAGGCACACATGGAAATCATTCTCAATTGACAAGACAAAGTACTTATCAGGGCACAAATAGAATAATTCTCATTTAACAAGCCAAAGTACTTATCAGGGCACAAATAGAATAATTCTCATTTAACAAGCCAAAGTAATTATCAGGGCACAAATAGAAAAATTCTCATTTAACAAGCCAAAGTACTTATCAAGGCACTCTTAGACAAATTCTCAATTTATCAAGCCAAAGTACTAATCAAGGCACACTTAGACAAATTCTCAATTTATCAAGCCAAAGTACTAATCAAGGCACACTTAGACAAATTCTCAATTTATCAAGCCAAAGTACTAATCAAGGCACACTTAGACAAATTCTCAATTTATCAAGCCAAAGTACTAATCAAGGCACACTTAGACAAATTCTCAATTTATCAAGCCAAAGTACTAATCAAGGCATCACATAGAATTATTCTCAATTAAATAGGCCAAAGTACTACGTGACGACATTCTTTCAAAAGACTCTTTTCATGTAAAATCCCAAGATACTAACATCCGTAGTATCAAGGCGTGTCTATTCTTCAAAGTAAGTTACTATACTTTTGAAACTCATTTCAAGCTTGAAACCAAGTAACTTCAAATTTTCACAAAATAGGCAACTTATGCCGATTAATCAAAATAGACAACTTTCTAAACCTTCCATAAAGCCGTTATAACCAACTTTCCATAAAGCCGTTATAACCCTTTTACGGTTTTAGACATATCCATTCCTTTTATAACCAAGAGACTTATGCTATTAAAAACCAAGTATCACATACTTACAAATCAAGTTCTTGACTTTCAAAACACTTCAAGTCTCTTAATATAGAGAAAACAAGTTTCTTCTACTTTTAAACCTCAAGTAACTCACACCTTTAAAACAAGTTACTTCTCTTAAATCATGTCATTTCTCCTCTTTAAAACAATTAAGTAAATCACTCTTTGACTTCTAAAGTCATTATAATGACCTTTAGGATTTTGAGACTAAGGTACTAGCCCAAAAGATTTGGAAACCACTTCCTTTTAAGACTCTATGTACTTTAAGTAAAATACTTTCACTTTTAAGAATCCAACTTCACTAAGGCAATGGATTATACAACTTACAATTTAAACATCAAAGTACAATCAAATGAAGTACATAGAACAATTTCTACTTTAGAAATCCAAATACAACCAGGGAATGGATCATTTAAGAGTATGACGACTTTCTTTCTCTTAAGGAATCATGCTAGAAGAGAGATAGTTCACATACCTTTCGCTAAAATCCACAAGCTGCCGAATACGCACGTAGAAGTTGTCAACCTATAATGGTCACAACAAGACTATCAACTTCTAGTCTCATCGTAGAATAATACTAAGTATACGCCTCTAATTCTACGGAAAATCGGGCAAAGACTTCCTTTGTTTCTACTCACTTTGCCACCTTTTCAAGGCCGAATACAATAACCAACACGCCACATTTAAGGCTCCAAACAACAACCAAAAGGGATTACACGCCTTACAATACGTAAAATTCCGCCACAATTCATACCAAATAGTATAATACTTCACTAGCCATTCTCGCCAACATATAACCAATAACACTCACGTCTTTTCCAATCCTTTTCCAATTTCAAGTTCTTAGGTCAACATGTTATTTAGTCATAAACAACTTCAACAACTACAATTTCCTTCTTTATTCAACATGCGACGACTTAAACTAATAATCAACTTGAATTCCAATCTTAAAGCTAAACATGCTAGTTTTCGGATTAGGGTTCCAATAGCCCATAAACATATCAAACTTCATACTATATAACACATGCTTGCTAAAATCCATAGCTACAACAATAAGTAAGTCTTAACTACTAAAACGATAAAATTTATACCTTTCCAAGCCCTTAAAAATTTCCAAGAACCAAAGTCGCGCCTTAGAAATTCTTAGCTCCTTTCCTTAAGTTCCAATCCGCCCAAGCACTCCTAGAGGCCTATGAAGAACCCATCTTCAAGTTCCAACTTCAAAGTCAAGAACTCCATTAGTTTCCGCTGCGACTAACGTGAAAATGCGTTTTTCCAAATCTTTCTATTGAGATAACCTTACAACACTCTTAGAACCTTGGTTTAAAGTCTCATGGACAAAGGAACGAAATTACAACATCTTGTGTGAAGGGGATGACCAACCCGAGAGCTCTTCTAGGCTAAGCTCAATGTTCTCAAATTTTTCTAAGTGTAATGAGCTAGTCTTGCACTAGTAGTAACCTTATAAAACATAATGGAGGGCTTAGACTTAAACAAATGTGAGGTTAGGATGAGTTTCACTGATCAAGCCTAGTGGACAAGTTGACTTAACAATATCAAGCTTAGAAGACTTATCATCACATAGGTCAAATGACCATAACACCCTGCAACATTTCATCCAACATCATGGAGGTGCCACATGTCGCCTCTCATTCGTCCATAAAATTCAGAACCTCGTGGGCCCCACAAAATGTAAAATTTCTGTGGGCCCCACGTGACTAAATCCGTAAAATAAATTTCCATAGTTTTAATAAGTTCCATACTTTACAAATATTGTCTTTTGAGAATCCAATTCTCAACAACGAGCATTTTTTCCTTTCCGACGTTCGGAAGATTTTTCGTCGGAAAAACAATTCTTCCTTTCGTACTAATTTCCAAGTCTTGTTTCCTTACGCATATCTCTCTTATATATACCCTGACTTACGGTGTAACATTCTTCCCTTAGAAACATTCGCCCTCGAATGTTCTTAGTCGGTTGTCACGCTATACAAACTCCGGCACAATCTCTATACTATGCCCATCAATCAAATGCACAAGACCAACGATGCCACACATGGCCACCACATAACATACGTAAACATAATAATGGACCTTCCGTCCGTGGTCCCTTCTCACAAAACTCGAAGGTTATAGCACTCCTTAGAGGCATATGAAGAACCCATCTTCAAGTTCCAACTTCAAAGTTGAAGAACTCCATTAGTTTCGCCTTGACTAACGTGAAAATCGCTTTTTTCCAAATCTTTCTATTGAGATAACCTTACAACACTCTTAGGAACCTTGGTTTAAAGTCTTGTGGACAAAGGAACAAAATTACAAAATCTTGTGTGAAGGGGATGACCAACCCGAGAGCTCTTCTAAGCTAAGCTCAATGTTCTCAAATTTTTCTAAGTGTAATGAGCTAGTCTTGCACTAGTAGTAACCTTATAAAACACAATGGAGGGCTTAGACTTAAACAAATGTGAGGTTAGGATGAGTTTCACTTGGATCAAGCCTAGGTGGACAAGTTTGTTATACCCCGTAGTTCTGACCCTACGTATGAGAGCGTACGAAAGCATGTAAGACTTAAAATTTTCAAAGGATAGGTTGACGGATTATTCCGGACGGGTTTTAGTAAACTTTGGGGCGGGTTATGACCCGATTCATTGAGAGTTCCTGAGTATTTTAAAGGCCTAGGGCGTAGTTCGTTGAGTCTAGATTCCAACGCAACCAACCGTTCGTCGATAGGACGTCGGAGTAGAAAGTTATGAGAGTTCCAAGTTCAGCGATCGGGCGTAAATGCATTTCAGCAAAGCGACGCTGGCCGGGCGCACGGATGCCGCGCGCCTATAGTACTGAGGGGTCACTGAAGTTCAGCCGCGCGCCAGACAGCAGGCCGCGCGCCAAAGTCCAGAGAGCGGAGATTTGGCCACAAGGCCGAGGCGGGATTTTTGGGCGAAAAACTTGGAAAGTCCGATTTCTCTTTAAAGGCCATGGGAGGTGACAAGTGTCCCCCCATCTGATTTGCTTGCATGGCTTATATTGACCAAGTCTTGTAGACTTGGTCATCTCTCAAACATCTTCTCTCTAAAAATCAGCTTCTCTTCTCTCTAAAACCCAAGAAAAATCAAAGTTAAGAACAAGAAAAGGAAGCTTCAGCTAGCTTGTTGGCATTATTGTGGTGGTGTTCTTGGCAAGAAATCTAGCAATATTTGGGATAAGTTTTGGCTAAAACTTTAAGGTAACATTTCTTCCTTTAGATTTAGTTCTAGTGTTGCATGCTTAGAAGAAAGATCTTGTGGTAGTAAAATAATGCACTTAGAGTCATTGCATGCTAGAAAATGTGGTTTGGATATGAAGAATGGGTTAAGAAGAGATTATGAGCATGTGGTAGCCTAAAAACTACCTTGGAATTGTTAAGTGTATTGTTGCAAACTTATGGGCAGAATTTTGGGTATGTAATCCCCTTGGAATTGTTGGATTGATTGAACCTTAAATGTGGTGTTTGGATGATAAATTCGGCCTTGAGAAAGGTGGCAAAGTAGAAACAAAGGAAATGCTGCCCAATTTTCCTTAGAATTTAGTGACTTTGAACTTGGATTGTTCTACATTAAGATTAGAGGTTAATAAACGTATCATGACTATTATAGGTTGAAATATTACTTGCGGTAGTTTGGACTTGGCAAGTGGATTGACCAAAGAGGTATGTGAAGCTTTCCTATATCTTGAGCATGAATAGATGAAACTATGTAGTACGGTAGACGTACAAGATTTGGTATTCTTACTTGTTTTAAGTATATAATGACTTGTTTCATTTTAAGAATGTATAATTCCCTTAGTTAGGGAAAAAGTATGATTTTACTAAAGTATAGAGTTAATATAACAACTTTATGGGAAGTTGGTTTATTAGCTTCATAAAAGGTTAATGAAGAGATTTTCTAAATAAGATAAGATGTGAAGAGGCAAATTGACTTTAAGGTATCAATTGTCCAAAGGTTTTTATGTATAAAGAAGAGTCATTGTTGAAAGAGTCAAGCATATAGTACTTGGGTTAAACTCCTGTTCGTTTATTAAAGATATGATTAAGTGCCTTAAGTAAACTAAAATGAGAGTATATGAACAAGACTAAAAAGTTATAAGTTTCTTAACTTATTTATGATATGATAATGATTTGAGATAGGGTAAGAGTATATGCGAGGCAAGCCCCAAGATCGCCATACCACCTCCTTCGGTGTAAGAGTATGTGCGAGGCGGCCTCAGATCGCCATACCATCCGGTGCAAGAGTATATCGAGGCGGATCCAAGATCGTTATACCATCCGCACCAAAGATAAGAGTATATCCGGCGGCAAGCCCCAAGATCGTTATACCATCCGCTCCAGCAAGAGTATATCCGAGTCTGACCCAAGATCGTTATACCATCGCCTGTGGTAAGAGTATATCCGAGGAAAAGTCCCCAAGATCGTTATACCACCTGCTCGTGGATTTGCTACCCATGACGCGAGAATACCTCACGCGAGTCCTTATGGGCTTACGCGGTGAAATAGTCCCATGCCGATGCGGCCATGTGCGAGGAAGTACCTCACGCGGGTCCGGGACCCGTGCGGTGAAATAGTCCCAGGAGTAGGATGGTTTTATTGATACTAGAGGCGAGTACCTGCTTTGATCACGAGCCTCTATTTTACGCAGATTATATATATATACTTGTCACTCTCATTGTTAGTAAGGCACAGAAAAGGTATTTTATTGTCTTCCATGACTCGGCTTGCTTTTAGACTTGATATCGATTACGATATTTTTCCGCCTTTACATACTTGGTACATATTGTGTCGCGACCCCGTCCTCGGGCTGCGTTCATCTGCAGGCGGTAAGGTATCATTGTGGATCCTCATTCTTAGGATCACTCTTCCAGTGTCAGAAGCTCCATCCCTCCGGACGCTTGTTGTTTTGGTACGGATTTCCCTGAGGCTATAGGTACTTTGTATATTCAGGGTATGGCGGGGCCGTCCGCCACGCTTGTTATCTTTAAGTGCGTGGTCACATTTATGTTTTGGGCTATAAGAACCCGGTTGTACTATTATACTTTTGTTAAGTATGTTTTATGGAAGCGACCTTACGGTGGCGATGATGTTACCTTTTTATACGTATGTGTTATGTATGTTCATTGCTATTCTCTCGACATATACCGATGCGGTACCGGTAGGTACGACCATGGCCCGGCTGGTCGTGACAAAGTTGACTTGTCAACAATATCAAGCTTAGAAGACTTATCATCTACATAGGTCAAATGACCATAACACCCTTGCAACATTTCGTCCAACATCATGGAGGGGGTGCCACGTGTCGCCTACCGTTCGTCCATAAAATTAGAACCTCGTGGGCCCCACAAAAATGTAAAATTCCTCGGGTGGGCCCCACGTGACTAAATCCGTAAAATAAATTTCCATAGTTTTAATAAGTTCCATACTTTACAAATATTGTCTTTTGAGAATCCAATTCTCAACAACGAGCATTTTTTCCTTTCCGACGTTCGGAAGATTTTCCGTCGAAAAACAATTCTTCCTTTCGTACTAATTTCCAAATCTTGTTTCCTTACGTACACTCTCTTATATATGTCCTGGACTTACGGGGTGTAACATATGTAGTCATGTGTGGGTTGATCATGTACAGTTGTAGTCCATTTGGACAATTCTATGTAAGTGGCGGCCTTGCCGGCTCGCCTGTTTTTATTTTTATGAGATTTTGAGTTTTCTTTTAGCTTCCGCTGGTTATATGTGATGTATGGGTAGAAGGGTGCCCAGGTAGGGCACCGGTCGCGGGCCCGGGGTTTGGGTCGTGACAATAGATCACGATGATATAGAGACTTATGAGTCTTCTTAAAGAGAATAATGATTCTTGGAATTAAAAAAATAAGTGAAGGTGAGCCCGGGTGATATAATAAAGTATGATCCTCCTCAAGATAAAGATGTGCAAAAGTTACTTCAGCAGGAAAATATCCCATGAATATGGTCGAGAGGCAACCAGTTGAGAGTCCGAGTATGGGACTAAGATAATAATAGAGATATGATATAGAAACTTAATGGTACCATCATCCGTGGATGAAATGATTAAATAACCGTACAAGAATTTGATCCCACTACAATTTGAAGAGGACGTTCAACAGAACAAAGTGCCAGCCTTCAAGGCAATATGAGATAAGATGTATGAACAGTTTAGCCTATCTAGAGGTCAGGAGAAGAGAAGATTAGCCGAGAAACTCCAGCGGATAGTAAGTTAAGGATCCAATTTCAGGGATCCGCTGATTATAAAATTGTAGAACAGATGGTGCTAGCATCACCCCTACGGAAAGAGTAAAAGAGTATCAATGAATTTAGAATCAGTACTTTCGGAAGAGAAAGTCCCATGGAAAACGAAGTCAATTCCATAATTAAAGAGAGACAGAGTTCTCTGATAACCAAGTCAATGGTGTGTCCTAGATCTAGCGGGTTTGAGGGACAACATTGTAGTAAATGTGCCTTGTTCCCCATATCTTATTCATATTGGTTCGATAAGGACGTACCACGATACCACAATACATGGATTGATATGATAATGATGTTTTATCATAGCAACCCAATAAACTACATGGAATGACAAATCATTAGAGGTCTAGTGTATACAATACAGATTCACACCACTATGGGTTCGTCCCTGTTGTTATTTTAAATATCGCTCCAGATAGTTGATAGTCAACAGATTTACAAAGTTTACCTATTTCTTTCCAAAATAGAGCTTCTCGTATAGTTAAGGTTTATTCTAGCTATCCATTTACAAAAGGTCATATGACTCTAGGACATTTAAATTTCTAGTACCCAAGCAGAGGGGCTCAGTTGTAGTGAATTTCTAAGTTTCCCCCTAGAAAGGTTAGAAGCATAGAGAAATCCTTGTAGTTTGCTCTCAGATAAGTGGTTGAGCTGAGCGCATGATTCAGACTCTTGAGGATATGATACATGAAAGTATGCTTGATATATAAGAGGAGTGGGATGATCATATACCTTTCTACAAGATGCGTATTAAAGTAGTTATTATGTTATCATCAAGATAGATTCTTATAAGACCTTGTGTGGTCGAGAGTATATACGTCGATAATTACCTTGGCGTTATAAAATAAGAGTTATTTAAACATGTGTTGGTCCTGTTTGTCCCCAAAGTTATGGAAGAAATAAAGTTCCTTCAGGAGTGAATGTCAATAGTCCAGAATTGCCATCGGTGTGCGATGCTAAAATTTAAAGAATGATGTTTCATGATGGGATATTCTTAAGGGTTTTACTCATAAAAAGTGTAACAAAAGTTCAACCAGGATGGCAAGTTTATCTCTAGATACATCAAACTATATAAGATTACTTAGAGACTTGGACAAGTGCCCTGTGAGCTTGAGATTACCTCTAAAACCAGAGGAAGTTTCCTCTCATATGTTACTTATCCAGAATGTTCATATTCTGAGAAGACGACTATGAGGAGGTACCAATTGATATCCTTTATTATTAAGTCCAGACGTCATTGACTGATGAGATAGCATCATTGAAGTATTGTGGAGAAATAATAACATATACGAGATGATATGAGAGGATGAGGAGGACATGAGGTCTAGATATCCTCACATAACTCTTTTGCCTTACGGCCTATTGACTGATTGATATGGGCATGGCGACGCGCCGATCACGTACTATCGTACATAGTTGTTTAGGGTTGTTTAACTCCTCTTGTTGTGATTTCCATATGACTTCTTGTACATTCAATTGACGGTCTTTTAGGCCTAGTATGTTGTTGGTTATGCCTCCATGAGCAATTCATGTTGTTATGGCCTTGTCGGCCGCAATTTCTATTCAGTTTACAGGTTGTGTTTTAGAATGGTATGCTCGGGCTAGTGCGGCACCAGGTGCCGACCACACCCCCGGTTTTAGGTGTGACACTGTTATTATATTACTCATCACTTCTAAATACTCGTTAAAAGTTGGAAAGAAGCTACATAGTGTAACTTTGTTATGAATTTGGTTAAAGATCGAACCTTTATGACTTATATTGATTAAAGTTTGAATCTTTATTGTGTATCTTGGCTTCTTGATGTTATGTATGTCATATTCATGCTTCATATGTTATCTCATGCTTATTTGTTGATACATAATGTGGGTCCGAGGGAAAATATTTCTGAATGAAGTGATGTGACTAAGAGCCTAAGATTGGCTAAGGAACCTGAAGGAAAATGATTCAGAATGGTATATGGACCTCGCGAGTCCCCATGAGTCACGATTTATAGAATTTGAACATGTGTGTATCGGGGATGAGAAAGAAAGGTGTTGGATTGCATCTCATTTATTTCTTGTTTAATTGATGCCTAAACTGTTGATTAAACTTTATAGGCTTGGCTATGTAAATACTTAATTAGACTTGAGGGACTAGATGATATAACCTAGGCTTGGACTCATAATTAATGTGAACTTTATAATTATTGTTATTATCGTGACTAGCAGCAGTTAGTGTGAAAGTAGTATCCAGAAGGTCAGTCCTCGTCTCCATTTTATTGTTATACCCCGTAGTTCCAGGGTATGTATGTGAGGACGTACGTACGAGAATACGACAGAAATTTAGGAAAGAAAGAAAGATGTGATTTTTCGACGGAAAAGTTTCCGGGTTTTGTGAAGGAAAAAGGTTCGTTAATGGGAATTGGATTCCCAGATTTGGTATTTGGACTTCTTGGATTATATTAGAATTTTGAGATTTTATTTTCGGAAATGGTCACGTGGGGCCCACGGGAGAAATTTACGGTTTTGTAGGGCCCACTTTGTTTTTGAGATTTTCGGTATTTTGGATATTTTCGGAAGACGAAATATTTTGGACGTGTCGGGGGGCGACACGTGTCACCCCCATGTGGCACCTTGGCCGAATTGGTGGGACAAGTGGCTAGCCACTTGTCCCCTTGGCCGAAATGGCCCTAACACTTGGAAGCTCATTTCGTTGGTCATGTGGTGTGGTGGGACCCACACACACATGGCCCAATCTTGACCACACACTTGCATAGATCTTGACCCTTGCTTCCTCTATAAATACCCCCTTAAGTTGAAGACAAATTTCATCCACACTTGAAGCTTTCCAAAGCAAATACTCCCTCCCTTTAGCCTTGTTTTCGTCCCCCTCTCCCACTTGAGTAGAAAATACTCTAAGTATTGTAGTATAATCCCAAATACCTTAGCCTAGTATCCCTAGTTGTATTCCAAAGTTATTTCAATACTAGGAGCCCGGAAATACTACTTTATTCCAATAGTCGCAAAATGAAACCCTAGAAAAATCTTCATAGCTTGGTTGAAGTATTTAGAGAAGTTGTTTAGAAACTTCTAAGGGTCGCTTGGAGCGGGTTGAAGCGTAAGTAATTGGAGCTAAACGTTGCTCAGGATCGACTTATAATCTTGGATAAATTTTGGGCTTATCGAGGTAATGATCTATGTCCCCCTATTGTAATTGGATATTACATATTATAGTAGTTTAGAATTGAGTATAAGATATATTGGAAGGATGATTATAAAGGATTGAACTGTATTTACATTGGACTGTATTTATAGTAGACTTGTGTAGTATTATTGTTAGGCAGAATTGTACCCGTCCGGTTAGACGTGTAATCCCCTTGGAGTTGTTGGCTTGGTAGCAGGCCTTGTTAGGGGGAGGTTATTTATGTGATTGCGGGGAGGTCACTTGAATTTTCCGTAGAATAGAGGCTGTTTACTTAGATTATGCTACGAAGAGAACTAGAGATTGATAGATATATTGTGGTTATTATATGTGGATCTTCTACGCGCGGCATACTTGACTTGGCTTGTGGATTAAGCCGAAGAGGTATGTGATTCTTCCTATACTCTTGAGCATGATTGTTGTGAACTATATAGTACGGTAGACGTACGTGTGTGAAATGGATTTTGGTTGTTTAAAACATAAAGTGTTATAATGGCTTTATGGGAAGTTAGTTATAACGACTTTATGAGAATAAAAGAAAGATTTGATTTTGAAAGCTAAACGACTTGATTTTAAAAGATAAGAGACTTGACTTATAAACGACTTGATTTCGGAAAAGAGAAGTAACTTGATTTAAGTATAGGTTACTTGTTTTGAAAAGAGTAAGTTATTTGGGTTTCAAAAAGTATACTTGATGTTGTTTTAAAAGAAAAGCACTTGGTTTAAAAAGTATAGAGTACTTGATTTTAAAAGTCTTGTAAAGACTTTTTACGAAAGTGGAAGTAATTTGGTTTGAAAAGGAAACGTGTTTTGATACTACGAGTATTTGTATCGTGTGGCTTTTACGTAAAAGAGGTCTTTTCAAAAGAATGAAAGTAGGTAGTATTTTGGGGTTTAAACCGCATTGTTGACATAAAATGAAGCACGTTGAACTCGCCATCTTTGTTGTGATAGCCTTTGTTGTGCAAGTGTTTGATTACGTACCGCTCTCGGGAGGAGGCTATCGATTGATTTCTTGGACATACCGACCGCGTTGGATGGTCCACGTACGCGCCCACTTTGAGTATTATCTGGTTATTTCTTTTGGACATACCGACATGGATGGTCGGGTACGCTTCCACATTGAGTATTATCTTGTTATTTCCTTTGGACATACCGACCACGATGGATGGTCCGGGTATCGTCCCGATGGGATGGTTTCATGGCCATGCTTGTACCGGAGGTAAGATCGGGGCATGCGGTCGTTGTGAGGTTTATGTTATTAGTACATGGACCGCTAATCCACGAAGCTTGCGCGACGAGCGATCACGGGCTTGATTTATGCGTGTGGTTACTGCACACTTTAGATACTTGTCTGGTCATTTCTCGTATCGGCGAGCTCGGTAGATAGCTTAAGATACTTGCCACGGCCATATCTCGTGAGCGGTAGGCTAGGCACGTTAGCTTAAGATACTTGCTTCGCCATTCGTGGCTAGCTTTTGGTAGTAGTTGGCTTTCGTACCTTGCGTGAAGGGATATGACTAGCCTTCTGACCGTAGTTGGCTATTCTACTGCCCGACGGTTTGACGACGCAGCAAGATCTAGTGTTCAGTTCACATATGGATGTTGTTTTACATCATGTATCTTTGCCGATGAGGAATGAGTTCCACGGGCATGATTGATATTATGGGTGTGAGACCCATAGTTATGTGTGAGTGATTATTCTGAGGATATGCGTCCCCTTACTTGACCTAACTGTTTACTTATTGCGAAATGGTTTTATAAAATGATGAAATGTGATTTCAAGACTCTATGTACTTTAAGTAAAATACTTTCACTTTTAAGAATCCAAACTTCACTAAGAAAATGGATTTTACAACTTACAATTTAAACATCAAAGTACAATCAAGGAAGTACATAGAACAAATTCTATTCTAGGCAGTCCAATTACAACCAAGGATGGATCATTTAAGGAGTAGAACATACTTTCTTAATCTTAAGGAATCATGCTAGAAGAGGAGATAGTTCACATACCTTTTCGGCTAAATCCACAAGCTAAGCCGAATACGCCGTACGTAGAAGTGTCAACCTATAATGGTCACAACAAGACTATCAACTTCTAGTCTCAACGTAGAATAATACTAAGTATACGGTCTCTAATTCTACGGAAAATCGGGCAGCACTTCCTTTGTTTCTACTCACTTTGCCACCTTTTTCAAGGCCGAATACAATAACCAAACATGCCACATTTAAGGCTCCAAACAACAACCAACCAAAGGGGATTACACGCCTTACAATACGTGTAAAATTCCGCCCCACAATTCATACCAAGTAGTTTAAAGCTCACTAGCCCTTCTCGGCCAACTACAACCAACAAATTCAAAGTCTTCCAATCCTTTTCAAATTCCAAGTTCTAAGGTCAACATGTTATTTAGTCATAAACAACTTCAACAACTACAATTTCCTTCTTTATACAACATGTGACGACTTAACTAATAATCGACTTGAATTAAAATCTTAAAGATAAACATGCTAGATTTCGGATTAGGGTTCCAATAGCCAAATATACTTATCCAACTACATAATATAACTCATGCTTGCAATATCCATAGCTATAATCAATAAGTAAACTTAATTGCTAAAACGACAAAATTTATACCTTTCAAAGCCCTTAAAATTTCCAAGAATCAAAGTCGCGCCTTAGCAATTCTTAGCTCATTTCCTTAAGTTCCAATCCGCTCCAAACACTCCTTAGAGGCCTATGAAGAACCCATCTTTAAGTTCCAACTTCAAAGTTGAAGAACTCCTCTGGTTTCCGCCTTGCGACTAACGTAAAAACTCCGTTTTTAGAAATCTTTCTATTGAGATAACCTTCTGATACCTTGGGGACATTGGGTTAAAGTCTTGTGGCTAATGGATCAAAACTACAAAATTTTCTCTTCCTAAAGTGGCCTTGGCCGAGAGCAACTATAGAGGAACAAGATGTTCTCTAATTTTTCTAAGTGTAAATGAGCTAGTCTTGCACTAGTAGTGAGCTTATAACACACAATGGAGGGCTTAGACTATAACAAATGGGTGGCTAAGATGAAAATCACAAGGATTAAGCACAAGTGGACAAGTTGACTTTGGTCAAATATATCAAGCTTGAAGACTTATCTTCCAAGATGGTCAATGACCATATTACCCCTCCTCTAATTCGACCAAGACCTTAAGTTGGGGTGCCACGTGTCACCCTCTCATTCGTCCATAAAATTCCGTAACCCTCGTGGGCCCCACAAAAATGTAAAATTCCTCGGGTGGGCCCCACGTGACCAAATCCGTAAAAATAAATTTTCATAATACTAATAGGTTCCATACTCTTCAAATAATACATTTTGAGAATCCAATTCTCAACAACTAACATTTTCCCTTTCCGACGTTCGGAACATTTTCCGTCGGAAAAACAATTCTTCTTTTCGTATCATTTTCCAAGTCTTGTTTCCTTTCGTACATTCTCTTTTACATGTCCTGGACTTACGGGGTGTAACATTCTTCCCCCCTTAGAAACATTCGTCCCCGAATGTTCTTAGTCGGTTGTCACGCTATACAAACTCCGGCACAATCTCTATACTATGCCTATCAATCAAATGCACAAGACCAACGATGCCACACATGGCCACCACATAACATACGTAAACATAATAATGGACCTTCCGTCCGTGGTCCCTTCTCACACAACTCGAAGGTTACAGTCTCCTAGAACACGGGATCCTTAGAGGTTCCTTTCTTTCCTTACTTGTCATTCTTTCTCGTACTTCTAAACTCATTTAGCAAACGTACAAAAATCTCAAATTTTTTTTCTGTTCTCCAATCCTTGGAGTTACTAACCAAACTTGGCCATATTGTTACTTACATTCCCGTTAAGGCTCTTCTCGGTCCTTACGACCCGATTCCGGTGGAACGCATCCACGAACTCGTACAACGATCAACTAGACTTGGGCCTTGCATCCCCGGGATCCTACCCCATAGCGGGACCACTACCAACTGACATCACCCAATTTCGTACTATCGGCTGACCCGAAATGAGTCCATAACCCGACTCATCGTCACACTTAACTTCTCATTCTTAGTCTGAAATAAATCTCTCTCTTATCTCAAGGTACTTCTCACCCTATCCTCCCATTCACTAGAGGTTCGTCACATAAGCCAAAGTATTTCTACTGTACAATCTTCCCTATCGGTCTAACAACACTCTGGTAACTCTGACTTGTGAACTCTACACAACTATAGTCTCAGTTCACTTTATCATTCTTGTCAACATTCTTAACTTTTCACTTTACTAATCAAAGTATCCCTACCTCTGGGGTACTATCACTTTACAACTCTAGTAACAAAGGGAAAACATATACGCTAAGGCAAAACCTGAATCTAACAATGCACGTATGATTCAAAAGAATCGAACTATACCTGTAACCCCGTGCGGTGTCGCTTCGATCTGCCCAAAGATCACGTCATCTGCGGTTCAAGGACCGCCGAACTATAAACTCCACCACGACCTCCACCACGGTGGCTAACATCCGTACACCTCGCCTGGGAACGCATACTGTGGAGGAAAGGGAATCAACCATCGCCTCATAGGTGAGCTACCTCGCGGTGCTCTTTCTAAAAGGACATACCCTCGAATATGGCGGACGGCCACAATAAAAACAAACACCGTGCCATAACGACATTTCCCGAACGACGCTACTACATCTAGAACATCGAGGAATAAGTGGCCTCGATCGAGAAAATCCTCTGCTCATCGAGAACCTCGATCCTGGAGCTTGGACCGCCTCTAAATACCTTGTGGGGTCAAATCTCCCACTGTGAGCTGCGGGGTATGTACTGGGTAGGTGGGACGAATATCTCACTCATTCTTTGAGGCGCTCGTCCAAAACTCACCGGAATAACCAACCGGTCTAGCCTCTTACGCAGATCTCCGCTGGCCTCTACCCTCTGACACTGCATGCTTGGCCGAATAACCTCCTGTGAAAGCTGCACCGCTTATCTTGGTCAATAACATAATGGCTTCCTTCATGACCCTAAAGTCTTCCCTTAATCGAGCTGGAGGCTCGTCTGGGGCCTCAAAATCGCGAAGAAGAACTCACGATCGTGGAACCACATCCGGTATGCCACAGGCATAAGCCCTATCAACTCTCCGAGTCGACTAGTAGCTCGCTACTCATTTGCCCTTTCAGGCTGTTGCCCTCCTTTGAGGCATAATCAGAACACAAAATTACGTCGAGAGGAATTATCTTACTAACACTTTCTATGGCACGATCTTAGAGTGAGAAGAATAGAAACCAACTCCTAAATGTCCTGTAGCCTCCTGTTTATGGGTGTGGCGCGCAACACACCGATAATCAAGACTCTACTAGACACGGTCTGTAAACAATCCGAGGACTCGCTCGATACCACTCTGTCACACCCGAACCGGGCGTGATGGTGCCCTACAGGCACCTCGCTACCTTAACAACACAAGTAAACTGCGGAAATTAAATAGCTCTTTTTTTTTAAAACCAATCGTACGTGCAAGGGCGAAGCCGACAAGGCTGCCATATAATATACATAACAAAAGACACTACACCGTACATGAGTCCAATCCCACATATGAATACAGACCTCTAAGAGTTTTACTGAAATATGACGGGACAAGGCCCCGCCGTACCCATAACTGTACAAAAGCCTGTACTGAAAGAACTATACCAAAAGGATAAACTCCTGAACAGAAGGAGCTATCCAAAACTCTGAGCAGGGTCCTACACCTGCCGATCACCAAACAGCGTACCTAAACCTGCGGCATGAACGCAGCCCGAGGAGGTCGACGAAGAATGTACCAAGTATGTGAGCGATGAAATGCTGTAATAAAATCATAACAGTCTAAACAAAACAGGAGACATGTATGATAGCCAACCTACAGTACATAACACATAAGCAGTCATATCAAGTCAGGGACGCAGGCCCTCAAAGTCACTACTCAAATATAACTATGGGTCTCACGCCCATAATATCAATCATGCCCGTGGAATCCTTCCTCACCTTGGCTGATCCATGATATAATAACACCAATAAGGATACATGAACACCAAGTCCCACCGTGTCCTAGATACTCGTGGTCTCATGCCGGAATCACACATCGTTAAAGCATGACCATAGGGTGACACAAACAACTCAGGGGACATATATGATAATCAAATTACTACCCTCTGTGCCTTACTTACAATGAGAGTTAACAGTAGTATCCTTACAATATAATATAGGAAGCTCACGATCAAGCGGGACCACCCGCGGATCATTTAGCAATCCTTCTCCGGGACTATTTCACCTACATAGGTCACGTGGACCCGCGTGAGGTATTCCTCGCGTGGGACTATTTCACCCGCATAAGCCCACGGACTCGCGTGAGGTATTCCTCGTGATAGGTGGACCCGCGCGTGGGACTATTTCACCGCGTAAGTCCTTACGGACCGCGTGAGGTATTCGCCGCATCGTGGGTAGCAATTCCACGGAATCGCAAATGCCACAAACCCGGGAATGACCAAACGGTCGATATACCAATAGCACACAACCGGCTATTTCCAGCACACATAGGCAATTCTCAACTAAACAAGCCAAAGTACTTATCAAGGCACACATAGAATAATTCTCAATTCATCAGGCCAAATTACTTATCAGGGCACAAATAGAAAAATTCTCATTTAACAAGCCAAAGTACTTATCAGGGCACAAATAGAATAATTCTCATTTAACAAGCCAAAGTACTTATCAGGGCACAAATAGAATAATCCTCATTTAACAAGCCAAAGTACTTATCAGGGCACAAATAGAATAATTCTCATTTAACAAGCCAAAGTACTTATCAAGGCACTCTTAGACAAATTCTCAATTTATCAAGCCAAAGTACTAATCAAGGCATCACATAGAATTATTCTCAATTAAACAGGCCAAAGTACTACGTACGTACATTCTATTCAAAAGACTCCTTTTTATGTAAAATCCCAAGATACTAACACCCGTAGTATCAAGGCATGTCTATTTTTCAAAGTAAGTTACTACACGGTTAGAAAACTCATTTCAAGGCTTGAAATCAAGTAACTTCAAATTTTCACAATCTAGGCAACTTATGCCCTTTAATCAAAATAGACAACTTTCTAAACCTTCCATAAAGCCGTTATAACCAACTTCCCATAAAGCCGTTATAACCCTTTAGGGTTTTAGACATATCCATTCCTTTTATAACCAAGAGACTTATACTATTAAAACCAAGTATCACATACTTACAAATCAAGTTCTTAACTTTCAAAACACTTCAAGTCTCTTAATATATAGAAAACAAGTTTTTTCTACTTTTAAACCTCAAGTAACTCACTCCTTTAAAACAAGTTACTTCTCTTAAATCATGTCATTTCTCCTCTTTTAAAACAATTAAGTAAATCACTCCTTTGACTCCCCTAAAGTCATTATAATGACCTTTAGGATTTTGGGACTAAGGCACTAGCCCAAAAGATTTGGAAACCACTTCCTTTTCAAGACTCTATGTACTTTAAGTAAAATACTTTCACTTTTAAGAATCCAAACTTCACTAAGAAAATGGATTTTACAACTTACAATTTAAACATCAAAGTACAATCAAGGAAGTACATAGAACAAATTCTATTCTAGGCAATCCAATTACAACCAAGGAATGGATCATTTAAGGAGTAGAACATACTTTCTTAATCTTAAGGAATCATGCTAGAAGAGGAGATAATTCACATACCTTTTCGGCTAAATCCACAAGCTAAGCCGAATACGCCGTACGTAGAAGTGTCAACCTATAATGGTCACAACAAGACTATCAATTTCTAGCCTCCAACGTAGAATAATACTAAGTATACGGTCTCTAATTCTACGGAAAATCGGGCAGCACTTCCTTTGTTTCTACTCACTTTGCCACCTTTTTCAAGGCCGAATACAATAACCAAACATGCCACATTTAAGGCTCCAAACAACAACCAACCAAAGGGGATTACACGCCTTACAATACGTGTAAAATTCCGCCCCACAATTCATACCAAGTAGTTTAAAGCTCACTAGCCCTTCTCGGCCAACTACAACCAACAAATTCAAAGTCTTCCAATCCTTTTCAAATTCTAAGTTCTAAGGCCAACATGTTATTTAGTCATAAACAACTTCAACAACTACAATTTCCTTCTTTATACAACATGTGACGACTTAACTAATAATCGACTTGAATTGAAATCTTAAAGATAAACATGCTAGATTTCGGATTAGGGTTCCAATAGCCAAATATACTTATCCAACTACATAATATAACTCATGCTTGCAATATCCATAGCTACAATCAATAAGTAAACTTAATTGCTAAAACGAGAAAATGTATACCTTTCAAAGCCCTTAAAATTTCCAAGAATCAAAGTCGCGCCTTAGCAATTCTTAGCTCCTTTCCTTAAGTTCCAATCCGCTCCAAGCACTCCTTAGAGGCCTATGAAGAACCCATCTTCAAGTTCCAACTTCAAAGTTGAAGAACTCCTCTGGTTTCCGCCTTGCGACTAACGTAAAAACTCTGTTTTTCCGAAATCTTTCTATTGAGATAACCTTACAATACCCTTGGGGACATTGGGTTAAAGTATTGTGGCTAATGGATCAAAACTACAAAATTTTCTCTTCCTAAAGTGGCCTTGGCCGAGAGCAACTATAGAGGAACAATATGTTCTCTAATTTTTCTAAGTGTAAATGAGCTAGTCTTGCACTAGTAGTGAGCTTATAACACACAATGGAGGGCTTAGACTATAACAAATGGGTGCCTAAGATGAAAATCACAAGGATTAAGCACAAGTGGACAAGTTGACTTTGGTCAAATATATCAAGCTTGAAGACTTATCTTCCAAGATGGTCAATGACCATATTACCCCTACTCTAATTCGACCAAGACCTTAAGTGGGGGTGCCACGTGTCGCCCTCTCATTCGTCCATAAAATTCCGTAACCCTCGTGGGCCCCACAAAAATATAAAATTCCTCGGGTGGGCCCCACGTGACCAAATCCGTAAAAATTAATTTCCATAATACTAATAGGTTCCATACTCTTCAAATAATACATTTTGAGAATCCAATTCTCAACAACTAACATTTTCCCTTTCCGACGTTCGGAACATTTTCCGTCGGAAAAACAATTCTTCCTTTCGTATCATTTTCCAAGTCTTGTTTCCTTCGCATTCTCTTTACATGTCTGGACTTACGGGTGTAATGCACGTTAGCTTAAGATACTTGCTTCGCCGCGTGGCTAGCTTTTTGACCGTAGCTTCCGCATTGCGTGAAGGGATATGACTAGACTTCGGACTGGTAGTTGGCTATTCTTCTTGGCCCGATCGGTTTGATGACGCAGGCAAGATCTAGTGTTCAGGTTCACATAGGGATGTTGTTTTACATCATGCATCACAAGAGCCGATGAGAATGAGTTCCACGCATGATTGATATTATGGGCGTGAGACCTATAGTTATGTGAGTGATTATTCGAGGATACGCGCCCTTACTTGACCTAACTGCTTACTTATTGCGAAATGATTTTATAAAATGATGAAATGTGATTTCATTATAGTATTTTCGCCACATACTGTACTGTTGTATCGACCTCTTCGGGCTGCGTTCATGCCGCAGGTAGAGGTACACCAGTTGGTTGATCCTCGCTCATAGGATCTGTTATACCCCGTAGTTCCAGGGTATGTATGCGAGGACGTACGTACGAGAATACGACAGAAATTTTGGAAAGAAAGAAAGTTGTGATTTTTCGACGGAAAAGTTTCCGGTTTTGTGAAGGAAAAGGTTCGTTGATGGAATTGGATTCCCATTTGGTATTTGGGCTTCTTGGATTATTTTAGAATTATGAGATTTTATTTTCGGAAATGGTCACGTGGGACCCACGGAGAAATTTACGGTTTTGTGGGGCCCACTTTGTTTTTGAGGTTTCCGGTCTTTTTGATATTTTGAATACGAAATATTTTGACGCAGTCTGGGCGACACGTGTCACCCCATGTGGCCAAGAGTGGCCGATTTGGTTGCAGTGTCCACGGCCGAATGGCCTTACAGTGGCATGGCACTCGAGCATGTTTTCGTTGGCCATGTGGTGTGGTGGGACCCACACACACATGGCCCAATCTTGACCATACACTTACCTTGATCTTAGCCTGAAACCTCTATAAATACCCCTTAGGTTGAAGAGTAATTCATCCCACACTCAAGTCTTCCAAAGCAAAAATATCTCTTCCTTTGTGTCAGGTTCGTCCACCCTCCCCACTTGTGTAGAAATACTTTGTGTATTGTTGTATAATCCCTAAATACCTTGGCCTAGTATCCCTAGTAGTATTCCAAAGTTATTTCAATACTAGAGCGGAAATACTAGTTTATTCCAATAGTCGTAAAGTGAAACCCTAGAAAATCTTCCTAGCTTGGTGGAAGTATTTGCAGGTCGTTTAGAAACTTCTAAGGTCGCCAGAGCGGGTTGGAGCGTAGGAGTTGAGCTAAACGTTGCTCAGATCGACTTATAAACTTGGATAAATTTTGGGTTTATCGAGGTAATGATCTATGTCCCCTATTGTAATTGGATATTACATGTTGTAGTAGTTATACTTGAGTATATTATATGAGGGAAGATTGATAGAATTGAACCAGTATTTACATTGGATCGCAGTAGACTTGTGCGATTATTGGGAAGCAGCTTTGAACACGTCCGTTAGGCGTGTAAAGCCCCGAGTTGTTGGCACAGTAGCGGGCCCTGATAGGAGGAGATTTATGTGATAATGGGGAGGTGCTGCCGAATTTTCTGTAGAATAAGGAATCTTGTATTTAGAATATTCTACGAAAAGAACTAGAGATTGATAGATATATTGTGGACTTTATAGGTGGATCTTCTACGCACGACATACTTGACTTGGCTTGTGGTTTAAGATAAAAAGGTATGTGATTCTTCCTATACTCTTGAGCATGATTGTTGTGAACTATATAGTGCAGACGCATACGTGTGTGAAATGAGTTTTGTTTGTTTTAAACATAAGGTGTTATAATGGCTTTATGGGAAGTTAGTTATAACGACTTTATGAAAATAAAAGAAAGATTTTGTTATACCCCGTATTTCCAGAGTATGTACGTGAGGGTGTACGTACAAAAGTTAGCCTAAGTAAAAGACCTTGGACGAAAAAGTTTGTGCACAACTCGCTAAAAGAATCGTTTTTCGACGAAACGTTTTACTAAACTGCGTAGGTAAATTCGGCTATGTCATTTATTATTTTGCGGATTTTTCCGAGAGACGAAACATTTTGGACAACGGAGGTGACACTTGTCACCTCATCGACGCAAAAGTGGGCAAGGTTTGGCACGCTTTTGTGCCTTTGCACAAGTCAAGGAGTTGGTAGGATATTTTGTGTAGTATATGGATCAGGACACTTGCCCAAATCTTGACCTTACACTTGCCTTGCACTTGGCATCATCTTGGCCATTGGTTGGCCTTTGCTTGACCTATAAATACCCCCCTTAAGATGAAGAGTTCTTCATCCACAAACCATTTCTCCAAGTCTTGAAAAATCCTTCCCCCTCTCTTAAAGCTTTTCGTCCAAGCCTCCACTCATGAAGGCCCTCGCCACCCCCTCTAAAAGAAGCCCCAGCCGAACACTACCCCTCCTGGTAGAAAAGTTGTCTTCCAAATACCCTAGCCCAATTCCTTTGTATCTTAGTAGAAGTTGTTGGGAACTTCTAAGGTTCTGGAGCTATCTGAGCGCACAAATTAGGAGCTAAACCTTGCTCGTGAGCGACTTTTATCTAGGATATTATTGGGCTTACGAGGTAAATAATCTTATCCTTCTTTTGTAACTAGAGAATACATACTGTAGAAGTATAGGAATAAGTATAAATACTTAGAAGGATATTAAAGATTAGAATTGAATTGTTGTCACAGTAGAAGGTTTTAAAAGAAGAATAATTGAACTATACTTACTTAGGACTGTTTTCACAGTAGACTTGAGTAGCTCACCGGGTAGGGAAGTGCTGCCCGATTTTCCGTAGAATAAAGGACCCTCTGCTTAGAAGCATTTCTGAGTAGTCTAGACGTTGATAGACGTGTCTGACTATTATAGGTTGATTCTCTGCGCGCGACATATTCAACTTGGCAGGTGGTTTTCGCCGAGAAGGTATGTGATTTTTCCTATACTCTTGAGCATGATATGTTAAATATATATATAGTACGGTAGACGTACGAGTGTTAACTGAATAATAATTACGGCAATGTCTTTTGACTTAAGCCTGAATAATAAAAGATCTTGAAGCATTTCAAAAGAATACTGAATCATTTTTAACAGAAGAGAAACAGTTGGTTTTTAAACAAAAGCTTAAGAGTTATACTAGCTTTATGAGAAGTTAGGTATAACAACTTAAGAAAGATAAAAAGAACTGTTTACTAAATTGCTTAATAAAACCTTGTATTGATTTCTGTAAGGTATGTTAAGATTGTTTGATAAATAGACATGCTATGATGCTATGTGTGTTAGTGTCTTGTGATGTTGAAAGGGTCATTCTTGTTGTGCTACGTTGCTGAGCGGTAAGTCGATTATCTTGTTATTATATCACCTACCCTCGATGGTTATACCGAGGGCTTTCCACCTGATGCGGTCTATACGCTATGCGCGGTGCATGAGACTATGCGAGTCGGGAGCTCCGGATTGATCATTCCGGTGTTTTAGCCCGACGCGGGATGCCACATGCCTGTGTGACTACGCGTCTATTGAGACTATGCGGATTGCGGAGTCGGGAGAGTGCCGGGGTTAGCTACCCCAACGCGAGGAATACCTCACGCGGTGCAGTGTGACCTATGCGGTGCGGGAAGTCCAGACTAGGCACGATAATGATACTATGGGCGATTGCCTTGCCCGATCATTCGCGGCCTCAGAAAGACCGATTCTGATATCTATGTTGCTCTTGTCATGGCACTATGTGCAATTTAACTGATTGTATTTGCAATGGCTTTAAATACTTTGATTTCATTTAAGTACTTTACGATTTCATACTTTGTACTGTTATCGACCTCCTTGGGGCTGCGTTCATGCAGGTAAGGGCAGCAGTGCTAGATCCACATCCTTAGGATCTTTGCTTTGGTGTCGAGCTTCATCTTCTCCGAGGCTCTACTTTTGGGTATGATCTCACGTATTGTAGATAGTTTTTGTACATTCAGGTATGGCGGAACCCCGTCCCGCCATAGTTGTTTACTTCCAGAGTCTGTAGTCCTATTGTACGGTTGGGATGTAATCGCAGAACTGTTATATATATATGCGAAAAGGCAAGCTTTTCTTGAGATAAACTGTCTCATTTTACAAGCGTTTCATGTCTTGTTTTTATATTCCGATTACTCGATGTATGACTACTTGGGTGCGGTAGGCACGACCACGCCCGAACGGTCGTGATTTGATTTTGAAAGTTAAGAGACTTGATCTTGAAAGATAAGAGACTTGACTTATAAGCGACTTGTTTTGGAAAGGAGAAGTAACTTGATTTAATAGAGTACTTGATTTTAAAAATCTTATAAAGATTTCGGAAGGTGGGTAATTTGGTTTGGAAGGAAAACATGTTTTTAATACTACGAGTATTAGTATCGTGGCTTTACGTAAAAAGAGGTCTTTTGAAAGAATGAAAGTATGTAGTATTTTGGGTTTGAAACCCGATTGTTGATTAAAATGAATGTATGTTGAACTTGCTATGCTTGTTGTGATAGTCTTTGATGTGCAAGTGTTTTGTTGATATCTTTGTCGTGACTGCGGGAGGCTTATCCGATTGATTGATTGGACATATCGGCGTTGGGTGGTCCACAGTATGCGTCCACTGAGTATTGATCGTTGTTTCAGATCGCCGTGACTGCGAGGCCGACTATCTCGATTGATTTCCTTTGACATGCCGACACGATGGATGGTCCACGGCGTCGCGTCGTGAGGATGGTTTCATGCCGTGACTTCCGAGTGAGATGCCGGGTACGCGGTCATTGTGAGGTTCGGTTGTTAGTCCATGGACCGCTAATCCACGAAGCTTGCGCGACGGCGACACGCTTGATTTACGTGTGGTTCAAGCACACTTTAGATACTTGCTCGTCATTTTCGTGTACGGTAGAGCCTCGTAGATATCTTAAGATACTTGCCTCGGTTATATCTTGTGAGACGGTAGGCTATCAGACGTTAGCTTAAGATACTTGCCTCGGCGATTCGTGGCTAGCTTTTGGGTAGTAGTTGCCAGTTCCTTGCAGTGATGGGATATGACTAGCTTTTGACGTAGTTGGCTATTCTACTTCGCGCGTCCCGGTTTTGATGACGCAGGGGATCTAGTGTTCGTTCACATACGGGTGTTGTTTACATCATGTCCGCTGGCGGTGAGAATGAGTTCCACGCACGAGTGATATTATGGGCGTGAGACCCATAGTTATGTGCGAGTGATTATTCGGGATATGTGTCCACTTGACATAAATGTTTACTTATTGCGAAATGGTTTTATAAAATGATGAAATGTGATTTCATTACGATTTTCGCCACATACTTGGCAATTGTTATCGACCTCGCTTCGGGCTGCGTCATGCCGCAGTGTAGGTACACGATTGTTGATCCTCGCTCATAGGATCGCAGCGTTGAAGCTCCGTTCTCCGAGGCTTATCTTTTAGTATAGTCCCCGTCATTGTAGGTACTTGTACATTCGGGGTATGGCGCCCCGCCCGTCATAGATGTTGTTACATTCTTAGAAGTCTGTAGTATTGGGGCGAGTTTGTAAAAGGATAACTGCTCGGGTTTTATGTATGTGTCTGAAGGCAAGCTTTGTTGGCTGTTTATTTATCATATCTCTTGTTTCATGTCTATGTTTTATTTCCGCTGATTTTCTCGATGTTGTATCACTAGGTGCCCGGGTAAGGCACGATCCACGCCCGGTTCGGTCGTGACAAAGTGGTATCGAGCGATTAATCCTCGGAAAGTGTCTACAGATCGTCTAGTAGTAGTCTTGATTATCGGTGTGTTGTGCACCACATCTATAATCGGAGGCTGCAGGACATTTAGGATTAGTTTCTATTCTTCACTCGAGATCGTGCCTTAGAGTGCTATAAGTTGGACCTCTCTCGACGATTTCGTTTACCGCTATGCCTCCGCGCAAGGCAACCCGCCCGAAGGCAAGGCGGCCGTGGGAGCCGCTAGTAGATACTGAGGAGTACGAGGCAGCCTGGCCAAGCACTGAGATATTGCTTGACGGCGAGTTTTGGACGCCGCCAGCAGAGTTTAGAGCCGCAGCGGTGGCTACGAGACCACAGACTGAGCCTCCATTCCCACTGGAGCAGAGGGATGGGTTACTGAGATGGCGATTATCGCCGGGATCGTGGCGACACGAGGATAGGCCGGATGCAGCAGCCTGGCCCGAGTAGCCCCGTAGTTCACCCCAGATCGGATAGTTTGAGACTACGGGATTTTCTGAGTTGTATCCCGCCAGATTTCTACGGGTCGAGGCCTGAGGATGATCCGCAGGAGTTCATCCGTCAGTTACAGAGGATCATGTGAGTGATCAAGGCTTCGGAGACCGAGTCCGTGATTTCGGTTCGCGATCGGCCGCGATACCGCCGATCGTGGTTTGATTCGTGAGCTGTCGGGGAACACGCGCCCACCTGTTGGGGACGAGTTCGAGGCATTTCTCGACCATTTTTGCCTCCGCGGATGAGGCACGCCGACATGTTTTGATCTTTGAGACAGTGAGGACGCATACCGGGAGTACAACGTAGAGTTCGACTCGTTGGCTCGATATGCACTGCGTTAGTAGCTAATATGGAGGGCGAGTGCAGTGCACCGCCACGAGGCTTGATGACTACTGGCGAGTCTTGTTGGTGTATCGCTCACCGGGCATGGACATTGCCCGCACGCAGCTCATGCACTAGGTGTGAGGCACGGAGAGACCGATGAATTGTCGATACCGAGAAGAAGCCGTGACGGCAGGTCGCTGGTGACTTTCAAGCGGACCGCGGCAGCGAGACTAGTTACGCCGTCGCCAAGATGTGGTCCTCTGCGCCTTCGTGGCCTCCAGAGTATTCGTGGAGCGGTCGAGGCTCGAGGTTGAGTTTTCGGGAGTTGGCTGGCGGATTTAAGCCACCCGACCTAAGTGTAGCTTGATGTAAACCCCATTCGAGTGTCGAGGACTTGTTTTACATGTGGCGCAGGCCATTTTGCGAAATTGTCCTACCAGGTAGCGTGGATGTTGAGACTCGCCCGGATCTGCATGGGTTCTTCACCCGATAGTTAGCAGGTGTTCCTTATACAGCCGAGCAGAGGGTCGTGGTGGAAGTTCGATTCGCGTCCTTGAAACCGCCTATTCTTTTGATATCGGTATATCCTTGACCTCAGAGACTAGTATGCATTTGTGTTAAGATGAGTATATTTTAATTGTTATGTTCGATAGCATTATGTTGTTGTGATTAGAAAACATGGTTAGTTATAAGAGGGTAGTTGAGCTAAGAAGACCAGGTTTTTCGTGACTTGATTAGTGAGATTGTTCGGATCGGGAACAAGAGCTTAGCGATAAATGGGTCGGGTTGAGCGGGTTGCGTGTCAACCCGCACCGATTTGGGGTAGGGTCATTTTGTGATCCCGCCAGTGATAGGGTCACGAGTGCTAGGCCCAAGTTTAGGTAACCATCGTGCGGGTTCGTAGATGCTCGACGAATCGGATCGTGAAGGCCAGAGATAGGCCTTAGAGTAAATTGAAGCTAGTGGGAGTTGTGAGATTAGAAATGATTTCCTCGTTGGTTTGGATTTGAGTTTTGCGCATGTTATATTCGCCATGGGTGGATCGGTTTTGTAAGTATAGTGGTGGAGACTACACCGCGCATGTATGTTTGGAGGCTTAGAAGGAACATTCGACGAATGTTTCTGGGAGAATGTTATACCCGTAGTTTGTGGTATGTATGTGAGGCACGCGTGCGAGAATACGTAAATTTTGGAAAGAAAGAAAGTTGTGATTTTGAAAGTTAAGAGACTTGATCTTGAAAGATAAGAGACTTGACTTATAAGCGACTTGTTTTCGAAAAGGAGAAGTAACTTGATTTAAGTATAGAGTACTTGATTTTAAAAATCTTATAAAGATTTTCTAAGGTGGAGTAATTTGGTTTGGAAGGAAAACATGTTTTTTTAATACTACGAGTATTAGTATCATGTGGCTTTACGAAAGAGGTCTTTTGAAAGAATGAAAGTATGTAGTATTTTGGGTTTGAAACCGGATTGTTGATTAAAATGAATGTATGTTGAACTTGCATGCTTGTTGTGATAGTCTTTGATGTGCAAGTGTTTTGTTGATATCGCCGTGATCTCCGAGAGGGCATTATCCGATTGATTGATTGACATATCGGCGTTGGGTGGTCCACGAGTATCGCCCACTTTGAGTATTGATCGGTTGTTTATGTCGCCGTGACTCTCTGGGAGGCCGACTATCTCGATTTCCTTTGGACACCGACACGATACGGTCCACGAGCACGCGCCCGTAGGATGGTTTCATGGCCATGACTTCCAGGTGAGATGCCGCACGCGGTCATTGTGAGGTTCAGTTGTTAGTCCATGGACCGCTAATCCATGAAGCTTGCCGCGATGACGGCGATCACGCTTGATTTGTATGCGTGGTTCAAGCACACTTTAGATACTTGTTCGTCATTTTCTCGCACGAGCCTCCGTAGATAGCTTAAGATACTTGCCTCGGCCATATCTTGTGAGACGGTAGGCTATTATACGTTAGCTTAAGATACTTGCCTCGCCGATTGCGTGGCTAGCTTGACTGGTAGTTGGCTTCCGCATTTGCAGTGATGGGATATGACTAGCTTTGACCGGTAGTTGGCTATTCTACTTGCCCGTCGGTTTTGACGACGCAGTGTGATCTAGTGTTCAAGTTTGTAACGCCCGAACCGGGCCCATCGTGCCTTACCCCGCACCCTAGTGATACAACATCGAGAAAACCAGCGGAAAATAAAACATGAATCATGAAACAAGAGATATAATAAATAGACAGCAACCAAAATGATTGCCTTCAGAAATACATAAAACCCAACGCTTTAATCTTTTACAACCGCCCACAACAGCTTCTACAGACACTTAAGATTTACAACGACTATGACGGACAGGCCCGCCATACCCCGAATGTACAAGAACCTACAACTCAGTGGAACACATACCAAAAGATAAGCCTCGGAGAAACGGAGCTTCCCAAAACGCCGAATCGAGATCCTAAGAGCGAGGATCCACGGCCGATGTACTTACTACTGCGGCATGAACGCAGCCCAAGGAGGTCGATAACAGTACCAAGTATGTGAAATCACAACATCAGTAAATGAAATCATAATAGCTTAAAAAGCGAGACATGTATGATAACCAAAATACAAGACGCAACATAAAAATACCAAGTCGTGGACTCACGCCTCAAAGTCACCACTCAAATATAACTATGGGTCTCACGCCCATAACATCCATCATGTTCGCATCATGGGCCGCATGCCCTAATCGCCTCGGTGTAGACATGTCCATGATGCAACAATAACAGGCCGCACGGCCACATGCCCGGAATCTTGACGGTAGACATGCCCATGTAACCTCAATAAGAATATCTTGTCAACCCCGCCGCACGCCACGTGCCGAATATCAGACGGTTGTAGACACGCCCATGTTGCGCAATAACCATATATCGTAATCAACCCGCCCGCGTGGCCGCATGCCTAATATCAGACGGCGGGTAGACATGTCCATGTGACATCAACAAGACAAGAATCAAAATGGAAACATACCGTGGAATTCTCCATCACCGCCAAAGACGCCCAAGTAAGTTCTCAACAAGTCAACCTCTATCGAGACGCCAGAATACGTAAATACCACACTTGACAAAGAAAGGCTATCATCACAAGCATAGGCAAGTTTCACAACAAGCACAGCAAGTTTCACAACAACAAGCATAGGCAAGTTTCACACAACTCAAAGTACTTTCATTTTATGCCAAAGTCCGGTTTTTAACCCCAAAGTACTACATACGTTAAGTTCTTTTAAAAGAGATCCATTACTTTTATAAAAGTCACCCGATACCCGTAGTATTAGAATGACCAACCCACCTTCCTTTTCAAAATCAAGTAACAACATTCTTTTCCTAAGTTCGGTTGCCTAGTTTCAATTACTCAAGCTTCTCATTTTCAAATGGTTTCACAGTTCATAAACTTAATCACTTGATTTCTTTTTAGAATAATTGAGTAATATATGTCTCACGTGAGAGTAGGTTATTCTTGTTTACAACATTCTTATTACAGCAGCCATGATCTAGAAAATGTATATCATTTTGTCTCATCTTAGTTTCTATGCAGATGGAGGTTTCTACTGGTTTTAATACAATTCATCATTATTCAATACATTTTCCTTTATTAACGCTGCAGGTCTGTCGATACACATTCGATTTCCAAATCAAGAAACATTATCCCTTTAAATAAAACCAAGTACTCATTACTCACGAATGAGGTTTCACACAAACATTCACATTAAAACAAATAAGTTAAGTCTCTTATCTTATAAGATCAAGTCTCTAACTTCTAACATCATGAAACCATTTTCTTTACCTCTTAAGACATTATACCTAACTTCCCATAAAGCTAGTATAACTCTTTTTAAAACCTTTTAAAACCAAGTGTTACTCTCCCTTCCAAAACGATTTATAAATCTTTTGAAATACATCAAGTTCTTTATTATAACTAGCCAGTTATAATTCACATCAGTTACCTTTTAAAACCACAAAGTATTTTCTTACCTACATAAAGTCATTATAACCAACTTCCCATAAAGCCGTTATAACACTTTATGTTTTAAGAACAATCAAACACAGTTAACACGTACGCTTCACCGTACTACATAGTTCACATATCATGCTAGAAGAGATAGGAAGAGGTTCACATACCTCGCGACGATTTATCGACAATAAGCAAAATGCTCCAAGTACTACAACCTTGCTAGCCCTTTCCACTCCTCGAGTAGAATACGCTACTCTTAGTACTTTCACCTATAAAGGTCACAAACGTCTATTAACCCCAAAACACAAGTTCTATCTTTCTACAGAAAATTCGGCAGCACCTCCCCCCCCCGCAACAGCGTAAATCTCCTCCTCTATCGAGGCCGGCTACCAAGCCAACCAGGGGGGGGGTTCACACGTCTAACCGGACGTGTACCATCCTACTCAGTAATACTACACAAGTCTACTGCAATACAATCCTATGTAAATACCGTTCAGTTCAGTTCTTTATTCTTCAGGCTTAAGTCAAAAGACATTGCCACAATACTAAGTTCAGTTCTATATATAGTATACTTCAACTATATATTCAAACATGTAATTTCCAATTACAATAAGACAAGAGTGTTTACCTCGATAAGCCCAAAATTATCCAAGTATAAAGTCGATCCTGAGCAACGCTTAGCTCCTACTCCGAGCGCTCCAAACAACCCTTAGAAGTTCTAACCAACTTCTACTTACAACTTCAACAACGGGTGAAGATTTCCTTAGGGTTTCGTTTTTGTGGCTAAAGGAAGTATAATCGTATTTTCTGGGCTTTTGTATAAGTGTAACCTTGGGAATACTACAAGGTATTTGGGCAAGGTATTTGGACATTATAACAATATTAGGAGAGTATTTCTATACCACAACAAGGGGTATTATACTAAAACAACTAGGCAGTGGGTACCCCACGCCAAGGCACCACAAAGGGGAGGGTGGCCTCTACCAAAGCCAAATTCTAAGGGGAGAGGGCTCTGACGAGTCAACAAGAGAGGAGGAGGGTTTCAAGACTTGGAAGATTTTGGATGAATGAAGTCTTCAAAGAGAGGGTATTTATAGCAAAACCAAAAGCCAACCAACGGCCAAGATCCTTCCAAGTGTATAGCAAGTGTAAGGCCAAGATCAAACTAAGTGCACCCTAACCCTACTCCACAAAACACGGCACAAAACAAGCCACAAAACTAGGCACAAAACGAGGGACCAATCGGCCAAGTCCAAGCCCCCCTCATTGCCGTCCAATGAGGTAGACAATTGTCACCCACCCGTTGGTCCAAAAATGTTCCGACGCACGGAAAAATCCGCAAACATACTAAATGACATAGCCGAATTTTTCCAACGTAAGTCGTGGGAAACGTTTCGTCGAAACGACTTATTCGCACTGTGCCCAAATTTGAACCAAAGCCAATTCTTAAGGCAAAAATTAATACGCACGCCTCACGCATATACTGAAATACGGTATAACATTCTTCCTTAGAAACATTCGTCGAATGTTCCTTCAAGGTCTCAAACAAACAGCGCCAAGATAGTCTTCACCGCTATACGCATTTAAAACAATCATGCCACACCCGCCACAAAACACACGCTCACTTCTCCTTACTCAGTGACTCGTCACGAACACTGAACTCGTTCTAGTGTCCGCACCGCACTTCGTCAACGCTTTCCAACCTCGAGTCACTACCTCCAAACTTGGTCATCTCACTAACCTCAATTTCTAAGGCCATTCCGGCCTTCACGAACTGATTACGATCGAACGTATCCACGAACTCATACGATGGTCATCTAAACTGGGCCTAGCACTCGTGACTCGCCACCGGGCGACCACCCAGAGCTGACCCTTCCTCAACGGACGCGGGTTGGCCCGCAACATGGCCCCAACCCGACCCATCAGAGCGCCAACTCTCTAGTTTCTTGATCAGAACAATCTTATTTCTACAGTCATAAAGCTACCACTTCCATTTCACACTACCTGTGACTTACCCTTTTCACTAACCGGTTTCTAAATCACATTTTAGCACAAAGCTATCCAAACATATCATTAAACACATCAACAACATCAATACACACAACACTCTGTAGAGGGTTAAGGATATACTGAAACTAGGCGGTTCAGGACCGCTAAAATCGAACTTCCACCGCGACTTACCGTGGCCCGCAATCGCTTCTAGTAGTCTGTGCTATCCTACCAGTGCTACCCGCCTCGGACAGCCTCTCGTCATATGGCCCCGTTGGCCGCAAGAATAACAAGCTCCTCGTACTACGACACTCTCGAATGCGTCTACTACATCGACCACACCGAGGTAGGGGTGATCTGATCCGCCAACACCCTACTCCCGAACATCTGAAACACGGAGCCTGCACGCTTCCCGAATATCCTGGGTCCCGGCGTCGCGGAGGGCCACTCAGTAATGGCGAGGTACATAACTAGTCTGGCCGAGGCGGTCCGCCTCGAAGTCGCTAAAATATCCGCCTTCGCCTTCTTCTGAAAGCGGTCCACCTGCCGATCTTCGCGCTCGCACCCAAGTGTACGAGCTCGAACGCGGCAATGTCCATGCCCACAAGAGAAACACCGAACAACTCTCGCTAGGTAATCATCGAGCCCTGAACATATCGGCACTCGATCCTCCATACTAGCTACTAATGCGGAACATACCGCCAATGAGTCGAACTCACATTGTACTCGAATCATGCGCCTGCTCGCCTCAACATCAAAAATTGTTACCCGAGCCCTCTCATTTGTGGAGGCAAGAAATGTGCCAGAAGGCCCTCAAAACTCGTCCCAAGCGGCCGGAAGTGCATGCTCTCCCGAAAGCTCCCACGAAGTCAAACCAATCGATCGCGTATCACGCAGCCGATGCGAACAAATGTCACAGACTCGGGCCTCAAGCCTTGATCATCCGCGATGATCCTTCAGAATCGACGGATGAACTCCTCGGATCATCCTCCGGCCGACCAGAAACTCAAAGCGGCTACAACTAAGGAAATCCAGTAGCCTCAAATCGCTCGCCTCGGGTGCACTCATGCGTGCCGCTGAATCGAATCGCTGGCCCAAATTATCTCATATCTCGCCACAACCTCGCCAATAATCGGGCCATCTCTCGTGACCCATCTCCCGCCTGCATCGTGGGATGGAGGCTCGTGTATCAGAGTCTCAGCAGCCCATCGCCGCGCTCTAAACTCGCAGGCCGGGCGGCGCCGCAAAACTCGCCGTCAAGCACTACTCATCTTGACGCTCGCGCTCGCATTTTCTCAATCCCACTAGCAGCTCCTCGCCGCTTGCCCTTCCGGGCCCTGGTTGCCTTTCGCAGAGGCATAATCGTAAAACGAAACACGCCGGAGGGTCCAACTTACAACATACTCTAAGGCACGATCTCGTAATGAGAAGAATGGAAACCAATCCTAAATGTCCTATAGCCTCGATTATAGATGTGGTGCACAACACACCGATAATCAAGACTCTACTAGACACGGCTCAGACACTTTCCGAGGACTAATCGCTACGATACCACTTTGTAACGCCTCAACCTGGCCCGCATCGTGCCTTACCTCGCACCCTAGTGATACAACATCGAGAAAACCGGAAAATAAAACATGAATCATGAAACAAGAGATATAATAAATAGAAGCAACCAAAACAGCTTGCCTTCGTGAAATACATAAAACCCGAACAGCTTTAATCCTTTTACAACCCCGCCACAACAGCTTCATGCACTTAAGATTTACAACGACTATGACGGATAGGGCCCGCCATACCTCGAATGTACAAGAACCTACAACTCAGTGGAACACATACTAAAAGATAAGCCTCCGAGAAACGGAGCTTCCAAAACGTGAATCGAGATCCTAAGAGCGAGGATCCACGATCGATGACTTCTACTGCGGCATGAACGCACTTCAAGGAGGTCGATAACAGTACCAAGTATGTGAAATCACAACATCAGTAAATGAAATCATAATAGCTTAAAAAGTGAGACATGTATGATAACCAAAATACAAGACGCAACATAAAAATACAAGTCGTGGACTCACGCCTCAAAGTCACCACTAAATATAACTATGGGTCTCACGCCCATAACATCCATCATGTTCAGATCATGGCGCATTCCCCTAACGCGCTTCTGCAGATACATGTCCCATGATGCAACACATAATAAGGCCGCATGGCCACATGCCCCGGACATCGTGACGGTAGACATGCCCATGTAACCTCAATAAGAATATATCTTGGTCAACCCCGCCGCACGCCACATGCCCGGAATCGTGACGGCAGACATCGCCCATGTTGCGAATAACCATATATCGGGTAATCAACCCGCCCGCACGGTCCGCATGCCTGAATATCAGACGGTGTAGACATGTCCATGTGACATCAACACAAGCGAGAATCAAAATGGAAACATACCCGTGGAATTCTCCATCACCGCCAAAGACGCCCAAGTAAGTTCTCAACAAGTCAACCTACTTCATCGAGAGACGCGGAATACGAAATACCACACTTGCACAAAGAAAGGCTATCATCACAAGCATAGGCAAGTTTCACAACAACAAGCACAGCAAGTTTCACAACAACAAGCATAGTAAGTTTCACACAACTCAAAGTACTTTCATTTTATGCCAAAGTCGGGTTTTTAACCCCAAAGTACTACATACGTTAAGTTCTTTTAAAAGAGATCCATTACTTTTATAAAAGTCACCCGATACCCGTAGTATTAGAATGACCAACCCACCTTCCTTTTCAAAATCAAGTAACAACATTCTTTACCTAAGTTCCAGTTTGCCTAGTTTCAATTACTCAAGCTTCTCATTTTCAAATGGTTTCACAGTTCATAAACTTAATCACTTGATTTATTTTAGAACAATTGAGTAATATATGTCTCACGAGAGTAGGTTATTCTTGTTTACAACATTCTTATTACAAAGACATGATCTAGAAAATGTATATCATTTTGTCTCATCTTAGTTTCTATGCAGATGGAGGTTTCTACCGGGTTTTAATACAATTCATCATTATTCAATACATTTTCCTTTATTAACGCCGCAGTGGTGCTGTCGATACACATTACGATTTCCAAATCAAGTAATACATTATCCCTTTAAATAAAACAAAGTACTCATTACTCACGAATGAGGTTTCACAAATTCATTCACATTAAAACAAATAAGTTAAGTCTCTTATCTTATAAGATCTAGTATCTTAACTTCTAACATCAAGAAACCATTTTCTTTACCTCTCTTAAGACATTATACCTAACTCCCATAAAGCTAGTATAACTCTTTTTAAAACCTTTTAAAACCAAGTGTTACTCTCCCTTCCAAAACGATTTATAAATCTTTGAAATACATCAAGTTCTTTATTATAACTAGCCGCTATAATTCACATCGATTACCTTTTAAAACCACAAAGTATTTTCTTACCTACATAAAGTCGTTATAACCAACTTCCCATAAAGCCGTTATAACACTTTATGTTTTAAGAACAATCAAACACGCTTAACACATGACGTCACCGTACTACATAGTTCACACATATCATGCTAGAAGAGATAGGAAGAGGTTCACATACCTCGCGACGATTTATCGACAATAAGCAAAATGCTCCAAGTACTACAACCTTGCTAGCCCTTTCCACTCCTCGAGTAATACGCTACTCTTAGTACTTTCACCTATAAAGGTCACAAACGTCTATTAACCCCAAAACACAAGTTCTATCTTTCTACGTAAAATTCGCAAAGACTCTCCCCGCAACAACGTAAATCTCCTCTCTATCGAGGCCGCCACTAAGCCAACCAGGGGTTTACACGCCTAACCTGACGTGTACCATCCTACTCAAGAATACTACACAAGTCTACCGCAATACACCCTATGTAAATACCGCTCGGTTGATTCTTTATTCTTCAGCTTAAGTCAAAAGACATTGCCACAATACTAAGTTCATTCTATATATAGTATACTTCAACTATATATTCAAACATGTAATTTCCAATTACAATAGAAGGACAAGAGTGTTTACCTCGATAAGCCCAAAATTATCCAAGTATAAAGTCGATCCTGAGCAACGCTTAGCTCCTACTCCGAGCGCTCAAAACAACCCTTAGAAGTTCTAACCAACTTCTACTTACAACTTCAACAACGGGTGAAGATTTCCAGGGTTTCGTTTTGTGGCTAAAGGAAGTATAATCGTATTTTCCGGCTTTTGTATAAGTGTAACTTGGGAATACTACAAGGTATTTGGGCCAAGGTATTTGGACATTATAACAATATTAGGAGAGTATTTCTATACCACAACAAGGGTATTATACGAAAACAACTAGCAGTGGGGTACCCTACGGCCAAGGCACCACACCGGGGGGAGGGGTGGCCTCTCGGCCAAAGCCAAATTCTAAGGGGGAGAGGGGCTCTGACGAGAGTCAACAAGAGGAGGGAGGGGTTTCCAAGACTTGGAAGATTTTTGGACGAATGAAGTCTTCAAAGAGAGTGGTATTTATAGCAAACCAAAAGCCAACCAACGGCCAAGATCCTTCCAAGTGTATAGCAAGTGTAAGGCCAAGATCAAGCTAAGTGCACCCTAACCCTACTCCACAAAATACGGCACAAAACAAGCCACAAAACAAGGCACAAAACCATGAACCAATCGCCAAGGCCAAGCCTCCTTTGTTGCCCAATGAGGTGACAAGTGTCACCCTCCGTTGGTCCAAAATGTTCGTCGCCTAAAAATCTGCAAAAATACTAAATGACATAGCCGAATTTTTCCAACGTAGTCGTGGAAACGTTTGCCGTAAAACGACTCTATTCGGCACCTGTGCCCAAATTTCGAACCAAAGCCAATTCTTAAGGCAAAAAAAATTAATACGTACGCCCTCACGTACATACTCTGGAAATACGGGGTATAACAAGGTTCACATATGGGTGTTGTTTTACATCATGTACTGCCGGCAGTGAGGAATGAGTTCCACGGGCATGAGTGATATTATGGGCGTGAGACCCATAGTTGTGTGTGAGTGATTATTCTGGGGATATGTGTCCCCTTACTTGACATAACTGTTTACTTATTGCGAAATGATTTTATAAAATGATGAAATGTGATTTCATTACAGTATTTTCAGTTTCACATACTTGGTACTGTTGTAATCGACTCTCCGGGCCGCTCATGCCGCAGTAGAGGTACACGCTTGTTGATCTCGCCATGGATCGCAGCGTTGGAAGCTCCGTTCCTCCGAGGCTTATCTTTCGTATAGTCCGTCATCAGAGGTACTTGTACATTCAGTGGTATGGCGGGCCCCGTCCCGCATAGATGTTGTTACATTCTTAGGTGCAGAGTAATGCCATTGGCGAGTTTGTAAAAAGGATAACTGCTCGTTTTTATGTATGTGTCTGAAGGCAACTGCTTTTGGTTGCTTGCTTATTTATCATATCTCTTGTTTCATGTTTATGTTTTATTTCCGCTGATTTTCTCGATGTTGTATCACTAGGTGCCCGGTAGGCACTACCACGCCCGGTTCGGTCGTGACAGATCGCATTCATTGGGAAGCTCCGCTTTCTCCGAGGCTTATCTTTTAGTATAGTCCCCGTCATTGTAGGTACTTGTACATTCGTGGTATGGCGGGCCCCGTCCGTCATAGTTGTTGTTACATTCTTAGAGGTCTGTAATCTTGTTGCAAGTGTGGTTGTAAAGGATTTTAATCGTTTGGTTTTATATATATGTATATACGGTAATTTGGGTTAGCCTGCTTTTCTTATGTTGTCTCTTGTTTCCTGCTTAAATTTTATTTCCGCGATTTTCTCGATGTTGTTATCACTAGGTGCCCGGTAAGGCACCGCCGCGCCCGAGATCGGGTCGTGACATTTATCTAGTGGTCGATGTTCTTTGCCGAGTACCCGTTGTTTTTGTACTCACGCTAAACTTACTGTACCTTTTTTGTGTGCGGACTCTATTCCTAGCAAGAGCGGAGCTCGAGACGTTGTCGACCGTTGAGGAAGTCATTCTGGACGATTCGGGGTGAGCCATCAGTGTGATACATGACACCAGATCCTCCCACCTATCTTTACTTTGTCTTTACATATTCGAACAACTTATGTACTTTCAGGATGTATTCTCAGACTTGTATTCCTTTCTAGTTAGTTCTTGTACTATTGATATCAGTCTTGGAGATTTTGTAGTATTTTCGTATTTTTTATATAATGAGACTTATTTAAAATTTAAATTGAATGACTTTTACTATTTTCGCACTTTATTTCTCTAACTAATTTGGGTTAAATAGTTGTGATTGGCTTACTGACCCTTGTGGTTAGTGCCATCACGACTTCGAAATTGGATGGTGACATTTTCCTTATTAAAATAGTAAAGTTTTTTAGCCGTATATTTTTTTTTTGGCATAATCATTTAAGTTACAGTAAGAGGCTTTTTAGCATATAAAATATTACTGGTTATTTAAAGTGAAAACATGTTGGAAATTTTGATGGTATCTAATAATTGAATTTGATATCGTACCGACATATAAAGATCAATGATTAAATTAAGTTAGATAAATATTATTTATAATTGTAGGACTTGTTTTATTTTAAAAGGTGCATACACGTCATTTGGTAGATGCACAATACGAAGAGCCTATTTGGATTGGTTTATTTTTGGTGGTTAATCAATTATTTTTAAGCCAAAATCAATATATATTATAAAGATAGATATAGACAATGTGATGTGTCAATCTATATTACCACCATTCCTATTTATCTTTTTTTTAAAAAAAAAAATTCTCCTATTTGATGTCCAAAAAGTCTGGAAAATAAATAAATTAAATACACTTCCTTTATGTCATTCCTTGTTTAACAATAAATTTCATACCCAAGTTCTATAACCTAATGACTTTTTTCCATCATTTTTTATTTTCTCCTTTCCCATCCATTCATTTATTATATGCTACATCAATATTTTATATATTATAAAGCTAAGCATAAGCAAGGTGATGTGACTGTTTTGTATAGTCATCATTCATATTATTTATTTTTCTCCTTATTTGATATCCAAAAAATCTGTATAATAAATAATTTAAATACATCTTCTTTATGCCATTCATTATTTAACATTAAATTCCATACCCACGTTCTATAACATGACTTTTTTCCATCATTTTTCATTTTTCTCTTTTTCCTATCCATTCATTTATTATATGCTACATCAATTGCACATTATTCTTACTTAATCATTTAAAGAAATTGAAAGCATACATTGTTCATTTTGGACACCAAGATATACTCCCTCAGTCTCATATTATTTGGTCACTTTTCTTTGTACGCCTTTAAATCATAAATAAGAAGGGTATTTTTAGTTTACTACAATATTATTATGTCTCTCTAATTAATATTAAGGACAGAGTAAAAAAACTTAATTAATTCTATCTTGTTTTTAGAAAGTAACCAAGTAATTTGGAACGAATATTTTAATAACATGGCCAAGTAATATGGGACCAAGGGAGTAATATTATTGCTATTTACGAAGAATTTATGTTTTCACAATCTTCATATTCCCCAATTATCAGCTCTATTCAACTTCCCCTCACTATTTGTGCAATTTTGGTGTTGTGGATAATTGAATTGTTCTTTCATCGTGTGTTGGTTGATTAAAAGGTATTTTGAATCGATAATTATGGTAATTAACCAATTGTACTATGGAGTTATGTTGAAAAGTGTTAGTGGATTTTTAAATCATTTTTTTCCGGATTACATATATTGTCTTCTTTTAAGTTTCTTCAAATATTTCTTTTCCTATGTGATTACTACATACCTTCATTCTAGATTTAGCTTTATTTTTGTATATCTGTGAATTTTTCTTCAAATTTAATTTTTCCCATTTAGCTATTATGCTTTAATTACTCCTCACATCATTCACAATTTTTTTTACAATTATGTTTGTGATAGTTTCAACCTTGAAAACCAAACCGTTGACATTCTAAACTCTTCAAGCCTTGCTAACCCAACGATAATTGACCCTTTTATGTGCATATGATATTTTTTTAAATCATTAAATAACTTCAAAGTAATTTTGAAATTCTCATTTATTCGTTTAACGTTTGAAAATAACAACATATACTGTACAATTTTATAGTAGATCAAATCAAAGTTAATGAACAAAATAAGAGAATTATATATTGTAAATTTATTTGAGATTATATTAATCAAAATTTAGGTAGATGAAGTTATGCACTGCAAGACGAGGAAAGAAGAGTAAATTTAACGACAGATGTATTGTGAGTGGTAATGTGTAGAACGGAAAATAACAACAACAACTATTTGTCAGAAATCTGAAAATGATCAAATATGAGGGTTTGCTGAGTCGACCAAATTCTTGATCTATCCTTAAGATAATATTGTCCCGTATATTCTTTCAACGGTTGTAATGACAACTTATCTCTCAAGATAAAACAACAATCAAACAAATGAGCAAAGGGAACTCAAGTGTTTGCTTTGGAAGAACGATCTTTGAGTGTTTGTGATTGCAAGAGAGGAAGACAATTTCATAGAATTGTTGAGTGTAAGATGTCAAGTGTGTTTCCAAATGAGCCTTGTGTCTCATTTTATAGTGTGTAGATGATGACCCTTCAAATGGCTAAGTAATGTCCATGAATGTCATGTTAATGCTATGAATTTGGAGTTACAATTCAGCCAAGTAATGGCTGAATTCATAAGAAAAATAATGGAGAGTAAATACTCCAAAGTCAGCCCAAGAATCAATTTTTAATTCACCTCCAACGGATTGAAACAGACGATTTAGTCGCGCCCTTCTGAGAGTGAGTCGCCGCTCTTCGCCTAAAGAACTCACCGAACGCCAATTAGAGTCGCGACTTCAATTCCAAAGAGTTACTATAATTGAAACGCCAATTAGGTTGTGGCCCTTCGTAGGAGTCGCGCCCTTCGCCGCCGCGACCCTTCAAGCGCCGCGACTTTACTGGGCGAGCCGCGCCTTCTGCTTCGTGGTGATTTCGATTCATTTCATCTTTGCACATTATACACTTCTTCTTTCATTTATCAACGTGAAATCATTCGCCATTTGGTCAATAATCGTTTATTACCTTATGTCTCAAACAATTCGTGATAATGATCAATATCTCTTCAATTAAGGAAATTTTGATCCTTGGCACTACGTGCACGTGTGTGAAAATAAGATTTCTACGCAAGCGTGACCCCAATTGTTCGATTCATAATTAATAGGATTTACTTTATTTCACGCTTAATAAATATTTCCAACAATTCCTCTTGAAGAGATTTTGGTGCACACACACGGTGCCTTTTAGCAATCACTGGCGAACGATGTTGCATCAGAGAGGTAGGAGCTTTGAACCTTCCATAGTAGAATATCATCGGACATATTTACTGTGCGGTGAACGTAATGTCTTGAACCGTCAGTGTTTAGTATATGTCAAGACAAAGGTACCAACACAACACCTTTCCTACTTAATCTTTCTAGTGTTTTGTCCATCGTGGTCGTGGACACCCTTGATTCTTAAGTGCGTTCATTCGGCGGTCCGTCCTCGACTTAAATAGGTGATTTCTACAAGGTATCCTGTAATACCCCGCTACACAAGCGTTAGGAACCATTGAAAATTTCACCAACCTAACCTCAACTTTTGAGGATCATTAAAGGTTTGGAAACTTATTCTTTACCCCTCTTACAGGTAGCACTTTTTGTCTATCACAGGAACGACCTTGGATTATGTTTCTTAAGAAAGACACATTATCCAAGAGCTTTCGCTTCCACCGCGCCACTTTAACCTTTACACTTTAGATTTCCATTGAACCTTATTCCCGGATCTTCACCGTAAGGTTGTGTCCACTATATCGGTTCTTATTGTTTGGGTTTTAAGCTCATTCCCCAGAGCAGTAACAACCGATCTTTGGGTATTCCTTCACGAGGATCTGCGATATTTTCCTTAGATGTTTTGTAATCAATGGAAATAATACCCGAGGTGATCAACTGCCTAACAGACTCATGTCTCCGTTGAATGTGACGAGACTTACCGTTGTATATTGAACCTCGTGCCCTTCCTAGAGCCGACTGACTATCGCAGTGGATCATTACGTACATGCGGTTTATCGACATACGGACATCAGTCGAGTGCAGCTTTGTGATATACATCGACTACCAATCACTGCGCATATCGCTTCCCGGCGACGGGCTTACCTGATATTTGTCAAGCTTTTGACTTATATCGATGGTGTTGATCTGGAATCGTAGAACATCCCAAATTTCTTGAAGACATTCTCGATGTTGTGAGATTGAGAAAGACTATCCACTAGATGTCTTAGACCTTGATCCCTAAGATGACATCTGCAATACCCATATCTTTCATGTCAAAACACTGTTTTAACATATTCTTAGTCTCTAGGATTATTCTAGGACTGCTTCCAGTGATCAACAAGTCATCTACATATAGACATATCATGACGAAGTATTTGACATTTCCTTTCATGTAGATACATTTGTCACCTCCATTATTGGCGTATTCTTTTGATAGTAGAGTACTATCAAATTTCTCGTGTCATTGTTTAGGGGCTTGTTTCAGCCCGTACAACGATTTAATGTCGACATACTTTTGTCTCTTGTCCTGGAACCATATACCCCTCAGGTTGATCTATATATATTTTTTCTTCCAAATCACCATTTAGGAAGGCAGTCTTAACATCCATTTGATGTATTTCAAGATCCCGCAAGGCGGCGATAGCTATGAACATACATATGGATGTCATTCTTGACACCGGAGCGTAGGTTTCAAGCAATCAAGGCCCACCTTTCGCGATAACCCTTGACTACTAACCTAGCTTTGTACTTGTCGATAGAACCATCTGCCTTTAACTTCCGTTTAAGAATCCACTTACAACCCAACGGTTTTTGTCCTGGGGGAAGTTCTGTCAACTCCCAGGTGTGGTTATGCAGAATGAATTCTATCTCACTTTCTAAAGCTTCATTCCAGAGCGGTGCTTCTGGAGTAGACAATACTTCAGCGTTTGTCTGTGGTTCATCCTGAACCAAATAAACTACAAAGTCCGACTGAAAGACTTTTTTACACCCCGTAATACCAGGGCTACTAATTGAGAACGTGATTAAGGATTTAAGATTTGAATTTTGGCAGGGAAGAATTATTACATTTCTTAAGGAAATTTTCAGAAAAAAATGTGACGACGGAAAAATTATTAACTCGGAGGTTAATACTTATAATTTGATTTATGAGAATAGTATTGGATTGTGAAGTATCGAAATTAATAATATGGGGCCCGCCGAAAATTTCACAATTTTGCGGGGCCCTTCGATTTTAAGATATTTTGGACAAATATGTAGATATTTATTAAAAAAGAAATTTTGACCAATGAGAGGGTGACATGTGTCCCTCATCCACTTGTCTTGAAAGGGAAAACATATCTATATAGAGAAATAGATGAAAGACTTAGCCATTTTTCAAATTTTCATCTTTCAAACTTTTCTCTTCTCTCTCCCTTAGCTCTAAATTTTGAAAATTCCAAGAACAAGAAGTGATTATTATCCAAGATTAAGAACCTTAATCAAGTCTTAAACCAAGTTAACTCTCCAAAAACCAAAAACCTTGGGTTGGCCGAAAATGGTGATGGAACCCCTAGCTTGTTCATCGACTTTTTGGAGGTAAAACGTGAAGGGAAGTTGGTTATAAGGTTATAGTGGATGCATGGAAGTGATTGGAACTTGAAGAATAAGAGCTAAGACTAACCTAAGGACCGACTATTGCGCGGACTATTTTGGACGACTTTGAGATAAGATTTCGTCCTCCTCTTGATGTAATTAGATATTACATGTTGTAGTAATGTATAGATGGTCTTGTGCTAAAAATAATGAATATTAAACAGTGTTTGAACCATTTTTGGGTGTTGGACCGAGAATGGCGCTTTTGATCCATTTGGATTTCATTGGTTATTGTTGTTGTTATCTTCACCTATTACATGTTAAAATGGAGTAATATGGTTGTTGGTATGTCATATATAGAGGTGTTGGAACTTGAATTGGAATAAAATGGATTAAGGAAAGAGTTATCGGATTGTAGTTGTTGGCCGTGGAATCTATAAAACTGTTGGATATTATCGTGCAGTTTTTATGGATCGCTTTGTGGCGTTATTAACCTAGAATTTCAGTGGACATTATTTATGTTTAATGTGGTAAATTGCTAATGAAAGTCCTAAGAAATTAAGGGTATAAAAAGGTGTTAAAAGGCTTCACATTTTACCCTTGTTGTTGTCGGATTTTGGACTGATTTTGTGGACTGTTTTACATGGATTAAGGGGCTGAATTTTACACGTCAAGTAAGCGTGTAATCCCCTTTGGTTAACTGTTGGTTGTGCCCTTAATTGTCGCTTGTTTGTTATTGAATTTGGGCCTTGAAAAAGGTGGAAAAGTACGTATAAACGAGGGAAGTGCTGCCCAAATTTTCGTAGAATAAGAGGACTTTTTACTTAGTATTAACCTACTCTAGTAACATTGAAGTTGATAGAAGTGTTATTGTATTTATATGTTGAAGTACCTAATCGGGACGTATTCTACTTGTCGTGTTGGTTAGTCGTCAATGAGGTATGTGAACCTCTTCCCTCTCCCTTTTGGCATGTTCTTCGTGTGAACCATAACAGTGGTATTGTTTCAAAAGTTATTCTACTCTTAGATGTTAAAGAGTATTCTTGTTATTGATTCTATGCTAAAGACATGTCTAAATTATTCCTAAGTCTTTACCAAATCTTATGAGAGATGTTGGTAAGAGCTTTTAGTAAACATTGGAGTCGAGTTGATCTTGCTAGTTACAGAACTAATGAGAAAATGTATCGAACAAGCCATTGCAGTTTTCATGAAAAAGGAATCGACAATCTATTATATTGAAATGAGTAGAATTTTCCATCTGCATAGAATCTAAGATATAACCATTTCGTTTTACACTTTCTAGGTTCACAACTGATTAGATAAGATCATTACTAATATATAACCTACTAATGGCTCATAAAATGGATTAATTTGGCAATTCGGATCGGTTACCACTATGCAAATATTTCCAAAATGTTAGCCAGAGGAGCGGGACGAATTAGATTATCGAGTTGGTACAAACGACGAGTGGATCCTATACTTGACTTGATCTTTATAAACTGAGCGGATCCTAATCCTTAGTGATATTTTCCCTTGATAGTACTTTGGGTTTTATAAAAGGAAAATTGTTTACCTATTCGTTTGATAATGCCTTGAGTTTTTCTAAAAAAGATAGTTCATTCTAATTGTGCTAATGAGAGTAAAAAATGATTTAAATTGTACATAGTTGCTTGTGATAGCTATAGGTGTACAATCCTTTATATTCACACCGAGTCCCAGAATGGGCCGGAACATGTCGTACCTTATTTGACTTATAGCACATTACACCGAGTCCAAGAATGGGCCGGAACATGTCATACCTTATTTGACTTATAGCACATTACACCGAGTCCTAGAACGGGTAACATGTCGCACTGCATGACTTATGAGCGTTACACCGAGTCCCGTAACGGGTCGACATGTCGTACCTTGCATGACTTATAGAGCGTTACACCGAGTCCCAGAATGGGTCGGGACATGTCGTACCTCGCATGACATTATTTGTTTATTTGGACAAACGTTCTTAATTTTGACATGACTCTCATTTTTAAAAGGAAGTACCGTGGGCACAACTGAATCTTATTTTTAAAAGGATACAGTTGAATCATTTTTATAAAGTACAATCTGATACAAAGAGTATAGTGATACAGTCTGATACAAGAGTCTGATGGTATAGCGATACAGTAGTACATTGGTACAGTGATACAACAATACGGTGGTACAGGGGTTCAGTCATACAATGTACAGTTGGCTCTTATTTTTGGCACGGTAGGATCTAGTATTTGATTTTCATACTTGTCCCTGTAATTCTTTTATACATCCATGATCTTGTTTACTGTACTTCATGTTTACATACTTGGTACCTTGTTGTACCGACTTCTTCTGGGCCGCGTATGCCCGCAGGTATTAGGTACTCAGTTGGGTGATCCGCGAGCTTAGGATCCTTGTTCAGCGTTGTGGGATAGCTCCAATGTACCAGAGCTTGTCATTTTGGCAGAGGTCTTCCATTACGGCTAGGTATATTCAGGGGTACGGCGGGGCCTTGTCTCATCATAGTTTACTGTCCAAACTCTTAGAGGTCTGTATTCATATGTGGGCTGGACTTGCGTGAGTTATATTTATATTTATGTACAGTTGTAGTCCCATTCGGGTGTTATATATTATGGCAGCCTTGCCTTTGCCTTTGCAAATAATGAAAATAATGATGAGTGTTATTTAGCTTCCGCGGGTTACTTGTATTGTATGGGTAGAAGGGTGCCCAGGTAGGAAACCAGTCGAGGGTCCGGGGTTCGGGTCGTGACAGACTTGTCCTTCCGTGCCCTTTTGCTTTTCCTTGGTTCCATCTCTGAATCTTCCAAGTCCTGAGAATCTGGAATACTAAATTCCGGATCATCAGCTACTTCAGAATTTACTAGATCTGAACCGTTTCGATCTAGATAGTCGACTCTAGTTTATCATAGTTTGCTCATAACTTCGTTTGCGAGAAGTTATGTTATTTTCCTTATATGGAAATGTGTCTTCAAAGAACCATGCGTTCCTTGATTCCATGATCGTATCTTCATAAATGTTCGAATGATCCGACTTATGCACTTTGAAGCGACAAACACTCTGTTATTGGCATATCCGATGAATATGCAATCCACGCCTTAGGTTCAATCTTGACACGCTTTGGCATATGTACTTTTACTCGTCGACAACCCCATACCTTCAAATACTTGTAGGTAGGTTTATTTTCTTTCCATAGATCATATGGAGTCTTGTCTTTACCTCCTGTGTAGGACTCTCATTAAGAATCTGCCATGTAAGTGACGCTTCTCCCACATGGTTCGGAGGAGGCCCGAATTGATGAGTAGAGAATTCATGTTTTCCTTTAGTGTTCGGTTCTTGCGTTCAACAACCCCGTTTGATTGAGGTGAGTAAGGAGTCGTTGTTTGATGAACTATACCCGATTGGGTACAAAGTTCTTCAAAAGGCGCTACAAATTCTCCCCCTCTATCGCTACAGATAGTTTTAATCTGTCCGCCTAGTTGATTCTCAACTTCTGCTTTGTAGCGTTTGAATGCTTCAAAGGTTCCATCTTTACTTTTTAGTAAGTAAAGGTAACAAAACCTGGTGCCATCATCTATGAAAGTCACAAAGTACTTGTTCCCCCCTCTAGTGTCACGACCCGACCCCGAGCCCGCGACTGGTGCCCTACCTGGGCACCCTTACAGGTAACCATCAGAGAAAGACAGCGGAACATACATAAAATACACAACTTAAATCAATAAGAAGTAAATAACAGGCTAGATGATAAGGCTGCCTCCCTGGTTATATATATAAATAGCCAGAAGCAGTTACATCCTTTTTTCTTTGCAAACCGACCCACAAGATATGACTACAGACCTCTAAGAGTTTTGACATAACATCCTTTTTATCGTGTTGCATCCGCAAACAACCCAGCCAAACACTCAAAATGTTACCATAAAAACCTAACCTCTAGTCCTCAGCCTCAGAGGGGTTAGAAGCGTAGTCACGATCATCTTATCTTCCATAACTGAAGCCTCTCTCAAACTTCAAATAGCTGGGATAATCTCAATTCATGGTATTACATAATCCAATGGCTTGCCAAGAGTTCTTATCGCTCGAGTGTCTACTGCCTTACCTTTATTTTCATTTCAAGTTACTCTGGGTCTCACACCCGTATTTACAGGGACATGTTTTAAGAAGGTACGTGAGAATCCCAAATGTTAAGATTAGAGACTTGTAAAAATTTATCTAATTATGGAATTGTCAAACGTAATATTGATTGAATGGGAGGCGACACGTGTCACCCTTATGTTGTCTTGACGAATTAAGCATGGACAAAAGGGTCATTTGACCCTTGTTAGGATGACTAAGTCTTCCAAGTTGATGAGCTTGAGAAAATTGACTTAGTCAATAGGACCACTAGTCTTGATATTTAATAGAACCTCATCCAAGCCACACATTTGTGCACATCTTGACCCTCCATTGAACTATATAGTAGTACTAGTAGCAAGACAAGCTCCACACTTAGAAAAATTTCAAGAATTTTTGAAAAACACCTTGGGAGCTCTCGGGTTCACTACAAGAAAAAGAGATTTTTTTGTTAGTCATTCATTAAGCTCCACACTTTAAACCAAGGTTCACGAGTGTATTGTAAGGATATCTCAATAGAAAAATCCGAAAAAGATAGTTTTCGTATTAGTCGTAAGGTGAAAACCTAGTTACTTTTCTAGGTTTTGTTTGGAAGATTGAAGGAAATTTGTTGGTGTTGTTCTAAGGGTCTCAGTAGCGGATTGTTGTGTCTAGAAGAGGCTCTAAGTTGCTAAGGAGCGACTTCGATTTGAAGTTGGACTAAGAATCGTTGAGGTAATAATCTTGTCTCTTAAGTGTTACAAGATTATATTTTGTCATAGCCTTACATGTTTGCTAGCATGAAGTATATGTGTTGAAGTTTCATAAGTGTTATGGATTGATTGTAACCTAAAACCGAAATGTCATTTAAGCCATGAAGTTGGATTACAATTTGGTCGTTTATTAGAATCGCCGATGTTACTTACTTGAAGATTATAGTAGTTATAATCGATTGCGACTTGATATCATGTTATGCTAACAACTTGGATTGAAAAGGAAATGGGATAAGAATTGGTATTGTTGTATCTCAATGTGGCCGAATTGGCCTAGTAGTTTGTATTAGTTTGATATCTTTTGTGGGGCAGAATTTTACACGTCTAGTAGGCGTGTAATCCCCTATTGTTAATTGCATTGATTGAGACTTAAATGTGGCGTGTTTGGTTATTGAATTCGGCCTTGAAAAAGGTGGAAAAGTATGTAGAAACAAAGGAGGTGTTGTCCGATTTTCCGTAGAATTTAGTGACTTTACACTTATAATATTCTACGTTTGAAGTAAGACGTTAATAGACGTATTGTGGACATTATAGGTTGACATACTACGGGCGGGATATTGTACTTGGCAAGTGGTTTGACCCGAAGAGGTATGTAGAACTTTCCTATCTTTTGAGCATGAATAGTTGCACGTATATAGTACGGTGAGCGTCTGAACCTTGACATCCTTTACTTGTTTTTTTTAAGAATGGCCAAGTTGGATGAGTTAGGAGATTAACTCACTTCTTTAAAAGTATTAAGGATGTCCTTAGTTTTTAAAGTCAAGGGACTTGAAGGGTTTTAAAGTATTTGATACATGTTTCGTCTTAAACGTATAAGTCCATGGATAGGAAATTGTAATTGGCTAAGGTATAAAGTTAATATAACGACTTTATGGGAAGTTGGTTATATTAGCTTTATGGAAAAATAAATGAGGATAAATGACTTGTTTTAATGAAAGGTAATTTGGTTTTAAGGCATTAATTGCCTAAGGTTTTATGAGAAAAGAAGTCACTTGATTTAGAAGCCTAATTTTATTTCTAAAAGTATTGTGACTTGTCTTGAAAAGTAATTGTGACTTGATACTACGGTTATTAGTATCTTGGAAGTTTTATACGAAAAATAGTCATTTTTAAAAGAGTGGAAGTATGTAGTACTTGGGTTAAATTCCCGGATATTTATAAAAGACATGTTAGTGCCTTAAGTAAACTAAAATGAGAGTGTATATGAACAAGAATAATAAGAAGTTAGGGGATTTCTTAACTTGCTTATATATTGTATGATAAATCGGTAGTGCTTATGTTATGTATGATTGTTATACCCCGTAGTTCCGGAGTATGTATGTGAGGACGTACATACGAATGTATACGCCCTAATTAGGGTAAGAATGAAAGAATTGTTTTCCGACGGAAATTATTCCGAACCTTGTGAAGGAAATTTTACGTTTTCAATTTTATTATGGAATTTTTCCGAGAGATAAATATTTTGGACCAATAGGAGGGCGACATGTGTCACCCCAAGAGCCATGTTGGACGTTTTTTCAAGGCTAGTGGGCTAGACAAGTGGCCAAAAGTCTTGCATGGCATTTGCATGGTAGTGGACGGTTTTTGCAAGAATTAGTGGGCAAGTCAAATGGTCAAGGTCTTGCATGACATTTGTGGGACAAGTGGAGAAAGGAACCTACACAAACAATCTATACCATACACATGTTTCAATCCTAACCCTTGGTTGTACTATATAAACCCCTCTAGTTGATGAAAATCTTCCACACTTAGAACATTTCAAGATTTGAAAATATTTTCTCTCCCTTTCCTAGTGTTCTCGTCCAAAGCCCCTCTTTCTTGAGCAAATGTTGTCCAAAAATTCTTAAACTTATAAGTGTTCTTCCTTAATGTATTAGGAAGATTATTAACCAAGAGTTAGACAAGATTTCTGTTATACCCCGTATTTCCAGAGTATGTACGTGAGGGCGTACGTATTAAATTTTTGCCTTAAGAATTGATAAGTTTCGAGATTTGTACACAAGTGCCAAAAAGAGTCGTTTTTAGACGAAACGTTTCCACGACTTTCGTAGGGAAAATTCGGCTATGTCATTAATAATTTTTATGGATTTTTCAGAGACGAAACATTTTGGACCAACGGGAGGGGACAAGTGTCACCTCCCATTGGAAGCAGTGAATCGCAAGCTCGACCATTGCACGTTTTGGTGTTGAAATTTTGGTCAAGGGTTAGGTAGGATATTTTGTGTAGATGGATAAGGTAGCACATGGCTAAATCTTGGCCTTACACTTGCTATGCACTTGTCTTCATCTTGGCCATTGGTTGGCCTTCACTTGACCTATAAATACCTCTCTAGTTGAAGACATTCTTCATCCAAAACTTGAGCAATCTATCTAAGTCTCAAAATACTCCCTCCCACTTGTTTGCTTCGTCCAAAGCCCCTCCCCCCTCCCTTAAGAAGCTTTGGCCGAGAGGGCCTCCCCCTCCCCCTTTGTAGAGGCTTGGCCGTGGGGTACACCCCCCCCATAGCCTAGTTGTTTTCGTATAATAACCATTTTTGTGGTATAGAAATACTCTCCTAGTATTGTTATAATTCCCAAGTACTTTAGCCCATATACCTTGTAGTACTTTCCAAAGTACCCTTTTTATACAAAAGCCCAGAAAATACTATTATACTTCCACTTAGCCTCTAAACGAAACCCTAAGGAAATCTTCATTGTTAGTTGAAGTATTTAAGTAGAAGTTGGTTAGAACTTCAGGGTTGGTTGGAGGCGGGTTGGAGCGCCGGAGTAGAGCTAAACCTTGCTCGGGATCGGCATATAAACTCGGATAATTTTGGGCTTATCGAGGTAAACACTCTTGACCTTCTATTGTAATTGGAAATTACATGTTGTAGGAATATATAGTTGAAGTATACTATATATAGAATGAACATTAAAGCGTGCGGCAATGTCTTTGACTTAAGCTGAATAATACTTACGGCAATGTCTTGCGACTTAAGCTGGATTTTAAGAAGTGAAGCAGTAATTACATAGGGTGTATTACTGATGAAGCATGTAGTATTCTTGTGAGTAGTAGAATTGTACACGCCGGTTAGGCGTGCAAACCCCGGTTGGCTTGGTGGCGGCCTCGATAGAGGAGGAGATTTAAGGCATGCGGGAGGTCTGCCGAATTTTATGTAAGATATTCTACATTGAGATCTAAGATGTTAATAGGCGCACTTGTGGCCTCTATAGGTTGAAATACTACGTGTGGCGTGGTCCGCAGCTTAAGGTGTAGCCACGGTTTGAGGTACTTGAACGCTTTGCTTTTAGTCCATGTCGTCGCGAGGTATGTGAACCTCTTCTTATCTGTTCTAGCATGATATGTGTATAACTATGTAGTACGGTAGACGTACATGTGTTAAATGTATTTGATTGTTTTTAAACATAAAGTGTTATAACAGCTCTATGTAAATGAGAAATGCTTTGTGTTTTTTTTAAAAAAAAGATAACTGATTTGACTTATAACCGACTTGATGTGTGATAATAAAGAACCTCGAAGTATTCTAAAAGATTAAGAAACCTTTTTGGAAGAAGTGTATACTTGGTTTGAAAACATAAGAGTTATACCAGCTTTATGAGAAGTTAGGTGTAACGTCTTAAGAGAGATAAAAAGAATGGTTTAATGGTTTAGAAGTTAAGAGACTTATTCTTAAAAGATAAGAGACTTGACTTAATATGGATGTTTGTGTGAAACCTCATTCGTGAGTAATGAGTACTTGGTTTTAAAAGGGAATAATGTTTTACCGATTTGAAATCGAATGTGTATCGACAAACCATCGCAGCGTTAATAAAGGAAAATGTATTGAATAATTAAGTATTATTAAAACCGGTGAAACCTCATGCATAGAAGCTAAGATGAGACAAAATGATATTACATTTTCTAGATCATGGCTGCTTAATAAGATTGATTATGAACAAGAATAACCTATTCGCCTATGGCATATGTTACTCAATTGTTTTAAAAGAGATTAAGACATTGAACTATGAAACTTTTCAAAAAGAGACTTGTGTAATTGAAATTAGGCAAACTGGAACTTTAGGGAAAAGAAAGGCATTGTGTTGTCTTAAAATGGTTTAAAACATAAGGTGTTATAACAGCTTTATGGGAAGTTGGTTATAACGACCTTATGAAAACAAAAGAAAGGTTTTATCATCGGTTTTAATGTGGTAACTTGACTTTAAAAAGAGAAGTGTTTTGGTCAAAAAAGAAAGCATGGTGTTGCCTTAATCTGGTTTAAAAAAAAAGAAAGAATGGAAGTTGTTTTGGTTTACTTAAAAGATATAAGTCACTCTATTTTATACTACGGGTATCGGGTGACTTTTATAAAAGGAATAGATCTCTTTAAAAGGAATTTAACGTACGTAGTACTTTAGGGTTAAAACCCGGACTTGGGCATAAAATGAAAGTACTTCGAGTTGTGTAGAAACTTGCCTATGCTTGTTGTTGTGAAACTTGCCTATGCTTGTTGTTGTGAAAACTTGCCTATGCTTGTTGTGATAGCCTTTGTTGTGCAAGAATTGTGTTTCTATACTCTGGCGTCTCGATGGAGGGTCGGTTGACTTGTTGAGAACTTACTTGGGCGTGGCCGTGGTGACGGATAAATTCCGCAGTGCGTTCTGCTGATAGTGTTACTTTTGTAATCGCTTTGGACATCTCGACACGATCGTAAGCGCGGGTATGCTTCACTTTGATTACCGCCTTGTCTTATTGTTTCCCTTTGGACATCCGACACGATCGTAGCGCGCGGGTATGCTTCCATTTGGAATCTTTGTCTTATTATTTCTTGGACTCATCGACACGATGCGTAGCGCACGGGTATGCTTCCATTTGGAATGTTGTCTCATTTTTTCCCTTTGGACATCGACACGATCGTAGCGCACGGGTATGCTCCATTTGGATTCTTTGTCTTGTTGTTATCATATCATAGATTGCCGGTGAGGAAGGTACTCACGCGGGATTGATGTTGTGGGCGCGAGACCACGAATTGATATAATCTTATGTGTGCATCGTAGTTTGGTTATCATACACATCTCGCTTTTATAGACTATTATGATTTCATTTACGTATTTTATAGTTTCACATACTTGGTACTGTTATCTCGACCTCGCCGAAATGCGTTCATGCCGCGGTAGAAATCATTTGTCGATCCGCGTTTAGGATCTCATTTCAGCGTTTTGGGAAGCTCCGTTTCGTCGGAGGCTTATCTTTGGTATGTTACCCTGAGTCTGTAAGTTCTTGTACGTTCAGGGGTATGGCGGGGCCCTGTCCCGTCATAGTTGTTGTATAAATCTTAGAGGTCTGTAGCACTGTTGTGGGCAGGGTGTAAGGATTGTAACTGTTCAAATGTTTATATATATATGTTGGAAGGCAACTGTTTTGGTTGGCCTATTTGCTTTTATTTATCATGTCTCTCATTTCATATTTATGCTTTATGTTCCGCTGATTTTCTCTGATGTTGTATCACTAGGGTGCCCGGGGTAAGGCACCAGTCACGGGCCCCGGTTCGGGTCGTGACAAAAGTGGTATCAGAGCAGTTAATCCTCGGAAAGTGTCTACAGACCGTGTCTAGTAGAGTCTTGATTATCGGTGTGTTGTGCACCACATCTATAATCAGGAGGCTATAGGACATTTATGATTGGTTTCCATTCTTCTCATTCTGAGATCGTGCCCTGTAGGTGTGATAAGTTGGACCCTCCGACGATTCCTTTCCTTTACGATTATGCCTCGCGTAGGCAACCTGTGCCTGGATAGGCAAGGCAATCGAAGGGCTGTGGTGGGATATAGAGAGTACGAGGCGCAGCGTCGATGCACGAGACTGAGATGCCCGGCGAGTTTCGCGACGCCAAAGGCCAGCAGAGTTAGAGCGCAGCAGTGGCTGCGAGACTCTGAGCACGAGCCTCGGTCCGCGGCTGGAGCATATGAGATGGGGTACGAGATGGCGATTCTTGGCGTGGTCGTGGCCGATATGAGGATAGGCCGGACGATTCAGGTAGCACGATGGTTCACCCTAGATCGGATAGTTTGAGGCTACAGGACTTCACGAGACGTAGCCGCGAGTTCTGGTCGAGGCACGAGGATGATCCAGGAGTTCATCAAGCGATGCAGCGGATCATGAGAGTGATCAAGGCTTCGGAGACCGAGTCAGTGATCCTAGGTTCGCATCAGTTGCGTGATACCGCAGTCGACTGATTTGATTCGTGGGAGCTGTCCCGGGGAGAGAATGCACTTCCAGCTATTTGGGACGAGTTCGCAAGGGCATTTCTTGCACATTTCTTGCCTCGCGGATGAGGAGGGCTCGCCGCATTTTTGGTGTTGCGGCGAGCAGCGTCACGGTTCGAGTACAATGTGGAGTTCGACTCATTGGCGTGACGTCCGCGTTAGTAGCTAGTATGGAGGATCGAGTCCACCGATATGTTCTGAGGCTCGATGATTACCTAGCGAGAGTTGTTCGGTGTAGCTCTTCACCGGCATGGACATTGCCGCATGCGAGCTTATGCACTGGAGGTGAGGCGGAGAAATCGGCGGAATGACCAAAGTCGGCGAAGAGGGCGAAGCGCGGTCCTTTGGTGATTTTCGAGGCACCGCCTCGGCCAGAACAGTTATGCGCCTCGCCCGACAGAGTGGTCCTCTACAATCTTGAGCGTCGAGTTTTGAGGCGCAGTCGTGGCTCGAGGTTGATTTTCGGAGAGCATGGGTGTTAACCACCAAGCCACCCATACCTCGTTGTGACCGTGGCAGACTCGCGATGGGAGTGTCGTGCTAGTCCGGAGTTTGTTTTACATGCGGCAGCGAGGCCATTTTGGGAGAAACGTCACTGTGGGTAGCTGGTAGGATAGCGACTACGGATCATTGCGGGTTCTTCACTTTCCATAGTCAGCAGATGTTCATACCGTGAGCCACGGTAGAGGTCGCGGTGGAAGTTCCCGATTTTAGCGGTCCTCGAATCGCCTATTTTCAGTATATCCTTAACCCTACAGAGTTTTGTATGTATTGATGATGTGATGATGTGTTTAGTGTTATGTTCGGATAGCTTTGTGCTAAAGCGTGATGTAGAACACGGTTGTGAGAAGGGTAAGCTCGAGGTGAGAAAATGATGAACCTTAGAATATTACTGATTGAGACCTTAGATGTAAGGCCGTCTTGAGTACAGATTCGCAAGTGATCCTTGTCGGAGTGCATTTTATGCCTAGAACGTTTTGTGTGATAAAGTCCTGGGTAGTGTGCGGTGGAAGTGGTAGCTTTCATGACTGTAGAGTAAGATTGTTCGGATCGGGAACAAGAGCGTGATGTGTTAAGTGGGTCGGGTTGGGGCCATGTTGAGGGCCAACCGCGGCTATTCGAGGTGGGGTCGGCTCTGGGTGGTCCCGGTGGTAGGGTGACGAGGTGCTAGGCCCAGTTTAGATGACCATCGATGAGTTTGTGGATATGTTCGACCAGAATCGGTTCGTGAAGGCCGGAATGGCCTTAGAGGAAATAAAGCTAGTAAGATGACCAAGTTTGAGGTTGTGACTCCAAAGTATTGGAAATCAAGCAATGATCAAGTATGGTGCGTATACTAGAAGAGTTCAAGTGTTCGGCGAGGCATGACGAGTAAGAAAGGAAGAGAACGTGTGTTAGTTCGTGGCCGGGCATGGCGTTGGCAACTTGTTAGAAGATCTTCTTCGTAATCCACTGAGAAGGAACATTCGACGAATGTTTCTAAGGAGGAGAATGTTATACCGTATTTCGGCAGTATGTACGTGAGGCGCACGTATTAAATTTTGCCTTAAGATTTGACAAGTTTCAAATTTGTACACAAGTGCCAAAAGAGTCGCTTTTTAAACGCTTTCCTGACTTTCGTAGGGAAAATTCGCTATGTCATTAATAATTTTTATGGATTTTTCCGAGAGACGAAACATTTTGGACCAACGGAGAGGACAAGTGTCACCTCCCATCGGAAGCAAGTGACGACAAGCTCGACCATCGCACGCTTTTGGTGTTGAAATTTTGGTCAAGGGTTAGGTAGGATATTTTGTGTAGATGGATAAGGTAGCACATGGCTAAATCTCGCCTTACACTTGCTATGCACTTGTCTTCATCTTGCCATTGGTTGGCCTTCACTTGACCTATAAATACCTCTCTAGTTGAAGACATTCTTCATCCAAAACTTGAGCAATCTATCTAAGTCTCAAAATACTCCCTCCCACTTGTTTGCTTCGTCCAAAGCCCCTCCCCCCTCCCTTAAGAAGCTTTGGCCAGGCCTCCTCCCCTTTGTAGAGGCTTCGCCGTGGGTACACCCCTAGCCTAGTTGTTTTCAGATAATACCCATTTTGTGGTATAGAAATACTCTCCTAGTATTGTTATAATGCCCAAATACTTTAGCCCATATACCTTGTAGTACTTTCCAAAGTACCCTTTTATACAAAGCCCGTAAAATACTATTATACTTCCACTTAGCCTCTAAACGAAACCCTAAGGAAATCTTCATTGTTAGTTGAAGTATTTAAGCAGAAGTTGGTTAGAACTTCTAAGGGTTGGTTGAGCGGGTTGAGCGCACGAGTAGAGCTAAACCTTGCTCAGATCGACATATAAACTCGGATAATTTTGGGCTTATCGAGGTAAACACTCTTGACCTTCTATTGTAATTGGAAATTACATGTTGTAGGAATATATTGTTGAAGTATACTATATATAGAACTGAACATTAAAACTGTGCGGCAATGTCTTTTGACTTAAGCTCGAATAATACTTACGCAATGTCTTGCGACTTAAGCTGAATTTTAAGAAGTGAATCGAATCAGAATTACATAGGATCAGACATAATAGGCTTGTGTAGTATTACCGTGAGTAGAATTGTACACGTCCGGTTAGACGTAAAACCACTCGTTGGCTTGTGGCCACCGATAGAGGAGGAGATTTACGCCGCATGTGGGGTGCCGAATTTTCGTAAGATATTCTACATTGAGATCTAAGATGTTAATAGGCGCCAGTGGCCTCTATAGGTTGAAATACTACGTGGCGTGGTCCGCAGCTTGGGTGTAGCCGAGCGGTTTGAGGTACTGGAGCGCTTTTCTTTAGTCGAATCGTCGCGAGGTATGTGAACCTATTCTTATCTGTTCTAGCAGCATGATATGTGTATAACTATGTAGTACTAGAGACATACGTGTTAAATGTATTTGATTGTTTTTAAACATAAAGTGTTATAACAGCTCTATGTAAATGAGAAATGCTTTGTGTTTTTTTTTTAAAAAGATAACTGATTTGACTTATAACCGACTTGATGTGTGATAATAAAGAACCTCGAAGTATTCTAAAAGATTAAGAAACCTTTTTGGAAGAAGTGTATACTTGGTTTGAAAACATAAGAGTTATACCAGCTTTATGAGAAATTAGGTGTAACTTCTTAAGAGAGATAAAAAGAATGGTTTAATGGTTTAGAAGTTAAGAGACTTATTCTTAAAAGATAAGAGACTTGACTTAATATGGATGTTTGTGTGAAACCTCATTCTTGAGTAATGAGTACTTGGTTTTTGAAAAGAATAATGTTTTACCGATTTCGGAAATCAGAATGTGTATCGACAAACCACTGCAGCGTTAATAAAGGAAAATGTATTGAATAATTAAGTATTATTAAAACCAGTAGAAACCTCCATCTGCATAAGCTAAGATGAGACAAAATGATATTACATTTTCTAGATCATGGCGCTTAATAAGATTGATTATGAACAAGAATAACCTATTCACTATGGCATATGTTACTCAATTGTTTTAAAAGAGATTAAGACATTGAACTATGAAACTTTTCAAAAAGAGACTTGTGTAATTGAAATTAGGCAAACTGGAACTTTAGGGAAAAGAAAGGCATTGTGTTGTCTTAAAATGGTTTAAAACATAAGGTGTTATAACAGCTTTATGGGAAGTTGGTTATAACGACCTTATGAAAACAAAAGAAAGGTTTTATCATCGCTTTTAATGTGGTAACTTGACTTTAAAAGAGAAGTGTTTTGGTCAAAAAGAAAGCACGGTGTTGCCTTAACTGGTTTAAAAAAAGAGAAAGACTGGCAGTTGTTTTGGTTTACTTAAAAGATATAAGTCACTCTATTTTATACTACGGGTATCGGGTGACTTTTATAAAAGGAATAGATCTCTTTAAAAGGAATTTAACATACGTAGTACTTTAGGTTAAAACCGGACTTTGGCATAAAATGAAAGTAACTTAAGTTGTGTAACTTGCCTACGCTTGTTGTTGTGAAACTTGCCTATGCTTGTTGTTGAGAAACTTGCCTATGCTTGTTGTGATAGCCTTTGTTGTGCAAGAATTGTGTTTTCATACTACCGCCTCGATGGAGGTCGGTTGACTTGTTGAGAACTTACTTGACGCGGACCTACGTGACGGATAAATTCCACGCACGTTCGCTGATAGTGTTACTTTGTAATCGCTTTGGACATACCGACACGATCGTAGCGCACGGCATGCTTCCACTTTGATTACCGCTTGTTGTCTTATTGTTTCCCTTTCGACATATCGACACGATGCGTAGCGCACGTATGCTTCCATTTGGAATCTTTGTCTTATTATTTCCCTTTCGACTCATCGACACGACGCGTAGCGCACGTATGCTTCCATTTGGAATGTTGTCTCATTTGTTCCTTTGGACATACCGACACGATGCGTAGCGCACGTATGCTCCCATTTGGATTCTTGTCTTGTTATCATATCATAGATTGCAGCGTGAGGAAAGGTACTCCACGCGGATTGATGTTGCGGGCGCGAGACCGAATTGATATAATCAAGTATGTGTGTATCGTAGTTTGGTTATCATACCGCTCTCGCTTTTATAGACTATTATGATTTCATTTCTGATTTTTCGATTTCACATACTTGGTACTGTTATCGACCTCCTTCGGGGCTGCGTTCATGCCGCAGTAAGTACATCTACCGCCGATTCCGTTAGGATCTCATTTATTTGGGAAGCTCCGCTTCGTCGAGGCTTATCTTTGGTATGTTACCACGAGTCCGTAAGTTCTTATGCGTTCAGGGGTATGGCGGGCCCCGTCCCGTCATAGTTGTTGTATAAATCTTAGAGTCTCAGAAGATGCTTGTGGGCGGTGTAAGGATTGTAACTGTTCAAATTTTTATATATATATGTTGGAAGGCAACTGTTTTGGTTGGCCTATTTGCTTTTATTTATCATGTCTCTCGTTTCATATTTATGCTTTATGTTCCGCTGATTTTCTCTGATGTTGTATCACTAGGGTGCCCGGGGTAAGGCACCAGTCACGGGCCCCGGTTCGGGTCGTGACAATTTCACACCCCTAGCCTAAAAAACCTCACAAAGCCGAGAGCATGCAAAAATAGAGCCTTAGTGTTCTTCACTTTTTGGAGTTAATTCTTGAATAGAAGTTGGTTAGGAACTTCTAAAGGTGACTTTTGGTGGTTTGGAACACAAAGATTGGAGCTAAAACTTGCTTAGGAACGACTTTAAGTTCTTGGATATTTTTGGGCTAAATTGAGGTAATGAACCTTAACCTCTTTGTGAAGTTGATTATTATGTATATTGGATATTATACATATATTGGAAGTATATTATGGACTATAAGATATAAGGAAAGATTTGGATCTTGTTAAGATGTTAAAAGGAGAATTGACATATTAGCCATTAAAATGGTAAAAATGTATCCATTACTTACTAAGAAGTTAACAACAAAGGAACTATAACTTGTATTAAGATTGAAATATAAGTTGGAAGACTAATGAAGTAATTGGATAAGTAAAATTGTAAAAGTTGGCCAAGGACCCCAACTTAAGGACCGTATTTACTTTGGACCGTATTTACTTTGGACTGTATTTACATTGTTGTTAAGGGGAAGATTGTTAAATCGCGTTCCGTTTGGGCGTGTGATCCTCTTCTTTAATTATTGTTGTTATAAATGAGAGATTGTTAATCGCGTTCCGTTTGGGCGTGTTATCCCCTTCTTTAATTATTGTTGTTATGAAGGAGAGATTGTTAATCGCGTTCCGTTTGGGCGTGTTATCCACTTCTTTAATTATTGTTGTTATTAAGGAGAGATTGTTAATCGCGTTCCGTTTGGGCGTGTGATCCCCTTATTTAAATTTCGGAATTATTGCGCCTTATTTATGGCATATTGGTTACTATTATCGGGCCTTGATAAAGGTGGAGAATTGAGTAGAAACGGGGGAAGTGCTGCCCAAATTTTTCATAGACTAAGAGAAGTCTTACTTAGAAGAATTCCACGAAAAAACTAGAAGTTTATAGGCGTGTTTTGACTATTATAGGTTGACACTCTGCGCGCGACATATCCGACTTGGCAAGTGGATTTAGCCGAAGAGGTATGTGATTCTTCCTATCCCTTTGAGCATGATATTTGTGAAATATATATAGTACGGTAGACGTACGTGTGTTAAACTAAATTTGGCTTTACTTTGATGTCTTTGGACTTGAGTTCTAATTAATAAGAATCTTGAATATTTCAAAAAGAGTTATGAATCATTTTGGAAGAAAAGTAATACTTGGTTTTCATAAAAAGTTTAAGTGTTATACTCGCTTTATTGGAAGTTAGCTATAACGACTTAAGAAAGATAAGAAAAACGGTTTAATTATTTGTTTATCAAATGCTTGAAATGATGTGTGAAGGTATGGTAAGTTGGTTTGATAAACATGTTATGATGCTACGTGTGTTAGTATCTTGTGACGCTTGTGTAAGGAGGTTATTCTTGTTGTGCTTATGTTGTTTAACGATAAGCTGTTGTGTTAGTATTATATCACTCACCCTCCTGACTTGTTATGATACCGTGGGTTAGCCGCCCCCGATGCGAGGAATACCTCATGCGGGTCCATGGGACCTATGCGGAGCTGCGGGAGTTCCAGGATGATCACTCCGTGTGTGTTACGCCGTCACGAGAATACCTCACGCGGTCTATGTGGCCATGCGCGGCTGCGAGTCCGGGACGATGTCGAGGTTAGCTACCCCGATGTGAGAATACCTCATGCGGGCCTAGGTGGCTTTATGCGGTGCGGAGTTCCAGGATTAGGCTCGCATAATGATACTATGGGCGATTGGCCTTGCTTCGATCATTAGCGCCTAGAAAAGACGATTACATTATATCTATTTTTGCTCTTGTTTATGATGGCACTATATGCGGTTAACTTGCTTGTTTCGCATATTTGTGAATTGGTTTTAAAATGTTATAGTTATATATATATATCAAGACTTCTGATTTCACATACTTGGTACTGTTATGCGACCTCGGGGTGCGTTCATGCCGCAGGTAAGGGAAAACAGGTGGTGGATCCTCATTCTTAGGATCTTTACTCAGGTGTCAGGAGCTCCATTTCTCCGGAGGCTCGACTTTTGGTACGGTTCTCCCTGGTGTTATAGATGTTTTGTACATTCAGGGGTATGACGGGGCCCTGTCCCGTCATAGTGTTTACACCTTCTTAGAGGTCTGTAGTCCTGTTGTAAAGTTGGGATGTAACTGTTCACTTTTGGTATTTATATACATGCCGAAAGGCAACTTTTCTTTGGATAGACTGTTCTTATTCTACACTGTTTCACGACCCGTTCCCGGGCCCGTGACTAGTGCCTTACCGGGCACCCAAGTAGACATACATCAGAGTAACCAGCGGAATATAAACTTGCAAACATGAAACAGTGTAGAATAAGAACAGTCTACCCAAGAAAAAGGTTGCCTTTCGGCATGTATATAAATACCAAAAGTGAACAGTTACATCCCAAATTTACAACAGGACTACAGACCTCTAAGAATGAAATCAACTATGACTGGACAGGGCCCCGCCATACCCCCTGAATGTACAAAAGTATATGACCTCAGGGAACCGTACCAAAGGACAAAACCTCCGGAGAAATGGAGCTTTCCCAGAGTGTCAGTATGTCCAAAGCAAATAACAAGATAACACTCCTAGTGGAAGCATACCCGTGGGCCACCCAACGTGTCAGTATGTCCAAAGCAAATAACAACATAACACTCCTAGTGGAAGCATACCCGTGGGCCACCCATCGTGTCAGTATGTCCAAAAGGATCGATATAGTGGAAGCATACCCGTGGGCCACCCAACGTGTCAGTATGTCCATCAATCAACCAGATAACCGGACCTCCATCGAGAGACGCGGTAGCACAGAAATACAACACTTTCACAAAAAAGGCTATCACAACAAGCATAGGCAAGTTCAACATACTCTTAGACTTTCATTTTATGACCACAAATCCGGGTTTTAACCCCAAGGTACTACGTACGTTAAATTCTTTCAAAAGATCCATTTCTTTTATAAAGGTCACATGATACTCGTAGTGTCAGAATAGAGTGACTATCATTTTGAGTAAACCAAAACAATTTCCATACTTTCTTTTTAAACCAAACTAAGACAATACCATGCCTTCTTTTTTTAAACCAAACCACTTCTCCTTTTAAAGTCACGTTGCCAGTTTAAACCCAATGATAAAACCATTCTTTTGTTTTCATAAAGTCGTTATAACTAACTTTCCATAAAGATATTACAACACTTTATGTTTTAAACCAATTAAAGACAAAACTATGCCTTTCTTTTTTTACCAAAAACTCTTCAATTCCTCAAGTCTCTTTTCTTTTAAAAATCAAGTTCCTTACTTTGGAAATTTAAGAAAATTAATACTTGTTTATAATGATTCTTATTAAAGCAGTCATGATCTAGGAAATGTAATACAATTTTGTCTTATCTTAGCTTCTATGCAGATGGAGGTTTCTACTTGTTTTAAGTTAATTATTAGTCATTACATTTTCCTTGATTAACGCTGCAATGGCTTGTTCGATACTCATTCCCCTTTCCGAAATCAATATAACATTATTATAAAAAACCAAGTACTCATTACTCACGAATGAGGTTTCACAACTTTCCACACAATTCAAGTTCTTCACATATCAAATCAAGTCAAATATAAGTCAAGTCTCTTATCTTTTTAAAAATCAATAAACCATTCTTTTACCTACATAAAGTTGTTATAATTAACTTCCCATAAAGCCATTATAACACTTTATGTTTTAAACCAACCAAATTGCTTTAGCACACGACGTCACCGTACTACATAGTTTACAACCATCATGCTAGAAAGGATAGGAAGAGGTTCACATACCTCGCGACGATTATCGACAATTAGCAAAACGCTCCAAAGTACTATAACCTTGCTAGCCTTTTCCACCCTTCAAGTAGAGTACACTACTCGTAGTACTTCAACCTATAATGACCATGAAACGTCTATTAACTTCTAGATCCCTTCGTAGAATATTTCTAAGTACAAGGTTCCCTATTCTACGGAAAATTCAAAGACTCTCCCCGCTTTCCACTCAATTCTCCACCTTTTCAAGGCCCGATAATAGTAACCAACATGCCATAAATAAGGCGCAATAATTCGAAATTTAAAGAAGGGATCACACGCCCAAACTAACGCGATTAACAATCTCTCCTTCATAACAACAATAATTAAAGAAGGGGATCACACGCCCAAACGGAACGCGATTAACAATCTCTCCTTCATAACAACAATAATTAAAGAAGGGGATAACACGCCCAAACGAAACGCGATTAACAATCTCTCCTTCATAACAACAATAATTAAAGAAGGGGATAACACGCCCAAACGGAACGCGATTAACAATCTCTCCTTCATAACAACAATAATTAAAGAAGGGGATAACACGCCCAAACAGAACACGATTAACAATCTCTCCTTCATAACAACAATGTAAATACAGTCCAAAGTAAATACGGTCCAAAGTAAATACGGTCCTTAAGTTGGGGTCCTTGGCCAACTTTTACAATTTTACTTATCCAATTACTTCATTAGTATTCCAACTTATATTCCAATATTAATATAAGTTATAGTTCCTTTGTTGTTAACCTCTTAGTAAGTAATGTATACATTTTTACCATTTTAATGGATAATATGCCAATTCTCCTTTTAACATCTTAACAAGATCCAAATCTTTCTTTATATCTTATAGTCCATAATATACTTTCAATATATGTATAATATCCATATATACATAATAATCAACTTCACAAAGAGGTTAGGTTCATTACCTCAAAATAGCCCAAAAAAAACGTGACTGTCCAGATTTTTAGCCACTGCTTCGTCAGCTGAACTTGTAACGTCGATAACTCTCTACTCCAGAGTTCTATCGACGAGCGGTTTGTTGAGTTGGAAACTAGACTCGACGAACTTCATTTTAGGCTTTTGAAACACCCAAAAACTCCTTATATGCTAGGAGATATTCCCTTCCAAATTTGACTAAAAATCTGTCCAAAACAGTCCCGAAAAATCTGCCCACTCTCGGCCAAGGGGGGTTTTTGAGGCTAGGGGTGTGAAATATTGTCTAACTCTTGGTTAATAATCTTCCTAATACATTAAGGAAGAACACTTTTAAGTTTAAGAATTTTTGGACAACATTTGCTCAAGTAAAGGGGGGTTTGGACGAGAACAAGAAGGGAGGGAGATAAAATATTTTCAAGTCTTGAAATTGTTATAACCCGTATTTCCAGAGTATGTACGTAAGGGAATACGTACAAAAAGTCTAGCCTTAAAGTTTAGGCAAAACGTTTTTTTAGGCACAACTCACAAAACGAATAGTTTTCCGACGAAACGTTTCCACAGCTTTCGTAGGGTAAATTCCGGCTATGCCATTTCTAATTTTTGCGGATTTTTCCGAGAGACGAAACATTTTGGACCAACGGGAGGGCGACACTTGTCACCCTCCAATTGATGGACTTGAAATCGTCCATTTGGACGATTTGGGCTAGGAGGAACACGTTTTTTGTGCCTTGTGCACAAGTCAAGGAGTTGGTAGGATATTTGTGTATAGTTAATCCTCACCCTACACTTGCCTTGCACTTGTCTAAATCTTGGCCATTGGTTGGCCACTTCTTGACCTATAAATACCCCCCTTAAGATGAAGAGTTCTTCATCCACAAATTACTTTCCAAGTCTTGAAAATCCTCCCTTCTCCCTTGTTAGCCATTTCGTCCAAGCCCTCTTCCCCCTCTAGCCTAAGTGGCCCTTGGCCGAATACCCCCCCTAGCCTAGCCAAAAATCTAACCCCCCTCCCTTGGTAGAAAAGTTACCTTCTTGTATCGTTATAATGCCCAAAATACCCTAGCACAAATACCTTAGTACTTAGTAGAAGTTGTGAAGAACTTCTAAGGTTCTGAGCATACAACTTAGAGCAAAACCTTGCTCAGCGCCACTTTTCTAGGATATTATTGGGCTTACCGAGGTAATAATCCTAACCCTCTTTGTATTAGAGAATGCATACTGTAGAAGTATAAGAATAAGTATTAATCACTTAGAAGGGTTTAAAGAAGAATAATCAAATCAGATTTACATAGACTGTTTTCACAATGAGACTTATATAGCTCACCGGGTAGGGAAGTGCTGCCCGACTTACCGTAGAATTATGAACCCCCTGTTTAGAATGACCTTCAGAGTAGTCTTTGATAGATATCTGTGACTATTATAGGCTGACTCTCTGCGCGCGACATATTCAACTTGGCAGGTGGTTTTCGCTGAGAAGGTATGTGATTCTTCCTAAAGCATGATATTTTACAATATATATAGTACGGTGACGCATACGTGTTAACTAAAATATAACTACGGCAATGTCTTTGACTTAAGCCTGAATAATACTTACGGCAATGCCTCACGGCTTAAGCCTGAATAACACTTACGGCAATGCCTCACGGCTTAAGCCTGAATAATAAAGATCTGAAAGCATTTTTAAAGAATACTGAATCTTTTTTTAACAGAAGAAGACTAATTGGTTTTTAAACAGAAGCTTAAGAGTTATACTAACCTTATGGGAGGTTAAGTATAACCACTTAAGATTGATAAAAGAAACAGTTTGCCTATGTGTTTATAACAGACTTATATTGAATTGTGAAAAGAATAATAAGATGGTTTGATAAGTAGACATGATATGATGCTATGTGTGTTAGTGTCTTGTAACGTTTGTGAAAAAGAGTATTCTTGTTGTGATTATGTTGTTATGTTAGTATACTATCACTCACCTCTTGAGATGATACCGGGTTGCCGCCTCCGACGCGGGTAGACTCGTGTCCGGGGACCATGATTCGAGAATACCTCATGCGGGTCCAGGGGGCCTATGCGGAGCTACGAGAGTTCCAGGTTAGTATGCGGGGTTATACCTCATGCGGTCTATGTGGCCATGCGGACAACGAGTCCAGGACGATGCCGAGGAGTAGCTACCCTCGATGCGGGGTTATACCTCATGCGGGCCCATGTGAGTGGCCTATGCGGACTCCGGGAGTCCAGGATTAGGCTTGCAGAATGATGATATGGGCGAGTGGCCCTGTTTCGATCATTCGCAGCCTAGACAAGACCTATTACAGTTACCTATTGTTGCTCTTGTTTGTGATGTGGCACTACGTGCGGTTTCCTTGGTTGTTTCACACATATTTGTAAACTGGTTTTAAAAAATGATATGTTTTCATTTAAGTACTTTACAGTTTCGCATACTTAGTACCTGTTGTGATCGACCACCTTCGGGGCTGCGTTCATGCCGCAGTAAGGGCAAGCAGTGCTAGATCCGCATCCTTAGGATCTCTACGTTGGTGTCGAGCTCCATCTCTTCCGAGGCTCTACTTTTGGTATGATCTCCTTGTAGATAGTTTTGTATCCAGGTATGGCGGGGCCCCGTCCCGCCATAGTTGTATATTTCAGAGGTCTTAGTCATGTTGTACGATTTCGGATGTAATCGCTAAACCATGATTTTATATATATATGCCGAAAGGCGATGTTTTCTCACATAAAGCGTGGTCTTATTTTATAAATCGTTTCATGTCTTGTTTTTATATTCCGCTGATTACTCTGATGTATGTCTACTTGGGTGCCTTGGTAAGGCACCAGTCACGGGCCCCGGAACGGGTCGTGACAAAAGTGGTATCAGAGCAGTTAATCCTCGGAAAGTGTCTACAGACCGTATCTAGTAGAGTCTTGATTATCGGTGTGTTGTGCACCACACCAATAATCAGGAGGCTATAGGATATTTAGGATTGGTTTCCATTCTTCTCATTACGAGATCGTGCTTTAGAGGCATGTTATAGGTTGGACCCTCTAACGTATTCCTTTCTAATGCTTATGCCTCCACGAAAGGCAACCCGCCCGTGGCGGCAAGGCAATGAGGAGGCGCTAGCAGACACCCAGAGTCACGAGGGCTCAGCCCGATCTATACCGAGGCGGCGAGTTCTATGACGCCGCCAGGCCCAAAGAGACCACAGTACCACACCTCGCGTCCCACGGCTGGGGCGGAGGAGTTAGGTACAAAGAGATGGCCCGACTTTTGGCTAAAGTTGTGGCCCGACACGAGAGAGGCTGGATGCGCAGCTCGGCTCTCCACCCGTACCGTTGTTCACCCGAGGCGAGAGTTTGAGGCTACGAGACTTCTTGAGTCAGCCGCCGGAGTTTTATGGGTCGAGGCCGAGGATGATCCGCGGAGTTCATCCGTCGGCCAGAGGATTTTGAGAGTGATCGGGTCGAGACCGAGTCCGTGATCTTTGGTTCACATAAACGCGTGATACCGTGATCGATTGGTTTGATTCATGGGAGTTATCCGGGAGAGCACGCGTCCCACTACTGGGATGAGTTCTCGTGAGGCTTTCCTCACTCACTTCTTGCCTCCACGGATGAGGAGGCGCGGTGATAGATTTTTATTCGAGGCGCAGAGGACGCGCCTTTGTGGAGTACAATGTCGAGTTTGATTCATTGGCTCGATATGTCCCAAAGATTGGTAGCAGATATGGAGGATAGGGTGCACCGCTATGTCACCGGCTAGACGACTATATGGTCGAAGTCATGTGCGGGGTTTCTCTCCACCGTATGGACATTACCCGCACGCAGCTCACGCCTCGATGCGGCGAGCGCAGAGGTCGGCGAGTGGACAGACCAGCAGAAGGCCGGGACGGAGGGTCTTACGGTGGTTATCTGTGGCGGCCTCCAGCAGTCTAGATTCGCACCACGCCACCTGAGCACTCCCGCACCGCCCGCAAGACCTAGAGTTTTCGAGGGCGCATCGGGCCCTGTGGCTTCGTGACGCCCGTAGTAAGTGCGCCGATCGGGACCACCCCAGTGTGGCGATGCGGTGGATCCCATTACGGAAGTGTGGTACTACTTTTGAGCTTGTTACGCCAGGGCCGCAGGTCACTTTGCGGGATTGTCCGACCGGGGCGCTGGTGGTAGGCTCGCCTTCAGTTGTTGCCGCTTCATCATCTCCTCTGATTACTCGCCCGAGGCGTGGTGCTCATGGGTCAGCAGGTCGCGCAGAGGTCGTGGCTCGTCCCAGATTAGCGGTCCTCGAACCGCATTTATGCTTTGTCCACCGACAGATCGTGAGGCCTCACCGATGTCGTCACGTACCTTATCGATCAGGTTTGATGTGTATGCTTTGATAGATCCGGTTCTACTCATCCTATATATCTCCACTTGTTGCTAGTAGGATAGGGATAGAGCACGAGTCCATAGACCCTTTCGAGGTAGCTACGCCAGATGGTGATTCGGTGGTAGCTCGGCGGGTATATGAGCTTGTCTGTGACCATTTACGATCGTCGACCAGCCGACTTGATAGAGTTGGAGATGATTGACTTCGACGATTATGGGATGGATTGGCTAGCTTCTTGCTACGCCAATGTAGACCGCAGAGAGAGTAGTACGGTTCCATTTCGAGGAGCCGGTTGTTGAGTGGGAGCACCAGATCGCCGAGGGTAGGTTTATTTCCTACCTCGAGGCTAGGAAGATAGTGCGAGGCGGGTATATCCGCCATCTCGTCGGGTGTTTGATCTCAAGGCGCGTACCAGATTTTCGGGTTCCCAGAGTCGTGAGTTCCCAGACGTGTTTCGGATGACCTCGTATCCTCCCGAGAGGAGATCGAGTTTTGTATTGACATATTGCGGATACTCGCCTATTTCCATTCCGCCATACGTAATGGCACTGCCGAGTTGAGAGAGTGAAGGACCACCGAGGGATTTCTTTGGAGAAGCGGCTTCATTAGGCCCAGTGTTTCCCGAAGCGCCGGTATTGTTCGTGAAGAAGGACGACGCCGCGCATGTGTGTTGATTACGGTGAACAAGGTGACCATTAAGAATGATACCCTTCCTGTGATTGATGATTTGTTCGACCGGTTGCGAGCGCGAGATGTTTCTCCAAGATTGATGCGTCGGGCTATCATCGTTCGTGTCGAGAGGGTGGATGTCCCTAGATCGCATTCGGACTGCGGGCATTATGAGTTCGTGGTCATGTCTTTTGGGTTGACCAATGCTCGTGGTATTCATGGATTTGATGAACCGAGTGTTCAAACCATTTTTGGACACGTTTGTGATAGTGTTCATTGATGATATCTTGGTTTATTCTCGCCAGAGCAGGAGCATGCGAGCATTTGGCGATCAGGCCGGCGATTCTCGAGATCGCGGTTATGCGCCAAGTTTTCCAAATGTGAGTTTTGTTGACTTGATGGCGTTTCTGGGCATATTGTCGGTGATGGCATTCGAGTGGATACGCCAAGATCGAGGGCCAGACTTGCCTAGACCTACTACTCAGAGGTTCGCGATCGGGCCTTGCAGTTATTATCGGCCGTTCGTGGAGAAGTTTGCTTCTATCTACGCACCATTGACTAGGCCGACTCGAGGCACCAAGTTCGATGGTGATGCTTGGAGCGGGGTTTCGATTCTTTGAAAGAGAGATTGACGACCGCCTCGTTCTTACTTCCGGAGGTCCGGATGGTTATGTCGTGTATTGTGATCGTCGGCATCGGGTTGGGATGTGTTGATGCGGCATGGCGGGGTTATAGCATATCATCCCGACGGTGAGGAAACACGAGAGGAACTACCCCACCCATGATTTGGAGTCGGTACCGTGATTCACGCTTTGAAGATCCGAGGCACTATTTGTATGGGGTTCACGTGGATATTTATACGGACCACAAGAGCCTCGGTATATCTTCACCAGAGAGTGAACTTACGGCAGACGGTGGTTAGAGTTGCTTAAGGATTACGATGTTGATATCTGTATCACCCGGGAAGGCCAATGTTGTGGCGATGCCTTAGTCGTAGTCGATGGGAGCCTATCGGATGCGCTAGAGAGGAGGGACATGGTTCGTGATTTGCATCGATTAGCGAGCCTTGGTGTCCGTTTGATTGATTACGATAGCGGTGGGGTTAGAGTTCGTGAGGTTGCCGAGTCTTCCATCGTCGAGGAGGTGAAGAGGCAACCGCTCGAGATCCACTTTGATTCGATATCGTGATCTGACTCTTCGTGAGGGCAAGGGTCCTTGAGGTAGCACCATGGGGTGCTAAGGTTTGAGGCGCATTGTGTTCCAGATGTTTGAGGACTTGGCCGCAGTTCTTGGGGAAGCACACAAGCGCGTTACTATCCATCCGGTCGACCAAGATGTACCACGACCAGATCCGTATTGGTGGGATGGCTTGAAGAGACGTTGCGAGTTCGTAGCTCGCCCGTGTTGTCGCAGTGAAGGTAGAGCACGAGGCACGTGGTTTGTTACGCATTTATCGAGATCCCGACTGGAAGTGGGAGGTAATCAACATGGACTTCATCACGTGATTACCTCGCACTCGGAGGAGACATGATTCTTTATGGGTTATCGTCGACAGTCGATTTAAATCAGCCCACTTTCTTCCCGTCGGGCGACTTTTGGTGAGGATTATGCCGCACATTACATCCGAGAGATCGTCGATCGCATGGAGTCCCTACTCGATCATATCGCATGTGGAGCCGGTTACGCTAACTGGAGGTCCTTCCGAGGGGTTTAGGACGCAGTGAGCACAGTCTGCATTTCATCCACGCATGCACTGACAGCAGAGCGCACTATCCGCACTTCGAGGATATGTCGCGAGCTTTGGTTATTGACTTGTGGTAGTTGGGAGGATCATTTGCCTCTAGTTGAGTTCGCGTATAATAATAGCTACCACTCCAAAGATTCGGATGGCGCCTTATGAGGCCTTGTATGGGAGGAAGTGCAGATCGCCTATAGGTTGGTTCGATGTGGGCGAGTGCGCTAGTGGGACCAGATTTGCGCAGCAGTGGATAAGGTGAAGCTTATCCGGCGGCTATTGACACCGTAGTCGATGTAAGTCGTATGCAGATCATCGTCGCCGACATCCGAGTTCGCGATTGATGATTGGGTTTTCTGAAGCGTGTCACCCATGGCGGTGTGATGAGATTCGGAAGAAGGGAAACTCACCTCAGGTACATTGGGCGTTTCATTGTCCGCAGGTAAGCAAGGTTGCCTATGAGTTGGATCTGCCGTCCGATCCGGAGGCAGTGCATCCGATTTTTCACGATCTATCCGAGGAGATGTATCGGGATCCATCTAGGTACACCCGATTGACGATGTCCGTGTGACCAGGGGTTATCGTATGAGAGATTCCCATAGCGATAGTCGATCGTCGGTTAGGCGTCATGGACGAAGGACGTGGCTTCCACAAAGTCTTGTGGCGAACGAGCTCAGTGGAGGAGATGACGTGGGAAGCCGGCGAGAGGACATGAGGCAGAAGTATCCTCACCTATTCCCACACCTCCGGTAATTCACTTTCCTACTTGTAAATTTTCGTTATCGTTTACGCCTAAGTGTTGTTCTGTGGCCGTGTGGCATTTGCAATCGCTCTGTTATGAAGAATCTTATCGTTAATCGTCTTGGGAAGGAACATTCGACGAATGTTTCTAAGGGGAGAATGTTATAACGTATTTCAGTATGTGCGTAAGGGAATACGCATAAAAAGTCTAGCCTTAAAGTTTAGGCAAAACGCTTTTTTAGGCACAACTCACAAAACGAATAGTTTTCCGATAAACGCTTCCACAACTTTCGTAGGATAAATTCCGCTATGCCATTTCTAATTTTTGCGGATTTTTCCGAGAGACGAAACATTTTGGGATCAACGAGGGCGACACTTGTCACCCTCCAATTGATGGACTTGAAATCGTCCATTTGGACGATTTGGGCTGTGAGGAACACGTTTTTGTGCCTTGTGCACAAGTCAAGAGTTGGTAGGATATTTGTGTATAGTTAATCCTCACCCTACACTTGCCTTGCACTTGTCTAAATCTTGGCCATTGGTTGGCCACTTCTTGACCTATAAATACCCCCCTTAAGATGAAGAGTTCTTCATCCACAAATTACTTTCCAAGTCTTGAAAATCCTCCCTTCTCCCTTGTTAGCCATTTCGTCCAAGCCCTCTTCCCCCTCTAGCCTAAGTGGCCCTCGCCGAATACCCCTAGCCTAGCCAAAAATCTAACCCTCCCTTGGTAGAAAAGTTACCTTCTTGTATCGTTATAATGCCCAAAATACCCTAGCCCAAATACCTTAGTACTTAGTAGAAGTTGTGAAGAACTTCTAGGGTTCTTGAGCATACAACTTAGAGCAAAACCTTGCTCAGCGCGACTTTTCTAGGATATTATTGGGCTTACTGAGGTAATAATCCTAACCTCTTTTGTATTAGAGAATGCATCTTGTAGAAGTATAAGAATAAGTATTAATCACTTAGAAGGGTTTAAAGAAGAATAATCAAATCAGACTTACATAGGACTGTTTTCACATGAACTTATATAGCTCACCGGCAGGGAAGTGCTGCCCGACTTCATCGTAGAATTATGAACCCGCTTAGAATGACCTTGAGTAGTCTTTGATAGATATCTGTGACTATTATAGGTGACTTCTACGCGACATATTCAACTCAAGTGTGGTTTTCACTGAGAAGGTATGTGATTCTTCCTAAAGCATGATATTTTACAATATATATAGTACGGTAGACGTACATGTGTTAACTAAAATATAACTACGGCAATGTCTTTGACTTAAGCCTGAATAATACTTACGGCAATGCCTCACGGCTTAAGCCTGAATAACACTTACGGCAATGCCTCACGGCTTAAGCCTGAATAATAAAGATCTGAAAGCATTTTTAAAGAATCTCGAATCTTTTTTAATGTAAGACTAATTGGTTTTAAACAGAAGCTTAAGAGTTATACTAACCTTATGGGAGGTTAAGTATAACCACTTAAGATTGATAAAAGAAACAGTTTGCCTATGTGTTTATAACAGACTTATATTGAATTGTGAAAAGAATAATAAGATGGTTTGATAAGTAGACATGATATGATGCTATGTGTGTTAGTGTCTTGTAACGTTTGTGAAAAAGAGTATTCTTGTTGTGATTATGTTGTTATGTTAGTATACTATCACTCACCTCTTGAGATGATACGGTGGTTGTCGCCTCCGACGCGGGGTAGACTCGGTGATGCAGGACCATGATTCGAGAATACCTCACGCTGGTCCGGGGCCTATGCGAGCTACGAGAGTTCCGAGTTAGTATGCGGGTTATACCTCACGCGTCTATGTGGCCACGCGACAACGAGTCGGGGCGATGCCGAGGAGTAGCTACCTCGACGCGGGTTATACCTCACGCGCCCACGTGAGTGGCCTATGCGGACTCAGGGAGTTCAGATTAGGCTTGCGGAATGATGATATGGGCGAGTGGCCTGTTTCGATCATTCGCAGCCTAGACAAGACCTATTACGATTACCTATTGTTGCTCTTGTTTGTGATGCACTACGTGGTTTCTGGTTGTTTCACACATATTTGTAAACCGGTTTTAAAAATGATATGTTTTCATTTAAGTACTTTACGATTTCGCATACTTAGTACTGTTATCGACCTCTGGGGCTGCTCATGCCGCAGTAAGGGCGGCAGTGCTAGATCCGCATCCCAGGATCTCTACGTTGGTGCGGAGCTCCATCTCTTCCGAGGCTCTACTTTTGGTATGATCTCCCTGTTGTAGATAGTTTTATGCAGTCCAGGTATGGCGGGGCCTGTCCCGCCATAGTTGTATATTTCCTTAGAGGTCTGTAGTCATGTTGTACAGTGTCGGATGTAACTGCTAAACCATGATTTTATATATATACGCCGAAAGGCGATGTTTTCTCACATAAACTGTGTCTTATTTTATAAATCGTTTTCATGTCTTGCTTTATATTTCCGCTGATTACTGATGTATGACTACTGGTGCCCTTGAGCACGACCACGCCCCGAACGGGTCGTGACAGAAATGTTCTAAGTGTGGAAGATTTTCATCAACTAGAGGGGTTAATATAGGACAACCAAGGGCTAGGATTGAAACATGTGTATGGTATAGATTGTTTGTGTAGGTTCCTTTCTCCACTTGTCCTACAAATGCCATGCAAGACTTTGACCATTTGACTAGCCCACTACTATGAAAAAAACGTCCACTTATGTCCAATTTGGGGTGACACATGTCTCTCTCCTATTGGTCCAAAATATTTCATCTCTCGGAAAAATTCCATAGTCGTAAAAATATTGAAAACGTAAAATTTCCTTCACAAGGTTCGGAATATTTTCCGTCGGAAAACAATTCTTTCATTCTTACCCTAATTATGGTTTAAACATTCGCTCGACGTCCTCTCACATACATACAAAACTACTACGGTATAACATGGTATCGGAGCGATTAATCCTCGGAAAGTGTCTGCATGAGATCTAGTAGAGTCTTGATTATCGGTGTGTTGTGCACCACACCAATAATCAGGAGGCTGCAAGATATTTAGGATTGATTTCTATTCTTCTCACTCTGAGATCGTGCCTTAGAGCTGTGTTATAAGTTGGACCCCTCTGACAAATTTCTTTTGTTTACCAGTTATGCCTCCACGCAGTGCAACCCAGGCCTGTGGCGGCAAGGCGGCGGAGGCGCTAGTAGGACACAGAGGGTCACGAGGGCCCAGGCCCTGCCTTTACCCGAGGTGATACCCCAGACGGCGAGTTCCACGATGCCGCCGGCCCCAGCAGGGTTTAGATCCGCAGCAGTGGCTACTGAGGCCACGACACCTGAGCCTCCAGTCCCACAGCCTGGAGCAGAGGAGATGGGTTACAAGGAGATGGCCCAGTTGTTAGCCAGGACGACCCGAACCCGGGCCCGTGACTGGTGCCTTACCCCGGGCACCCAAGTAGACATACATCAGAGTAATCAGCGGAATATAAAACAAGACATGAAATAAAAATTCCATCCGAGAAAACTCGCCATGCATATATATATAACAACTAGAACGATTACATCCCTTTTTACAACTCTACCACAACAATGAATCTGCACTTAAGAATGATTCGACAACAATGACGGACAGGGCCCCGCCATACCCCGAATGTAGCACCTACAACGATGAAGACTATACCACCGATAAGCCTCCGAGAAACGGAGCTTCCCAAACGCTGAATCGTGACCCATGGTGAGGATCAACATGGTGTACCTCTACCGCAGATTTAACGCAGCCGGGCGAGGTCGATAACAGTACCAAGTATGTGAAATCAGAAAGTACTTTAAATGAAATCAAAGTATTTAAAACCATTTGCAAAAACAATTAGTTCAATTTGCACATAGTGCCATATCACAAACAAGAGCAATAATAGGTAAATCAGAATGTGTCTTTCCTAGGCCGCGAATGATCGGGCAAGGCCAATCGCCCATAGTATCATTATGCATGCCTAACCCTGGACTCCCACAGTCCGCATAGGTCACACATAGACCCACATGAGGAATTCCTCGCGACGGTAGCTAACCCCTGTACTCCCCGACTCCCACACCGCATAGTCTCAATAGACCGCATAGTCACACTGCATCGCATAGGGCATCCCCGTCGGATAAAACACCCGGAATGATCAACCTTGGAACTCCCGCAGCTCCGCATAGTCACGCAGACCGCATAGGCCGTATAGACCCGCATCAAGGGTGGCAAGCCTTCGGTATAACAAGTCAAGGGGGTATGTGATATAATAACATAACAGCTTATCGTTAAACAACATAAGCACAACAAGGGGAACCCCTTTACACAAACATCACCAGATACTAACACACGTAGCATCCTAACATGTTTACTTATCAAATCAACAAGAAAGTATTTCAAGGCTATCACAAACCAACACAATCAAGTTATTCACACAAGGTACTTTCTACTTTATGTTAACAATTTCGGGTTTTTATCCCCAAAGTACTTCATATATTAACTCTTTTTAAAAGATCCGATTCTTTCAAAAAGTCGCACAATACCCGTAGTATAAAAATAGAGTGACTATCCTTTTAAGTAAACCAAAACACCTCCCTTTATAAATCAAGTAACAACATTATTTTCCAAACGTTCAGCTTTGCCTAATTCCAAATGCTTAAGTTTCTCATTTTCGAAAGGTTTCGTAGTTCATAGTTTTTAATCACTTAATGATATAATTCTCCTTTAAAACAATTTGAGATACATATGCCTTATATGTGAGTAGGTTATTCTTGTTCATAATCAATCTTATTTAAGCAGCCATGATCTAGGAAATGTAATATCATTTTGTCTCATCTTAGCTTCTATGCAGATGGAGGTTTCTACTGGTTTTAATAATACTTAATTATTCAATACATTTCCTTTATTAGCGCCGCAGATGGTTTGTTCGATACTTATTCGATTTCCAAATCAAGAAACATTATTCCTTTTAAAAACCAAGTACTCATTACTCACGAATGAGGTTTCACACTTTTTAACAAAATTCATATTAATTCAATTAAGTCAAGTTTCTTTATCTTTTAAGATCAAGTCTCTTAACTTCTTAAAATCAATAAACCATTCTTTTTATCTCTCTTAAGCCGTTATACCTAACTTCCCATAAAGCTAGTATAACTCTTAAGCTTTCAAACCAAGTATTATTCTTCTTTCAAAAAGGATTCTTAATTCTTTTGAAATACTTCAAGATTCTTATTATTCAGGCTTAAGTCAAAAGACATTACCGTAAACTACATTCGCTAACACACGTACGTCTACCGTACTATATATATATTCTTTTAAAATATCATGCTTAAGAGGATAGGAAGAATCACATACCTCGAGACGATTATCGACTATTAGCAAAACGCTCCACGACTATAACCCGGCTAGCCTTGTCCACCTTTTAAGTAGCACATGCTACTCGCAGAACATTTAACCTATAAAGGTTATACCAGTCTATCAAAGTCTAGACTACTCTGTAGAATATTCTAAGCGAGGTTCTCTATTCTCACGGAAAATCGCAGCACTTCCCTACCCGTTAAGCTACACAAGTTCATCAGAAATACAAATTCCATGTAAGTACAGTTCAATCTTCTTCTTTAATATTCTTCTGACGTGATTTCAGTTCAATTCTTTTCTGTAATATCCTTCTATTACAGTTCAATTATATTCTATGAATCTTATATTCATTTCTATACAACTACAGTATGTAATTTCCAATTACAATAGAAGGATAGGATTATTTACCTCGGTAAGCCCAAAATTATCCAAGTTTAATGTCGATCCTGAGCAACGTTTAGCTCCTACTCCGGGTGCTCCAACCCGCTCCAAACAACCCTTAGAATTTCTACACACTTCTACTAAGTACTCCAACCAATTATGGAGATTTTTCCATAGGGTTTCATTTAGTGGCTAAAGGAAAGTATAGTAGTATTTTCCGGGCTTTTAGTAAAGAGGGTACTTGGAAATTCTACAAAGGTTTTGGGCTAGAGTATTTTGGCATTTAAACAATACTTGGAGAAGTATTTCTCAACAAAGGGGGGTGGTATTTTACGAGAACAACTAGGCAAGGGGACACTTCTCGGCCAAGGCCTCTCAAAGGGGAGGGGACTTGGACGAAACTACACTAAGGGAGAAGGGCTCTGGCCAGAGCTCTCAAGAGGGGGAAGGGATTTCAAGACTTAGAAATCAATTGAGGGATGAAGAAACCTTCAAGTTAGGGGAGTATTTATAGGCTAACCAATGGCCAACCAATGGCCAAGATGAAGCCAAGTGCTAGGCAAGTGTAAGGCCAAGATTTGGGCAAGTGTACCTTATCCATCTACCACCAAAATATCCTACCAACCCCTTGACCACAAACAAGGCACAAAACGTGCAAGGAATGCCCTTTGGTCGCCCACACTTCGGCGGGTGACATGTCACCCTCCCGTTGGTCCAAAATATTTCATCTCTCGGAAAAATCCGCAAAAATTTTAAATGACATAGCCGGAATTTTCCCTACGCAAGTCTTGCAAAACGTTTCGTCGAAAAACGATTCTTTTCGGTACTTGTGAACAACATTTTCGGCCATTGCCTACTTTAAGGCTCAAACTTTTCTACGTACGTCCTCACGTACATACTCTGGAAATACGGGGTATAACATTCTCCCCACCTTAGAAACATTCGTCCCGAATGTTCCTTCTAAGTCTCAAAACAACCATGCGCCAGTAGTCTTCACTGCTATACTTACGAAAACAATCATGCCACACCTGGCCACAATACCACACGCGCAAATACTTACATCCAAGTCCACGAGGAATCACTTCCATCACTATAACAACTCCCATCCCAGGGCTAAAAGATACTCCCTTCGCACATTCACTTTACAAAATAAAAGATCACATCTATGCTCTCAACACATGCTCGCTTCTTCCCTTACGCGTCGTACCCTTCTCGTACACTCGAACTCTTTCTCATAACTTACCATATTTCTGTTACTGATTCAGTTTCCAAATCTCTGGGTTACTATCTCTAACTTGGTCATCATTAACTGGGAACACTCTGGATGGATCTCCGATACTTTCCCGAACATAGCAACACGAAGACGGACGCATTTCCTCCTAAGTCGGACGACAATACTAACATATAGGCAACCTGGCCTATTCTTCACATGATCTGAAAAGGCCCAAAGTAACTCGGGCTAAGTTCCCTCTGTTTTCCAAAACTCGTCACACCCTTTCCGGGGTGGTACCTTCAAGAAGACCCACCGTCAACCTGAACTCCAAGCATCGTCGCCGATTCTCCGCACGACTTCTGTTGACTCTGAGCTGCCGATAACCTCTCCTGGATAGGCTTCACCCTATCCACATCCTGCCGAAACAAGTATGAACCAGCTATCTGAACTTTGCCAACATCGAACCAATCGACCGGCAACTTACACTACCGCCCCTACAAGGCTTCGTAAGGCGATATCCGAATACTTAAATGGTAGTTATAAAAACACTCCCTCAATAGGAGGCAACAATCCTCACAGTTACCCCTGAAATCCAAACACCGCCCGAGGCGGCGCGATACTAATACTCACCTGAGTTCCTAACCCTGCCTGGTAAATGTTACACCCCGTAAGTCCAGGACATGTATAAGAGAATGTATGTAAGGAAACAAGACTTGGACATTAGTACGAAAGGAAGAATTGTTCTTCCGACGGAAAATCTTCCGGACGTCGGAAAGGAAAAATGTTCGTTATTGAGAATTGGATTCTCAAAATGCATTATTTGAAGAGTATGGAACTTATTAATATTATGGAAATTTATTTTTACGGATTTGGTCACGTGGGCCCACCCGAGGAATTTTACGTTTGTGGCCCACGAGGTTCTAATTTTATGGACGAATGAGAGGGTGACACGTGGCACCCCCATAAGTGGTCTTGGTCGAATTAGAGGAGGGGTAATTTGGTCATTGAACCTCTTGGAAGATAAGTCTTCAAAGCTTGACATAATTGACTAGTCAACTTGCCACTTAGGCTTGATCCATGTGATTTTAATCCTAGCCTCATATTTGTTTAAGTCTAAGCCCTCCATTGTGTTTTATAAGGTTACTACTAGTGCAAGACTAGCTCATTTACACTTAGAAAAATTAGAGAACTCTTGCCCTCTTAAGAAGCTCGGCTTTCATGTAATTCCCACACAAATTTTTTATAGTTTTGATCCATTAGCCACAAGACTTTAAACCAAGGTTCCTAAGAGTATTGTAAGGTTATCTCAATAGAAAGATTTCGGAAAAAACGTATTTTTACGTTAGTCGCAAGGCGGAAACTAAGGGAGTTCTTCAACTTTGAAGTTGGAACTTGAAGATGGGTTCTTCATAGGCCTATAAGGAGTGCTTGGAGTGGATTGGAACTTAAGGAAAGGAGCTAAGAATTTCTAAGGCGCGACTTTGGAATCTTGGAAATTTTAAGGGCTTCTAAAGGTATAAATTTTGTCGTTTTAGTAGTTAAGACTTACTTATTGTTATAACTATGGATTTTAGCAAGCATGTGTTATATAGTATGAAGTTTGATATGTTTATTGGCAATTGGAACCCTAATCCGAAAACTAGCATGTTTAGCCTTAAGATTACAATTCAAGTCGGCTATTGGTCTAAGCGTCGCATGTGGTATAAAGAAGGAAATTGTAGTTGTTGAAGTAGTTTATAACTATATAACATGTTAGACCTTGGAACTTGGAATTTGAAAAGGGTTGGAAAAGACTTAGTGTTGCTATGTAAGTTGGCCGAGAATTGGCTAGTGTGCATTAAACTACTTCGTATGAATTGTGGGGCGGAATTTTACAAGTATTGTAAGGCGTGTAATCCCCTTTGTTTGGTTGTTGTTTGGAGCCTTAAATGTGGCTTGTTGGTTATTGTATTCAGCCTTGAAAAAGGTGGCAAAGTGAGTAGAAACAAAGGAAGTGCTGCCCGATTTTCCGTAGAATTAGAGGCCGTATACTTAGTATTATTCTACGTTGAGACTAGAAGTTGATAGTCTTGTTGTGACCATTATAGGTTGACACTTCTACGCATTTACGATTCGCTTAGCTTGTGGATTTTAGCGAAAGGTATGTGAACTATCTCCTCTTCTAGCGTGATTCCTTAAGATTAAGAAAGTATGTTTTACTCCTTAAATGATCCATTCCTTGATTGTACTTTGATGTTTAGATTGTAAGTTGTATAATCCATTTTCTTGATGAAGTTTGGGTTCTTAAAAGTGAAGATATTTTACTTAAAGTACATGGAGTCTTAAAAAGGAAGTGGTTTCCAAATCTTTTGGCTAGTGCCTTAATTCTAAAACCTAAAGGTCATTATAATGACTTTAGGGGAGTCAAGGAGTGATTTACTTATTTGATTTAAAAGAGGAGAATTGACATGTTTTAAGAGAAGTAACTTGTTTCAAAGGAGTGAGTTACTTGAGGTTTAAAAGTAGAAGAAACTTGTTTTCTATATATTAAGAGACTTGAAGTGTTTTGAAAGTTAAGAACTTGATTTGTAAGTATGTGATACTTGGTTTTTAATTGCATAGGTCTCTTGGTTATTAAAGGAATGGATATGTCTAAAACCATAAAAGGGTTATAACGGCTTTATGGGAAGTTGGTTATAACAGCTTTATGGAAGGTTTAGAAAGTTGTCTATTTTGATTAAAGGGCATAAGTTGCCTAGATTGTGAAAATTTGAAGTTACTTGATTTCAAGCCTTGAAATGAGTTTTCTAAACGTGTAGTAACTTACTTTGAAAAATAGACATGCCTTGATACTACGGGTGTTAGTATCTTGGGATTTTACATAAAAGGAGTCTTTGAAAAGAGCGTCGCACGTAGTACTTTGGCCTACTTAATTGAGAATAATTCTATGTGATGCCTTGATTAGTACTTTGGCTTGATAAATTGAGGATTTGTCTAAGTGTGCCTTGATAAGTACTTTGGCTTGTTAAAAGAGAATTATTCTATGTGATGCCTTGATTAGTACTTTGGCTTGATAAATTGAGGATTTGTCTAAGTGTGCCTTGATAAGTACTTTGGCTTGTTAAAAGAGAATTATTCTATGTATGCCTTGATTAGTACTTTGGCTTGATAAATTGAGGATTTGTCTAAGTGTGCCTTGATAAGTACTTTGGCTTGTTAAAAGAGAATTATTCTATGTATGCCTTGATTAGTACTTTGGCTTGATAAATTGAGGATTTGTCTAAGTGTGCCTTGATAAGTACTTTGGCTTGTTAATTGAGAATTGCCTATGTGTGCTATTGGTATATCAGTCATTTCGGGGTCATTCCCCGGGTTTGTGGCATTTGCATAATTCCGTGGATTTGTTACCCACGATGCGAGGAATACCTCATGCGAGTCCGTAGGGCTTATGCGGGTGAAATAGTCCCATGCGGTGGTCCAACCTTATGCGAGGAATACCTTACGCGAGTCCGTAGGGCTTATGCGGGTGAAATAGTCCCACGCGGGCGTCCGACCGGCGCGAGGAATACCTCATGCGAGTCCGTAAGGGCTTATGCGGTGAAATAGTCCTATCACGAGGAATACCTTATGCGGTCCGAAAGGGCTTATGCGGTGAAATAGTCCCACGCGGGTGGTCCAACCTATGCGAGAATACCTCACGCGTCCACGCGACCTATGCGGGTGAAATAGTCCAGAATAGGATTCTTTGAATAATACCGCGCGATGGTCCTGCTTTGATCATGAGCTTCCTATTTTATATTGTAAGGATACTACTGTTTACTCTCATTGTAGTAAGGCACAAGGTGTTGTATTTTGAGTATCATATATGTCCCCGGAATTGTTTGTGTTACCCTATGTTCATGCTTTTACGAGGTAGGATTCCGGGGCATGAGACCACGAGGTATTTCGGACACAGGTGGGACTTGGTGTTCATGTATCCTTATGGGTGTTGTTACATCATGGACTGCCGGCAGTGAGGAAGGATTCCACGGGCATGATTGATATTATGGGCGTGAGACCCATGGTTATATTTGAGTAATGACTTTGAGGGCCTGCGTCCCTGACTTGATATGACTGCTTATGTATTGTGTACTGTAGGTAGGCTATCATACATGTCTCCTGCTTTGTTTAGACTGTTATGATTTCATTACAGTACTTACTGTTCACATACTTGGTACATTCTTCGTACTGACCTCCTTCGGGGGGCTGCGTTCATGCCGCAGGTTTAGGTACGCAGTTTGGTGATCGGCAGGTGTAGGACCCTGCTCAGAGTTTTTGGATAGCTCCCTTTGTTCAGGCGTTTATCATTTTGGTATAGTTCCTTGATCAGGCTTTTGTACATTTACGGGTGCAGCGGGGCCTTGTCCGTCATAGTTGATTTAACTCCAAGTGCAGTATTCATATGTGGGATTGGACTCGTGTGCAGTGTAGTGTCTTTTGTTTATGTATATTATATGGCAGCCTAGTCGGCTTTGCCTTGTACGTACGGTTGCTTTAAAAAAAAAGAAAAAAAAAGATGAGCTGTTATTAATTTCCGCAATGTACTTAGTTGTTAAGGTAGAAGGGTGCCCAGGTAGGGCACGATCCACGCCCGGGTTCGGGCGTGACAGAGTGGTATCGAGCATTCACCCTCGGAATGTTTACAGACCGTGTCTAGTAGAGTCTTGATTATCGGTGTGTTGCGCGCCACACCCATAAACAGGAGGCTACAGGACATCTAGGAGTTGGTTTCTATTCTTCTCACTCTAAGATCGTGCCATAGAGTTGTGTTAGTAAGAAAATTCCTCTCTGACGTATTGTTGTGTTACAGTTATGCCTCCAAGGAGGGCAACAGCCGCCCAGAGGGGCAAAGGAGTAGCAGGAGCTACTAGTCAGACTCAGAGAGTTGATAGGGCTTATGCCCAGGGTATATCGGATGTTGTTCATGATCGGCGAGTTCTTCTCGCCAGTTTTGAGGCCAGGCACGAGCCTCGAGTTTCTGTTAGGAGAAGACTATAGGTCATGAGGAAGCGATTATGTTATTGACCAAGATAGCGGTGCTAGCGATTGTAAGTGATAGTACCCTGCAGGTAGGATACTTTGATTAGTAAAGTGAGAAGTAGGAATGTTGACAAGAATGATAGGTGAACCGAGACTATAGTTGTATAAAGTTCACAAGTTGTAATTACCTGTCATGACCTGCCCGGGCCGTGATCGTGCCTTACCCGCACCCAAGTAGTCATACATCGAGAAATCGGAAAATAAAACAACCAAAATATGAAACAGTATAAATAAGACACAGTTTCTGGGAAAAAGTTGCCTTTCGGCAATATGTATATAAGTACCCCAAAATGAACAGTTACATCCCAACCTTACAACAGGTGTTATACCCCGTAGTTGCAGGGTATGTATGTGAGGACGTACGTACGAGAGTACGGCAGAAATTTTGAAAAGAAAGAAAGATGTGAGTTTTCGACGGAAAAGTTTAGGTTATTTGTGAAGAAAAAGGTTCGTTAATGGGAATTGGATTCCCGATTTGGTATTTGGACTTCATAGATTATATTAGAATTTTGAGATTTTATTTTGGAAATGGTCACGCTGGGCCCACGAGAAATTCTGTTTTGTGGGCCCACTTTGTTTTGAGATTTTGGCCATTGTGGATATTTTTCTAAGACGTTTTTGAGGGCCAATAAGAGGGTGACACGTGTCACCCCGCCAGTGGCTTGGCCGAATGACATTTGTGCACAACACCCTGCTAGAGTCGTTTTGGCGAAACGTTTTACATAACTGCGAAGGAAAATTCCGCTATGTCGTTTTGTATTTTGCGGATTTTTCCGAGAGGCGAAACATTCGACCAACGGAGGGTGACATGTGTCACCCTCACAATGGAAGCATGTGCGCGACTGGCCGAATGAGGGCAAGTTGTGGTAGATATTTGTGTAGATATTTGTGAGGGTTTTAAGGAGTAGGGTCTAGGTGCACTTGGCTTGATCTTGGCCTTACACTTGCCTTGCACATGGCTTGATCTTGGCCATTGGTTGGCTTTTGGTTTTGCTATAAATACCCTTATGTTGATGAACTCTTCATCCACAAATGAAACCTTCCAAGCCTAAAATCCTCCCTCCTCTAGTGTTGAGTTCGTCCCAACTCATCCCCTCTTGAGAGTCTTGCCGAGGCCTCCTCCCTCCCCTTTGTGGTGCCTTGGCCGTGGGTACCCCAGCCTAGTTGTTTTAGTATAATGCCCTTGTTGTGGTATAGAAATACTCCTAGTATTGTTATAATGCCCAAAATACCTTAGCCTTGTACCTTGTAGTATTCCAAAGATACCTCTTTCGTAGAGTCAGGAAATACTACCTTTGTCCTTTTAGTCTCAAACCGAAACCCTAAGGAAATCTTCAAGTTGGTTGAAGTATTTGAGTAGAAGTTAGTTAGAACTTCAAGGGTTGTTTGGAGTGGTTTGGAGCGCATTGAGCGAGCTAAACCTTGCTCAGGATCGACATTATAACTTGGATAATTTTGGGCTTATCGAGGTAATTATCTTGTCCTCTATTGTAATTGGAAATTACATGTTTGTTAGAATATATAGTTGAAGTATACTATATATGGAACTATACTTAGTATTCGCAATGTCTTTTGACTTAAGCTGAAGAATAAAGAAGCGAATCGAATCATATTTACATAGGATGATTGCGGTAGACTTGTGTAGAATTGTACACGTCCGGTTAGGCGTGTAAACCCCAGTTGGCTTGGTAGCTACCGATAGAGGAGGAGATTTCTGTCATTTGGGTGAGGTCTTCTTAGAATTTTCTATAGGAAGATAGAAACTTGTGTTTTGGGGTTAATAGGCGTTTGTGACCTTTATAGGTGAAAGTACTAAGAGTAGCGTATTCTACTCGGAGTGGAAAGGGCTAGCGGTTGTAGTACTTGGAGCATTTTGCTTATTGTCGATAAATCGTCGCGAGGTATGTGAACCTCTTCCTATCTTTTCTAGCATGATTGTTGTGAACTATGTAATGCGGTGACGCATACGTGCTAAGTGATTTGGTTGGTTTAAAACATAGGGTGTTATAATAGCTTTATGGGAAGTTAGTTATAACGACCTTATGTAAGTGAAAATGGTTTCTTGATGTTAGAAGTTAAGAGACTTGATCTTATAAGATAAGAGACTTAACTTATTTGTTTTAATGTGGATGTTTGTGTGAAACCTCATTCGTGAGTAATGAGTACTTGGTTTTAAAGGGATAATGTTTCTTGATTTGGAATCGAGAATGTGTATCGACAGACCGCTGCGTTAATAAAGGAAAATGTATTGAATAATGATGTGTTGTATTAAAACCAGAGAAACCTCCATCTGCATAAGCTAAGAGACAAAATGATATTACATTTTCTAGATCATGGTCTTTGTAATAAGATCGTTATAAACAAGAATAAACTACTCACATATATGACATATGTTACTCAATTGTTCTAAAAGGAATCAGTGATTAAGTTTGGGAACTATGAAACCATTTGAAAATGAGAAGCTTGAGTAATGAAACTAGGCAACCGGAACTTAGGAAAGAATGTTGTTACTTGATTTTGAAAAGGAAGGTGGGTTGGTCATTCTAATACTACTGTATCGGGTGACTTTTATAAAAGTAATGGATCTCTTTTAAAGAACTTAACGTATGTAGTACTTTGGGGTTAAAACCAGGACTTTGGCATAAAATGAAAGTACTTTGAGTTGTGTGAAACTTGCCTATGCTTGTTGTTGTGAAACTTGCCTATGCTTGTTGTTGTGAAACTTGCCTATGCTTGTGATGATAGCCTTTGTTGTGCAAGTGTGGTATTTACGTATTCTGCGTCTCGATGAGGCGGTCGATTTGTTGAGAACTTACTTGGGCGTCTTGGCGGTGATGGAGAATTCCACGGGTATGTTTCCATTTTGATTCTTGTCTTGTTGTTGATGTCACATGGACATGTCTACACGATGCAATTCGGGGGCATGCGGCGCGGTCGGGTTGATTACCCGATATATTGTTATTGTGGTTACATGGACATGTCACCGAGGTAGAATTCGGGGCATGGCGTGCGCGGGTTGATCACCCGATATTATTGTTGATGTCACATGGGCGTGTACACCGAGGTAGAATTCGGGGCATGTGGCCGTGGCATTGGTATTATTGTTGCATCATGGACATGTCTACACCGATGCAGAATTCGGGGGTACGCGCCGTGATGCGATCATGATTGATGTTGTGGCGTGAGACCCATAGTTATATTTGAGTGATGACTTGAGGCGTGAGTCACATTTGGATATATTTGCTTTTATGTTGTGAATCGTAGTTTGGTTATCATACATGTCTCTGCTTTATATAGACTAGTATGATTTCATTCTGATATTTTCTGATTTCACATACTTGGTACTGTTATCTTGACTCTTCGAGGCTGCGTTCACGCCGCAGTAGGTACATCGGTCGTGGATCCCGCTCTTAGGATCCTGATTCAACGTATTGGAAGCTCCGTTTCTTGGAGGCTTATCTTTAGTATGTGTTCCACGAGTTGTAGGTTCTTGTACATTCGAGGTATGGCGGGGCCCTGTCCGTCATAGTCGTTGTAAATCTTAAGTGCAGTAGTCTGTTGGCGGGGTTGTAAAGGATTAAAGCTATTGGGTTTTATGTATATCTGAAGGCAACCGTTTTGGTTGCTGTTTATGTTCATATATCTTGTTTCTTGTGTAAAGTTTTATTTTCCATTGGTTTTCTCGATGTTGTATCACTAGGGTGCGGGGTAAGGCACGAAGAACGGCCCGAATTCGTTACAAAAGTGGTATCGAGCGATTAATCCTCGGAAAGTGTCTACGCACCGTGTCTAGTAGAGTCTTGATTATCGATGTGTTGTGCACCACGTCTATAATCGTGAGGCTGCAGGACATTTAGGATTAGTTTCCATTCTCCTCATTACGAGATCGTGCCTTAGAGGCGTGTTGTAAGTTGGACCCTCCGGCGTGTCTCGTTTTACGATTATGCCTCCGCAAGGCAACGAGCCACGAAGGGCAAGGCAGAGAATCGCTAGTGAGATCTGAGGAGCACGAGGCGCGAGCCCGATAAGACGAGGTTGTGCTTGAGACGGCGGGTTTTGTAGCGCCGCCACCCAAGAGAGGTTAGAGCCGCGGCAATGGCTGCTGAGACCGCGATACACGAGCCTCCCGACACAGGGGCAGGAGATGGGTTACAAGGAGATGGCCCGATTCTTGGCGGGTCGTGGCAGATATGAGGATAGGCTGACGCAGCCTCAGTTCGATGAGCACCGGTTCACCCCGAGCGAGATAGTTTGAGGCTACGGACTTTACGAGTTGTAGCGCGAGTTTTATGGGTCGAGGCACGAGGATGATCGCGGGAGTTCATCGGCGATCTGACGGATCACGCGGTGATCAAGGCTTGAGACCGAGTGCGTGACCTTTGGTTCGCATCGGCTGCGTGATACATGATCGATTGGTTTGATTCATGGAGCTTTCCGGGAGAGCATGTACCTCCAGCGGTATGGGATGAGTTTTCGGGGCTTTCCTCACGCACTTCTTGCCTCCGCGGATGGAGAGGCACGGCCGACAGATTTTTGATGCTTAGACAGAGCGGCGCGGTTCGGGAGTACAATGTGGAGTTCGACTCATTGGCGTGCGTCAGCGTTGGTAGCTAGTATGGAGGATCGAGTGCACCGATATGTTCTGAGGGCTCGATGATTACATGTCGAGGCATGTTCGGAGTAGCTCTTCAGGGCATGGACATTGCCCGTGCGAGCTCACGGCTGGATGTGAGGCACGGAGGTCGGCGGAATGACGAAGATCAGCGAAGAGGCGAACAACGAGGTCCTTTGGTGACTTTCGAGGCGGACCGCCTCGGGCATACTAGTTTTGTACCTCCGCCGGCAGAGTGGTCCTCCACAACCTTGAGTATTCGGAGCGGTCGAGGCTCGAGGTTGATTTTCGAAGTAAGGGTGTTGGCGGATCACGGTCACCCTACCTCGGTGTGGTCGATGTAGTAGACCGCATTTCGGGAGTGTCGTGGTGCGGGGAGCTTGTTATTTTTGCGGCCAGCGGGGCCATTTTGCGAGGAACTGTCCGACTAAGGGTATACGGATGTTACGACTCGACCACGGATCGATGGTGGTTCATCGCCTTCGATTGCGCCTGCCAGTAGTGGGCCTATGATTAGAGTGGAGCGGTAGCCAGGTATATCCTTAACCCTCTAGAGTTTTGGTATGCTTGTTATGATGGTCTCATTATTATGTGCTATTTCCGAATAGCGTTGTGTTAAGTGTGAGTTAGAAAACATGCTTAGTTGGGAGGATACGTATGGGGGCATGGTAAGTGTGAACCTTAGACTATGTCACGGCCGAGACCTTAGGGTAAGGTCGTCTTGAGTTAAAGATTTATTTTTGACCCTTATCGAGTAGTAGTATCGTGGATTTATTTGTGTGATAAGTCCGTGGGTAGTGTGAGATGGAAGTGGTAGCTTTCATGATGTGAATTAGTAAGATTGTTCGGATCGGGAACAAGAGTTTCTGCGGGGTGGGTTGAGGACCATTTGCGGTCAACCAGAACCCGGTTTGGGGTGGGTCGACAGGTGGTCCCGCGGTGGTAGGGTCACGAGGATGCTAGGCCCAAGTTTGTATGATCATCGTATGAGTTCGTGGGCGCGTTCGACGAAGCGGTTCGTAAAGGCGGGAATGGCCTTAAGGAAGTTTGAGGTTAGTAAGATGACCAAGTTTGGAGGTAGTGACTCGAGATTTTCGAGCGGAAGTAATGGTGAAGTATGGTACGTCTTGGGAGAGTTCAAGTGTTCGAGAAGGGCACGACGAGTAAGGAAGGAAGATAACGTGTGTTATTTGCGGCGGTGGCGTTGACAACTGTTAGAGGAACTTCATCGATATCCATCTTGAGAAGGAACATTCGGACGAATGTTTCTAGGAGGGAGAATGTTATACCCGTAGTTGCGGGGTATGTATGTGAGGGCGTGCGTCTGAGTGCGGAAATTTTGAAAAGAAAGAAAGATGGGAGTTTTCGCCGGAAAAGTTTCCGGTTATTTGTGAAGAAAAGGTTCGTTAATGGAATTGGATTCCCAGATTTGGTATTTGGACTTCATAGATTATATTAGAATTTTGAGATTTTATTTTGGAAATGGTCACGTGGGGCCCATGGAGAAATTCTGATTTAATGGGGCCCACTTTGTTTTGAGATTTTGGCCATTGTGGATATTTTTGGAAGGCGTTTTTGAGGGCCATAGGAGGGTGACACGTGTCACCCCGCCTAGTGGCTTGGCGAATGACATTTGTGCACAACACCTTGTTAGAGTCGTTTTTCGACGAAGCGTTTTACATAACTGCGAAGGAAAATTCGGCTATGTCGTTTTGTATTTTTGCGGATTTTTAGAGGCGAAACATTCGGACCAGCGGGAGGGTGACATGTGTCACCCTGTGACGAAGCTTGGGAAGATTGGCGGGTGAGGGCAAGTTGTGGTAGATATTTGTGTAGATATTTGTGAGGGTTTTAAGGGAGTAGGGTCTAGGGTGCACTTGGCTTGATCTTGGCCTTACACTTGCCTTGCACATGGCTTGATCTTGGCCGTTGGTTGGCTTTTGGTTTTGCTATAAATACCCCTATGTTGATGAACTCTTCGTCCACAAATGAAACCTTCCAAGCCTAAAATCCTCACTCCTCAGTGTTGAGTTCGTCCGACTCATCCCCTCTTTTGAGAGTCTTGGCGAGGCCTCCTCCTCCCCTTTGTGGTGCCTTGGTAGGTGGTACCCCTAGCCTAGTTGTTTCGTATAATGCCCTTGTTGTGGTATAGAAATACTCCACTAGTATTGTTATAATGCCCAAAATACCTTAGCCTTGTACCTTGTAGTATTCCAAAGATACCTCTTTACGTAGAGTCAGGAAATACTACCTTTTGTCCTTTTTAGTCTCAAACCGAAACCCTAAGGAAATCTTCATAGTTGGTTGAAGTATTTGAGTAGAAGTTGGTTAGAACTTCTAAGGGTTGTTTGGAGTGGTTTGGAGCGCACGGAGTGAAGCTAAACCTTGCTCAGGATCGACATTATAACTTGGATAATTTTGGGCTTATCGAGGTAATTATCTTGTCCCTCTATTGTAATTGGAAATTACATGTTTGTTAGAATATATAGTTGAAGTATACTATATATGGAACTATACTTAGTATTCGGCAATGTCTTTTGACTTAAGCCTGAAGAATAAAGAACTGAACTGAACTGTATTTACATAGGACTGTATTGCAGTAGACTTGTGTAGAATTGTACACGTCGGTTAGGCGTGTAAACCCCACAGTTGGCTTGGTTGGCGGCCTCGATAGAGGAGGAGATTTACGCTGTTGCGGGGGGGGGAGGTGCTGCCGAATTTTCTATAGGAAGATAGAAACTTGTGTTTTGGGGTTAATAGACGTTTGTGACCTTTATAGGTGAAAGTACTAAGAGTAGCGTATTCTACTCGAGGAGTGGAAAGGGCTAGCAAGGTTGTAGTACTTGGAGCATTTTGCTTATTGTCGATAAATCGTCGCGAGGTATGTGAACCTCTTCCTATCTTTTCTAGCATGATTGTTGTGAACTATGTAGTACGGTGAGCGATATGTGCTAAGTGATTTGGTTGGTTTAAAACATAGGGTGTTATAATAGCTTTATGGGAAGTTAGTTATAACGACCTTATGTAAGTGAAAATGGTTTCTTGATGTTAGAAGTTAAGAGACTTGATCTTATAAGATAAGAGACTTAACTTATTTGTTTTAATGTGGATGTTTGTGTGAAACCTCATTCGTGAGTAATGAGTACTTGGTTTTAAAGGGATAATGTTTCTTGATTTGGGAATCGAATGTGTATCGGCAGGACCATGCGGCGTTAATAAAGGAAAATGTATTGAATAATGATGTGTTGTATTAAAACCGGTAGAAACCTCCATCTGCATAGAAGCTAAGATGAGACAAAATGATATTACATTTTCTAGATCATGGTCTTTGTAATAAGATCGTTATAAACAAGAATAAACTACTCACATATATGACATATGTTACTCAATTGTTCTAAAAAGGAATCAGTGATTAAGTTTGGGAACTATGAAACCATTTGAAAATGAGAAGCTTGAGTAATTGAAACTAGGCAAGCTGGAACTTAGGAAAGAATGTTGTTACTTGATTTTGAAAAGGAAGGTGGGTTGGTCATTCTAATACTACGTATCGGGTGACTTTTATAAAAGTAATGGATCTCTTTTAAAAGAACTTAACGTATGTAGTACTTTGGGGTTAAAGCCCGACTTTGGCATAAAATGAAAGTACTTTGAGTTGTGTGAAACTATACTATGCCTATGCTTGTTGTTGTGAAACTTGCCTATGCTTGTTGTTGTGAAACTTACCTATGCTTGTGATGATAGCCTTTGTTGTACAAGTGTGGTATTTACGTATTCTGGCGTCTCGATAGAGGCGGTCGATTTATTGAGAACTTACTTGGGCGTCTTTGGGCGGTGATGGAGAATTCCACGTATGTTTCCATTTTGATTCTTGTCTTGTTGTTGATGTCACATGGACATGTCTACACCGTCTGCAGAATCAGGGGCATGCGGCCGTGCGGTCGGGTTGATTACGATATATTGTTATTGTGGTTACATGGACATGTCTACACCGAGGTAGAATTCGGGGCATGTGGCCATGCGCGAGGTTGATCACCCGATATATTATTGTTGATGTCACATGGGCGTGTCTACACCGAGGTAGAATTCGGGGCATGCCATGGGCATTGGTATTATTGTTGCTTCATGGACATGTCTACACCGATGCAGAATTCCGGGGCATGCGGCCATGATGCGATCATGATTGATGTTGTGGGCGTGAGACCCATAGTTATATTTGAGTGATGACTTGAGGCGTGAGTCACCGATTGATATATTGCTTTTATGTTGTGAGCCGTAGTTTGGTTATCATACATGTCTCTGCTTTATATAGACTAGTATGATTTCATTCTGATATTTTCTGATTTCACATACTTGGTACTGTTATGCCGACCTCGCCCGGGCTGCGTTCATCCGCGGTAGAGGTACATCGGTCGTGGATCCATTCTTAGGATCACGATTGAGCGTATTGGGAAGCTCCGTTTCTTGGAGGCTTATATTTTGTATGTGTTCTCGAGTTGTAGGTTCTTGTACATTCGGGGGTATGGCGGCCCTGTCCGTCATAGTCGTTGTAAATCTTAAGTGCATGTAGTCTGTTGTGTGCGGGGGTTGTAAAGGATTAAACTATTCGAGTTTATGTATATCTTGAAGGCAACCGATTTGGTTTGCTTTGTTTATGTTCATATATCTTGTTTCTTGTGTAAAGTTTTATTTTCCATTGGTTTTCTCGATGTTGTATCACTAGGGTGCAGGGGTAAGGCACGATGCAGGGCCAACGGAGTCGTTACAACAGTCTGGACTCAAGAGTTTAAAACAACAATGGCGGACGAGGCCCCGCCATACCACGAATACAAATATCTACAACGGCGGACCATACCAAAATGCTAAGCTTCCGAGAAGCGGAGCTTTCAACGAAACGGTGATCCTAAGAACGGATCATGTAGGAGTACCTTTACTGCGGCATGAACGCGGCCGGAGGTCGACTGTACCAAGTATGTGGCTGAAAATATCGTAAATGAAATCATAGTAGTCTATATAAGCGAGAGACATGTATGATAACCAAAACTACGATTCAAGAAATAACGATCATGTCAAGTCGAGGACTCACGCCTCAAAGTCATCATAAAACCGTGACGGTAAATGCGAGGCATAGCCGACTACTAAAAACCCCGACAACAAGTGTAAATCGTATCATGAGATCTGTCTGCACCATTACATGATCAAAGCGGCCACTCGGCGGTATCTAATGTGCGCGTCTAGCCACGAACTTTCCGTAGCTCGCGTGGGCCACTCGATGGCCCGCGTGAGGTATTCCCGCATCGAGGGTAGCTACTCCCGGCGGCTGGACTCGTCGTCCGTAGCCACAAAGACCGCATGACCACAGGCGGCCGTACTAACTGGAACTCCGTAGCTCGCATAGGCCATACTGACTGCGTAAGGTATTCTCGAATCATAGGTCACTAGACCGCTGAGTCTACCGCGTGGAGGCGACAACCCCGGAATCATGAGTGATATAATATCAACATGACAATTTTATCGTTAAACAACCTAAGCACAATAAGGGAAAACCCCTCTATACAAACATCACAAGATACTAACTCACGTAGCATCCTAACACGTTTACTTATCAAGTCAACAAGAAAGTATTACAAGACTATCACAAATTAATACAATCAAGTTATTCACACAAGGTACTTTCTACATTATGCTAACAAGTTCGGTTTTTAGCCCCAAAGTACTTTATGTATTACTCTTTAAAAGATCCGTTTCTTTCACAAAAGTCACACACAATACGTAGTATAAAAATAGAGTGATTATCTTTTGAAGTAAATCAACACATTTCTCTTTGTAAAATCAAGTAACAACATTCTTTTCCCAACGCTTAAGTTTGCCTAATTTCAATTACTCAAGTTTCTCATTTTCGAAAGGTTTCGTAGTTCATAGCTTTAATCCTTTAAAACAATTTGAGAAACATATACCTAAGTGTGAGTAGGTTATTATTATTCGTAACAATCTTATTCTGTGCCGTGATCTAGTAAATGTAATATCATTTTGTCTCATCTTAGCTCCTATGCGGATGGAAGTTTCTCTTGGTTTTAATAATACTTTATTAGTCAAAATAATTCCCTTTATTAAGCGGCTTTGTGGTTTGTTCGACATTTATTACGATCGGTAAAACATCATTCCTTTTGAAAACCAAAAATACTATTTACTCACGAATGAGGTTTCACACTTTTAACAAAATTCATATTAGTATAATAAGTCAAGTCTCTTATTTCCTTAAATCAATAAATCGTTCTTTTATCACTCTTAAGCCGTTATACCTAACTTCCCATAAAGCTAGTATAACTCTTAAGCTTTAAAACCAAGTGTTACTCTTCTTAAAAAAAGGTTTCTTAATTCTTTTGAACTACTTGATTCTTTTATTCGGGCTTAAGTCGAAGACATTGCGTAATTATTATTCAGCTTAAGTCCAAGACATTGCAGTAATTATTATTCGGGCTTAAGTCAGAAGACATTGCGTAATTATTATTCAGTTAACACACGTCGTCTACCGTACTATATACATATTTATTTAAAATATCATGCTCAAAGTATAGGAAGAATCACATACCTTCTCGTGAAATCCACCGCGAAGTTGAATATGTGTGTATGAGAATCGACTATAACGATCAACACGTCTATCAGCGTCGGTATCTTGTAAAAGCTCTAGCGAGGGTTCGTTATTCATGGCCATTTGGGCGTACTTCCTACGTGAGCTACTCAAGTCTCTGTGAAAGCAAATCCATGTAAATCTGATTCTATTATTCATCTTTTAAACCCCTGCGTGATAACAGTTCAATTCTATTCTTTAATATCCTACAAGTATTTAATACTTACTCCTATCTTCTACGGTATATATATTCTAATTACAAAGGAGGATAAGGTTATTTACCTCGGTAAGCCCAATAATATCCTAGATAAAAGTCGCGCTGAGTAAGGTTTAGCTCTAAGTTGTGCGCTCAGGTAGCTCGAAAACCTTAGAAGTTCTTCACAACTTTACTAAGGACTAAGGGATTTGGGCTAGGTAATTTGGGCATTATAACAATACTAAGGCAACTTTTCTACCAAGGGAGGGTAGTGTTTCGGCTAGGCTAGCTTTAGGGGTTGCTCTGCTAGGGCTTCTCAAAGGGGAGGGTGTGTTTGGATGAAAACAACAAGAGGGAGAGGAGGGATTTGAGACTTAGAAAGATTGCTCAATTTAGGATGAAATAACTCTTCAACAAGGGGTATTTATAGGTCAAGGGATGGCCAACCAATGGCCAAGATTATGCCAAGTGCAAGGCAAGTGTAGGGTGAGGATTTAGGCAAGTGTCCTTGGCCAACTTGCACACAAAATATCCTACCAACTCGAAGACAAAATAAGCCAACCCAATCGGCTTATTAGTGTGTGACATCCACTCAATGAGAGGGTGACAAGTGTCTCCTCTCGTTGGTCTGACGTGTTGCGTCTCTCGGAAAAATCCGCAAAAGTTAGAAATGACATAGCGGAATTTATCCTACGCGAAGTTGTAAAACGTTTCGTCGAAACGACTCTAGCGGGTGTTGTGTACAAAGTGGAATTCGTCGAGCCAACTAGGGGGTGAAGCGTGTCGCCTCCTACTCGTCCAAAATATTTCATCTTAGGAAATATCCACAATGGCCAAAATCTGAAAACAAAGTGGGCCCACAAAACCGTAAATTTCCCAAGTGGGCCCACGTGACCATTTCAAAATAAAATTCCATAATTCTCTAATATTCCAAGAAGTCCGAATACCAAATGGGAATCAATTCCCATTAACGAACCTTTTTCCTTCACAAAAACCGGAAACTTTTCCGTGGAAAAATCACCTCTTTCTTCCTTTCAAATTTCAATGTCGTATTCTCGTACGTACGTCCTCGTATACATACCCTGAAACTACGGGGTATAACATTCTCCCCTCCTTAGAAACATTCGTCGAATGTTCCTTCAGTCTCAAGCAGATGACGTGACGATATAGTCCTTCTCGCTATACTTACGGAAACAACCGTACCACGCCGCCACCACGCAACAAGCGCATACTCGTCTCGAAGTCCACGAGGAATCACCTCTATCACGAAAGTTCCTACTAGAGGTCTAAAAAGATACTCACTTCGCACCTACTCTTTACAAACGAAATGATCACACCTATGCCTGTAATACATGCCCGCTTCTTCCCATACCACTTTTGTCACTTTGCCTTACTCGTCGTACCCTTCTCGTATACTCGAACTATTCCTTATAACTTACCATGTTTACTGATCGCTTCCCACCGACCGAGCTGCGATAACCTCTTACGGATAAGCTCCACTATCCACGCCTGCTGAACAAGTCTGAACCAGCTATCGCACTTGCTACATCGAATCAATCGATCGGCAATCTTACACTAGCGCTTATAAAAGGCTCCAAGCGGTGACACCGAATACTGAAATGGTAGCTATAATATATACTCAACAAGAGCGAAGAGTCCTTACGTACTCGAAATCCAACCACTTGCCCGAGGGTGAATGCGACAACGAGATTCACGAGTTCTAACCTTGCACTGTAACTCTTCCGGAAAAGAAGCGGTAGTAGCTTGGACTCCACATCACCATAAGGTGAAGGTAGGCACCCGTGCGACCTTACAACCTTCTTGAAATAATCATCTCGCAACTTACTACCGAGTACGGTTTGACTAAAAGATAAGGCGGTGACCTCATCGCCCGACTCTTCGATCGAACGCATCCACGAACTCGCACAATGGTTAACTAAACTGGGCCTAACACCCTCGCGATCGACACAAAGCGGGACCACCACAAACTGACCCCATCACCAAGCGGGCGGGTCGACCCGCAACACGACCTCGGCCCGACGAACGCGCCAAACACTAGCTCCGTCGGAACAATCTCACGAATCACGTTACGAAAACCTGGCGGTCTTCTAAGCTCAACCGTCCTCTTTCGTTTCACAACACTCGAGGATTCATCCCATAAAATATCTCACGTATACTATGCACCTCGATGAAGGGTCAAACACGAAATAATTCTTTTACCAAAGATGGCCTCGCCTCTAAGGTCTCTACGTATAATATTCTAAGGCTCCCACTCTCTCTATCCCCAATCTTACGAGTTAACTAAAAATAATTCTAATCACACTAACACCATGTTAGCAGAAAACAATACTTTAAGATATTCGCATCTTACTATACATATAAATCTCTAAAGGTTAAGGATATACACAGATCTACGGCACTTTCCTAGGTCTTCTAGTCAATCCCGCTACTGTTGCGCATGCCAGGAAGGTGATGAACTATCAGCGACCAGAAGGCTGAGTCCTACATCCCGCCAACTCGTTGGATAATTTCTCGCAAATGGCCTGCTGTCGCAAACAAAACAAGTTGTCGCGAAGCACGACACTTCCCACGATGACATCGACCACAGCGTGCACAGTGGGGGTGGCCTCCCAGCTAACACCTCCTCTCAGAACCACCGCATCCACAATCGATCTGTAGGTGAGTCTTACACTTGCATCCTTCCTCGTAGAACATTCCCTCGCCATATGGCCCGACCGCAATAAAAACAAGCACCGTAAAAAGACGGCACTTCCGGGATGGCGCCACTGCGTGAACAACGAGGAAAAAGCGAACCACGAGGAGGACACTGCGCCTTTGGCGGGCGTATGTCTGGCTGCGAGGCGGTTCGCCTCGAGAGTTACCAAATGATCACGCCGCGGGCCTCTTCGCTGATCTTGTTTAATACATGCGATCTCTACCTCTCTCACCACTGCACATAATCCTGAACGCATGGCTTTGGCTCGTCCACGGTGAAGAGCTACTCCCTCACAACCCTTCTTTAGATAAGCATCAATATCTTTGGTATACCGGTACATAAAATACTCTCTGGCTGCCAAGTCCCTTGCTAGTAACAGGGCCGTCTCCTTCCAATCCATATTTTATGCTCCAAGTCGTGGAACTGAAAGTCCAGATGTCATGGCCGCGAGGATAGCTGTTGTGCAAACTCTCTTCGTTGGCGACGTCTCAGAACTCCCCGCATGAAGCATCACCCCAGGTGATGATTGGGCCTATGCCCTTCTAAATCTCTGTACTCTACTCGCAGCTCCTTCGGCTGCCTTGCCCTTCTGGGCCCGAGTTGCCTGGCGTGGAGGCATAACTGGTAAAGGAAAGGAATACGTTAGAGGGGTCCAACTTATAACACAGCTCTAAAGCACGATCTCAGAGGGAGAAGAATGGAAACCAATCCTAAATATCCTATAGCATCACGATTATTGGTGTGGTGCGCAACACCGATAATCAAGACTCTACTAGATACGGTGCGTAGACACTTTCCGAGGATTAAGCGCTCACGATACCACTTTTGTCACGACCCGTTCGGGGCGTGGTAGTGCCTTACGGGCACGAGTAGTCATACATCGAGAAATCAGTGAAAATAAAACAACAAAATATGAAGCAGTATAAATAAGACACGGTTTGCAGGAAAAAGTTGTCTTCGGCAATATGTATATAAGTACCCCAAAATGAACGATTCATCCTTACAACAGTCTACAGACCTCTAAGAGTTTAAAACAACAATGGCGGACGGGGCCCGCCATACCTGAATACAAATATCTACAACGGCGAGACCATACAAAATGCTAAGCCGGAGAAAGCGGGCTTTCCCAGCCAAGCGGTGATCCTAAGAGCGGATCAGCGGTAGGAGTACCTTTACATGCGGCGTGAACGCGGCCCCGAGGAGGTCGACAACGGTGCAAGTATGTGGCCGAAAATCACGTAAATGAAATCATAGTAGTCTATATAAAGCGGAGACATGTATGATAACCAAAACTACGATTCTGAAATAAACAATGTGTCAAGTCGAGGACTCACGCCTCAAAGTCATCATAAAACCGCACGGGGTAAATGCGAGGCATAGCCGAGCTACTAAAAACCCCGATCACAACAAGGTCGTAAAGCGTATCATGATATCTGTCTAGAAACGTCACATGATCAAAGGCGGCCACTCGCCCGCAGATCTAATGTGCGCGTCTAGCCTGGAACTTTCCGTAGCTCGCGTGGGCCACTCGATGGCCCGCGTGAGGTATTCCGCATCGAGGGTAGCTACTCCCCGGCGTCTGGACTCGTCGTCCGCGTGTCCACGAACCGCATGACCACAAGGGCGCATACTAACACGGAACTCAGTAGCTCGCGTAGGCCATACGGACTGCGTAAGGTATTCTCGAATCATAGGTCACTAGACACGCTGAGTCTACCCGCGTGGAGCGGCTTAACCGAATCATAGGTGATATAATATCAACATGCGGTTTATCGTTAAACAACATAAGCACGATAAGGAAAACCCTCTATACAAGCATCGCAAGATACTAACTTTCGTAGCATCCTAACACGTTTACTTATCAAGTCAACAAGAAAGTATTACAAGACTATCACAAATCAATACAATCGAGTTATTCACAAAGGTACTTTCTACATTATGCTAACAAGTTCGGGTTTTAGCCCCAAAGTACTTTATGTATTACTCTTTTTAAAAGATCGTTTCTTCACAAAAGTCACGCGATACGTAGTATAAAAATAGAGTGATTATCTTTTGAAGTAAATCAACACATTTCTCTTTGTAAAATCAAGTAACAACATTCTTTTCCCAACGCTTAAGTTTGCCTAATTTCAATTACTCAAGTTTCTCATTTTGAAAGGTTTCGTAGTTCATAGCTTTAATCCTTTAGAACAATTTGAGAAACATATACCCTAAGTGTGAGTAGGTTATTATTATTCGTAACAATCTTATTACAGCCATGATCTAGTAAATGTAATATCATTTTGTCTCGTCTTAGCTCATATGCGGATGGAAGTTTCTTGGTTTTAATAATACTTTATTAGTCAAAATAATTCCGCTTTATTAAGCAGCTGCAATGGTTTGTTCGACATTTATTACGATCGGTAAAACATCATTCCTTTTGAAAACCAAAAATACTATTTACTCACGAATGAGGTTTCACACTTTTTAACAAAATTCATATTAGTATAATAAGTCAAGTCTCTTATTTCCTTAAATCAATAAATCGTTCTTTTTATCACTCTTGGCCGTTATACCTAACTTCCCATAAAGCTAGTATAACTCTTGGCTTTAAAACCAAGTGTTACTCTTCTTTAAAAAAAGGTTTCTTAATTCTTTTGAACTACTTGATTCTTTTATTCGGGCTTAAGTGAAGACATTGCCGTAATTATTATTCAGCTTAAGTCAGAAGACATTGCGTAATTATTATTCGGGCTTAAGTCAAAGACATTCTGTAATTATTATTCGATTAACACCGTCGTCTCACTATATACATATTTATTTAAAATATCATGCTCAAGAGTATAGGAAGAATCACATACCTTTCGTGAAATCCACCCCAAGTTGAATATGTCGCGTAGAGAATCGACCTATAATCGAACACGTCTATCAGCGTCAGGTCTTGTCTAAAGCTCTAGCGGAGGGTTCGTTGATTCTATGGCCATTTGGGCGCACTTCCCTACAGGTGAGCTACTCAAGTCTTGTGAAAACGATCCATGTAAGTACAATTCTATTATTCATCTTTTAAACCCTTCTACTTTGTGATAACAGATTCAATTCTATTCTTTAATATCCTTCTAAGTATTTAATACTTACTCTTATACTTCTACGATATATATATTCTAATTACAAAGGAGGATAAGGTTATTTACCCTGTAAGCCCAATAATATCCTAGATAAAAGTCGCGCTGAGCAAGGTTTAGCTCCTAAGTTGTGCGCTCTAGAGGCTAAGAAAACCTTAGAAGTTCTTCACAACTTCTACTAAGGACTAAGGGATTTGGGCTAGGGTAATTTGGGCATTATAACAATACTAAGGCAACTTTTCTACCAAGGAGGGGTAGTGTTTGGCTAGGCTAGCTTTAGAGGGTTGCTCTCCAGTGGCTTCTCAAAGGGAGGGTGTGTTTGGACGAAAACAGCAAGAGGGAGAGGAGGAAAGATTATGCAGTTAGAAATACTTTGGCTTATGTGACGAACCTCAGTGAATATGGGATAGGGTAAGAAGTACCTTGAGATAAGAGAGATGTATTTGGACTAAGAATGAGGAGTTAAGTGTGACGAGTCGGGTTGTGGACTCATTTCGGGTCGTGATAGTATGGAATGGGGTGATTTCGGTTAGAAATGGTCCGTTATGTGATAAGGTCCCGAGGATGCAAGGCCCAAGTTTAGTAAATTGTTATGCGAGTTTGTGGATGCGTTCCACCGGAACTAGGTCGTAAGGACCGAGGAGAGCCTTAGCAGGAAATTCAAGTAGCATAATGGCCAGGTTCAATTAATAACTCCAAGGATTGGAGAATATAAACAATATTTGAGAATTTGTACGTGTACTAGATAAGTTTTAAAGACGAGAAAGTATGACAAGTAAGGAAAGAAAGGAACCTCTAAGGATCCGTGTTTGGGAAGGCGTAACCTTCGAGTTTTGTGAGAAATTCGCGACGGAAGGTCCATTGATATGTTCACGTATGTTATGTGGTGGCCGTGTGTGGCATCGTTGGTCTTGTGCATTTGATTGATAGGCATAGTATAGAGATTGTCTGAGTGTGTATAGCTTGGCAACGACTAAGAACATTCGGGGCGAATGTTTCTAAGGGAAGAATGTTACACCCGTAAGTCCGGACATGTATAAGAGAGAATGCGTGAAACAAGACTTGGACATTAGTACGAAAGGAAGAATTGTTCTTAGAAGCGGAAAAATCTTCGGACGTCGGAAAGAAAAAATGTTCGTTATTGAGGTGGATTCTCAAAATGCATTATTTGAAGAGTATGGAACTTATTAATATTATGGAAATTTATTTTTCTGATTTGGTCACGTGGGGCCCACCGAGAATTTTACGTTTTGTGGGGCCACGAGGGTTCTAATTTTATGGACGAATGAGAGGCGACACGTGGCACCCCGTAAGTGGTCTTGGTCTAATTAGAGGAGGGTAATTTGGTCATTGAACCTCTTGGAAGATAAGTCTTCAAAGCTTGACATAATTGACTAGTCAACTTGCCACTTAGGCTTGATCCATGTGATTTTAATCCTAGCCTCGCATTTGTTTAAGTCTAAGCCCTCCATTGTGTTTTATAAGGTTACTACTAGTGCAAGACTAGCTCATTTACACTTAGAAAAATTAGAGAACTCTTGCCCTCTTTAAGAAGCTCTCGGCTTTCATGTAATTCCCACACAAAATTTTTATAGTTTTGATCCATTAGCCACAAGACTTTAAACGAGGTTCTAAGAGTATTGTAAGGTTATCTCAATAGAAAGATTTCGAAAAACGTATTTTTACCTTAGTCATATGAAACTAAGGGAGTTCTTGACTTTGAAGTTGGAACTTGAAGATGGGTTCTTCATAGGACTCTAAGGAGTGCTTGGAGTGGATTGGAACTTAAAGGGACTTATCACACGAACATATCTCACGTGTACTATGCACACGATAAAGTGGTCAAACATAAAAATACATCTTTTACTCGAGATGGCCTCTCCTCTAAGGTCTCTGCGTATAAAGCTCTAAGGCTCACACTTTCTCTATCCCCAATCTTACGGTTATCTAACCATGATTTCTAATCAAAATTAACACAATGCTATGTGAACATAACATTTAAGGTATACTCATCTTATCATACGTACTAATCTCTGAGGTTAAGGATCTACCGCATCTCTTCGCTTCACTACCGCTGCTCCAATCAATCCTCTGGCTTAAACATAACAAGTTGTCGAAGAAATACGACACTCCCCATAA